>CM024965.1:18504602-18913067 GCA_014282245.1 Rhododendron simsii | reverse complement strand
AAAACAAAGGGAAAAAAAAATCAAATACTTTCAAGATTCTAAATTAAAAACACAAGCTAATTGAAAGCATGATTTTGCTAACATTCCTTCAAGTCATTCTGGATATCTAATCGACAATGCCCCAGAGAATCCATACATAAAGAAGACTACCTAATAGCTGCAACTTCAATTTTGTAGATTTCTTCGTCTTCAGTTGTGTCATCTTCAAAGTGCTTCTCTTTTCTAATAACTGCTTCTCCGTTGTCTTTTTCTGGCCAAAATTACATTATACGATTTTTATTTTTTTCAACTCAAATACCTTACCAATGCACATAATTTACAGTAACCACATATGGATGTCATAAGCGTACCATTTATCACCCTATTGAACTACATTAGAGCCCATCCTACAAAGTGGTCAAGGCTCTCTAATGTTTGCCACATTCACATAAGATCTCCTACTGTCCTGCCCACTGGGAGGGTATTACGGGCAATTTAACAGAGAAGAATCTGTGGCGGAACCAAATGGGTGAACAATCGATCCATGATAGCTTGTGGAATACATAGGACACATTTTTAGAAAATGCTAAAATGATACTGCAAATAGAACTTCTGAAGGATGAACCAGGTCAATTGTGAAGGTATTAGACAATAGAAACTTCAGGGAAGAATTATAAGTCTTTCATCGCTAGCACTACAGTCTAAACGTTTAGTAAAAGTAAAATCAGAAATTTTTATGGCATGCTAGTAAATTTCAAGCTTATGGGAGTACATGGCTACTGCTATTTAGCTTGATGTGTCCCTTCTAGTCTGAAATCTTCCCGAATAAATACCCAGCAAGATACACGGAGATATCAAGACAACAAAAGAGATGTTCTACAAGTGCTTACAACATCATCAAGCTCGAGCCCATATCTAAAACATAAGTCCTGGAATTCTTCTAGGGCTGAAACTCGAGGACATGATTGTGAGATTGGGGAATTGAAAAACGTAACTTAAGGCCTCTTTCGATCTAATTTTTTAGGGGCCTCTAAAGCGTAACCTTTTTGGTGGTTTTCTCTTATTCTTTACAAGATTCAGGTGATATTTTTTCATCATATATTTTGTCTCAACTAGAAGAATCGAAAAAGTATAAAAACATATACCGAAGTTGAAAAAAGACAACTAAAAATACTACCTAAAAAGTCAATTTTTTAGATTTTTTCGTCGTATGAACTTTTTTCTAACTTTTGTCTATGTTTCTATACTATTTCGATTTCTCTCGGACAAAAAAATATATATGATACAATAATATTGTAAAAGTTAAGAGAAAACCAAAAAAAAAAAACCTAAAAATTAGGCCAAAGAGCAAACAAGAAGAGCATGTGGAGCATTCGTTAGTGAAACAAAAAACAAACAACTTACAGTAGGTACGACCAAGGGCTTCAAAGAGTCAATTCCTTCCAACGCTGACAGTAGGCATGATGGCGGAGGTTGAACGCGGTTACGGCTAAGCTTTCGATTTTGCATATACACAACCCTCCTGCATGGGTTAGACGTAAGAGAAGAGAAACCCAGCCTTACTTATTTAAGCAACTAGGTGAACGCCTCGTCCTTGCACGAGGATTGTCGTGCCCATTGTTCAGCAATGTACATATATGATTGATGGTTACTATTGACATTGATTTAAAATTTAACAAACTTGAGAAGTTTGGAAGCAAATCACACAAACCAAAAGATTTGCTTTTAAAGATAAGTTTTGCTTTTAAAGTTAAAGTTTGGAAGCAAATCGCATAAACCACCAAATATTGCAATGGGAAATCAAATTGTCAATTGACTCAATTTTAAAAAAATTAAGGCTGAACTTAAATTAGGTCTCTGTCGCAAGCTTTACAAAGGAAGGAAGTTATAAAGGAAAGAAAAAGATAAGGAAACCCAAGGGCAAAGAAGAATTAATTTGTTTTGTTCCCTTATCTTTTCCCTCTATAAATTTCTGCATAAATCCATGACTCATGCATAGCCTAAACACGGAAGTGAAAAACCACTTTATACACAAACAGACTTCCAATAACTCGTTTCACTAATACTCACCTTCTAATAATATACTAAGATCATTAAACAAATGATCACCAGAAACAATGATAACCCTAAATTGAAATTATGCCTATTGACCAAAACATTAAGAAGTAATCAAATGAACAATAAACAGAAGACCACAACGCAAAATCCCTACGAAAGCATGAAATTATTTATCCATTCTAAATTCCCCACTACACAACTTCTAAACCAGGAGGGAAAAGCAACAACCATCCATTCAATAAAACATGAATTTTATACAGATGCCATATATTTTTTATCAGACTAACTATATCCAAACACACTAACTCTACACAATTAGTATAGACTAAATCAACAGGATACTAAGCGAAGAAAACCAAACCAAAAGCATCACCAGAAATAAGCAAAAAATAATAATAATAAGCACATACTGACACACAGAACCCAAATAAACACAAAACACAAAAACCGAAAACAAATCATTCGCATTAAAAATTGGGCTCGTCCTCATATAAACCCTAAATAAACATCTCTACTAAGACTGCAAAACACAGCATTGTTTCTTCAACAGAACAAAAATCTAAAAATACCCACTACCCGAAAACACCACGTTTAGTTCTTCCCCTCAAGTCTCAGACAACAAGTACTCTGAAAACCTAATCCAAAAACAAACGCCGTACCAAATTTATTCTCGCTATACATGTACAAACCGTAGCAGACACACATCGCATCCACATCTGTCCACACAAACAAAGATCAAACCACAGTAAAATAAGACCCAACCTCACCGACGAAACATCAAAACAGTGCTACAATCAACAGAAAGAGATACGAACTCACCTAAGCTGAACATGGAAATTCCAGATTGGACCACCCACAACCACCTTATGAACTCACTTGGCATTAGGCGCGGAAAATTCCAGATCCGATTATCCACAAACACCACCATTTGTTTCTCTATCCTTTTTAACCAAAATAGACAGTGCACAACATTTCACAACACACACCACGCCACATCTGACGTCATAACGAATCACAAACTAAAAAGACCTAAATGCCCATCAAACTACAAAGGCTCACTCCACTAGAAGGGGCATAATTGGAAAAATCGAGCCAAAATAGCAGATGACCGCATCTCTCTTTTATTTACAGGTGAGTAGATAGTCCACTGAACAAATGGATATTCAATTGCCATAGTATTGCAGATAAGAACTTGAATTAATAATGTAGACCATTACAAAACAGGAAAGAATAAGACTACAAAACAGAGCATATATTTTACCAACCAATTGAGTAAAATCTGTCCATCAATATACACAGAAGAGCAAGTTTTTGTTAAAGGATAAATACAATCTAGAAGATGGACAATTTTTCAAGCAGGAGATTATAGGAACGAAAAATGACCAAAACCCTATCGAACTTCACAAAATTAACAAAATACTGAGGCCAAGAGTTGCTAACACACAAAACAAACTCAAACCAACAAAACCTACACAATAAGATGCCGAAGCACGCAAAACCTCTAAACAATTTCGTCAAGCAGAAATTATCGACTACAAAACATAATACAAACCCTAGCGAAGAAGCTACACCATTAAAATCGATACAGGAAAACCATAAATTACATAAATTATACAAACGTACAGAATACAGTCACTCTCCGTCACAGCGAGAGCCATTCGAACAATTTCAGGCAAGACGCAGCAAGAGGCACTGGAACGATTTGAAACCAAAAAGACAAACCCTCTATGGCAGCTTCAATCAGAGCGTAAACAATTGATAAAATGAAATAAAACCAAGAAAACCCACACCAAAAAATCAACAGCAATCCAAAAACGCATAAATCACATGGCAAAACCCAACGACATGGTTCTAACGTTTTTGGGGTGCCGATCTCTCTGTTTGTGTGTGTATGAGAGAGAGGTCGCTTACACTTCTGTGAGATCGGTAATGGTCTTGGAGTGGTGCGGAGCAGAAGAACCCTGGGCAGTAGAACTCCGATCGCTTCCTTTCTGCTGTGAAGAGGCGTACTGTTTCCAGGCGAAAGAACGCAAATATAAACACCTCCGCACCATGAAGTGAGAGAGATATACCGGTGAGGGAGAAGAGATGGTGGTGGTGCGTCGGTGGTGTTAGGGGCGGGTTGGGTGGTGGTACGTCGAGAGGAGAGTGTGTGAGATGGGGGGGAGAGAAGAGAGGAGATTGCAGTCGCAGTGGTGGTGCGTCGGTAGTTGGGGTGGCCGTCGGTGGTGGTGCGTCGAGAGAGAAGAGAGGTATCGCGTTTGGGTGGGGGGTGGGGGGGAGAGGGGTTGGGGGGGCGCGCGGACCGTTTCGCCGATTCAAAAAAATTTCAGAATTTTTGAACAATAAAATTGGCCTTGTTCGTTTAACACATTTGGGAATTTTAGTTTTGGTAGTGGGTGGTGATTGGAGAGAGAGGTAATGAGTAGAGAAAGATAGAGAGAGAAATGGAATTAATAATTAGAGAAATAGGATAATGATTGAAGAAAGATATAAGGTAATGATTGGAAAACAAAGTAAGTATGCTAAACAAATAAGGCCGTTACAATCACACACAAACACTTACATACATACACTCACAAAGTGTTTCTTTACCTTTGTCGCGAAGAAATTTTGAGGTGCCGTTATGCTTTCTTTTTAAAAAAATTTTTCAGAAGGAATGTAATTTCAAGTTCAAATATAATAAAAATGAATTTTGATTTTTTGATTTTCTTTGCACCGTTTAAAAGATCTTAATAAAATTTATCAAATAAGATTCATATTGGTAGAAAAATTATTTGCTTAAACACATGATTTTTTTAGCTTGAAATTACCTTTCTTTTCAAAAAGTACTTTTTGAAAGAAACTAGAGTGGACCCCGACACAATTAGGCCTTGTTCTTCTAAATAAGCCATTGGCTTTCCCGCAAAAAATGAGCCAAACAAATCCACAAAAAAACAAAAATAAGCCAATAAGCCAATTGTTTCGTCTTTATTCAAAAAAATTGGATTTCGGTCAAAAAATTTTACTTTTTAGATTTCTCTCGTCATGAGGATGCAATAATCCCCAAAAAACTGACAATAAGCCAAGTGATACAAAAAAAATTTGAATAAGGACAAAAAATAAGCCACTTTGGCTTATTTATCCGAACACCCCCTTACTTAGAAAACCCAAGAACTTGATTCGTATCACAAAGTACTCTCTCAAAGAGCGGCCCCTTTCCACATTTAAAATAAGTACTTAAAAAAATAAAAATCTATTTTCAAATTTAAAAATAATTAATTCACGAAAATAATTTTTCAATTTTTTTTTTACAAAGTTTGATAAATCTCATCGAAATCTATAAAACTAGATACATATTGCATATTTTTTAATTGCAGTAAACCAATAATTTTTAAACTTGAAAATTGTAAATAAGCACTTATTTTTTAAGAGGATAAACTGAAACTGCTACATTCTTTTACACTTAACTTAAACTCAACTTATTTTCCTTCCCTTTTGGAACTTAAAAGAAAATAATTGCTTTTACCCAAATAATTTAGAAAATAACCACTTATTTCTCAAAATAATTAAACTTATTTTCACTTTTTCTTTTAAAAATGGTTATTTCTTAAAATACAAGAGTAAAAGTATAATTTTTTTTACTTTTTCAATTCTTTTCGTCGATACGAATCAATAATCTATAAAAGTTTGGCGCAAAACTACCAAATGCGAAAAAAATCAAATAATGGCAAACCAACTAATTTTAAATTAAGTTTAAGTTAAGTGCAAAAGAATGCAGCATAAACTTAAACTTAATTGTCTAACACACACAAATTTACAATATAAGTTAAGTTTAAGGATAGGAAATAAGTTAAGTTAGAAGAATGGACTTATAAGGCTGCGTTCTTTTGAACTTAATTTAAACCTGAAAATTTTGTCCTTATTTGAATTTTTTTTATTTGTTAGTTTTGGTAAAAATGGTTATTTTTTAAAATACTTGAGTAAAAGTATAAAATAAAATAAAAAAACTTTTCCGATTCCTCTTGTCGAGACGAATTAATAACCCACAAAAAGTTTTGCACAAAATTAACAAATGCGAAAAAAATTCAAATAAGGACAAAATTTCAAGATTTAAGTTAAGGTTTAAAAAAACGGGACCTAAATTAAAAATATATATATAAGTTAAGTTTAAATTAAGTGTAACAGAACACAACCTTAATGTTACTTTCTTATGACATATATAATCTGTGAAAAAAAATTCGAACCGAACCGTTGCTCACAGATTGAATTGGAGTCGAACTGAACCATAGAACTTTTGGTCTGGACACGAATTGTGTTTTTCAAAAATCGTGACTCACGGATTAAGATCCTATGAATCTGATCCGGACCGTGAGCAGCCCTACTAAGAACTAAAAAGTACTCTCCACAATAATGACAAATTTGAAAAGAGTTCAAGGAAAAACAACAGGCAAAAAGTCACTAGTTGGCCTAAAAAGTGGTTATTTATCAAAATACTTGAGTAAAAGTAAAAAAAATTACTTTTTGATTCTTCTAGTTTAGAAGAATTAATAACTTATAAATATTTGATGCAAAATTAACAAATGCGAAAAAATTTAAATAAAGACAGAAATTTCAAATTTAAGTTTAGTTCATAATAAGAACGCATCTTAATAATGAGATTATTAGATTTACGTCAACGTCCATCGATTTAATACGTGTAAATAAATCCCAAACTCTCCGCGGGCCGTCACCCGCCACACCTATTCAGGAGTAACACGTGGTATTTTTTTGACTAGCCCAACAGTTTGCTTCACGAGTCAGAAATAGAGTGTTGGACATCGCCCCCACATGGAATGGCTTTGTCATGTAATTGTTCTTTTCAAACAAGAATAGCCCTATGCCAGTTGTGCAACTAGGTAGTACTGTGGTGATTGAATGTTCTTACGGACAATAGTTATAATTTGAATCGGACATTTCATTGTGGGTTGGGAGCCCTACATGTATGTGAGAGGGAGTAATTGAAATGTAGGCCTAATATGTATTTGAGAGGGAGTGGTGAAAAATATCACACGCTCTTGCTTTCGATTCTCACAATCGTAGATTTAGGCATCATGAGGTGTAATTCAAAAATATTTCATGCTAGTCTCATTCGTGCTCTCAGCACGAGCATAAGTAGGTAATTTGGGTCATGAAAGAGTCACTTTACATATGAATTAGGGGTTGTGGCACACGCAAGACGCGCGCAAATCAAATTTTGGCAAAATTCGATCAATCAATAAACTAGAAGTTATTGTGCATATTTTGATAGTAAAATTTAACTTGAACACGCAATGCGTGTTAACGTATTTTAACAGATAAACAAAGAATGATCAAATAACCATCACACCGACGTGACTCACGCACTTGGCGACGAGCGTGGTAAAAGTATGTCCAATATGCTGTTGGTTTTACCCCTCAAAGCACAAGCAGTCCGTGGCAAAATTGCTTACTTTTCGTGACGGTGCGAGCCGGATGAGTTTATAGGCCTCTCCAATAAGCAGGGGCGGAGGGAGCAAGGGACAAGGGGGGGCGGCCGACCCCGCTGCCTCCCAAATTTTGTTAGAAATTGGTATAATTTTTACCTAATTTTTACTAATTTGACCCCCCTTTAAAATTCATTTTCGCCCCAACCCATATATAAGGGTTTTGTACTTAGGAAAAAGAGGAGTCAAAATAGAATTTCTACCCACAAAAATTCTCAAAACGTCGTTCTTGCACTCTGAATCATATATAGTTCAATTTTCGACCCCACTGGACGAAAATCCTGGCTCCGCCCTTGCCAATAAGTAAAGTTGATTGATTGGGCACTAGTACTAGACTGCTAGTCTAGTTCGAAGCTAATCATCGTTTAATTTGAGAGCTGCTACAGGCACAGCACTTGCTGCACAGCAGCAGTATACAGATCACTTTTGCGCCAGTCTCGGGTCTCGCAAAGATGATCGGAGTCGCTCATTTTGTTCAAAATACGTCGTTTAGGGTCCCTGTAAAAAATCACCTCAATCCGACATTGGGAAGGATATTTATGAATCATCCAACTTTGCTTCAAAATTTAGGCTAAATTTTCAAGCAAAGTTGGATGATTCATAAATATCCTTTCCGACATCGGATTGAGGTGATTTTTTACAGGGACCCTAAACGACGTATTTTGAACAAAATGAGCGGCTCTGATCATCTTTGCGAGACCCGAGACGGGCGCAAAAGTGATTTGTGCAGTGCTGCTGTGCGGCAAGTGCTGTGCCAGTAGCTTTTTTGGTTTAATTTAATTTGACAGTTTTTTTTTTTTAATTTGACAGTTCATTTCTCTTGAGAGATGAGTGTGATTCAATTAATCAAGTATTAGCCGTTCGGCTAAATAAGCCAAGTAATTTATTTTTTTGACCTTATTCAATTTTTTTTTGCATTTGTTAGTTTTTTATCAATTTTTTGGGAATTTTTGGTTCGTCATGATGAAAGAAATCTAAAAAATATAAAAAATTACGATCAAAATCCATTTTTTTTAATAAAGATGAAAATTTTAGCTTATTGGTTTATTTTTGTCGTTATTCAAAAAAATTAGGTTTTGATCGTAATTTTTTACTTTTTAGATTTCTTTCGTCATAATGAAGCAATAATTTTTAAAAAATTGACGAAAAATTAATAAAGGCAATTTTTTTTTTGAATAAGAACAAAAAAATAAGCTACTTGATTTATTTAACCGAACGGCTAAAATTTGAGTAATAGCATTTAGGAACCTTCTGTGCCAATGAAATGGCAACCAACCCGAGTCATAATACATGATTCAAATCCAAATCGTTAACTTTTTAGAACTCTTGACAGTTGACACTTAATGAACAAACAAGCCAAACAGAGTTTGGTAGGTCAATGATTAGCAAAACACATTTATGCAGAGTTGTTTATTGCTGTCAGAAAAATCAAGCTCAAAATTGTGTTTCATTCATTTGGTACGACTGGCCGATTTGAGATTTTACGGCATCGTTTTATGCATCGATACCTATGAGGTGAATGGTTCATATCCTGTTTTGAGAGACTCGGGATGGTCTTCGCTCCGTGGGCACAGCAAGCCCTTAGGTCGTATGTAATTCGACTTGTTCAAAGATTATTTAAACGTTGGACTCGCAAAGTGAAAGTGAACGACTCGGATAAAAATAACAGCAAGTAATTTATTCGTATCTGAGCAATTGGTTTTAAAAACTTCCAAGGGCGTTTCAAATCACGTTGAAAATCGACCACGCTGAAAATCACGTTGATCGGACGGACGCCCGTTTGACATGTTTTCAAAATGCGTTAAACTTAAGATCATTGTGTTAAATGAGTTGCAAACCAGTATTATAGTCTAGATAATTGTGTTTCAATCCAGTGTTCAAAGAAACTTGCAACACTGGATTACAACTCATTTGACACAATTATCTAAACTTAATGCATTTCGAAATCATATCAACCTGCATCCAATCAACGTGATTCAACATGGTCGATGTTCGACGAGCTCTAAGTGTTAACGATTCCGATCATAGTTATAAGCTCAAAAAAAACCCACAAATGGCTCAAACTGGACCAGACTAGAGCTCAGTCCCCTTTCTCCTTACCTTATAAAAGAGGTTTCTCACCTGCCTTAACTACCCACGAGAGGAAAGAAGAAACCAAAACCCATGGAAGATCAAAGACATGATTACTCAAGAAACAACAACAACAACAGAAACAAGGAGGCATTATATCCAACACCAGAAGGCCTAGAACTAAAGAGCTTCAAATCATTTCTCACGTGGGTCTGTCTAGACCAGTCCAATAAGTGGAGAGCCGGGCTCTCGGCCTCGATCTTCTTCGTTCTGGCAATCGGGGTTCCGATTGTTTCCCACTTCGTGTTCTCGTGCTCGGGTTGCGATGCGAAACACATGAGGCCTTACGACGGAATTGTTCAGTTGTCTCTGTCTTTCGTTGCCGCGCTTTCGTTTTATAGTCTGTCGTCCTTTGCTCATACGTATGGGCTTCGGAGGTTCTTGTTTCTTGACAAGTTGGGGGATGCTAGTGAGAAGGTCAGACAAGGGTATACTCAACAGCTCCGTGTAAGTTTCTCCCTCTTTTTGACGACTCATGTCCGGGCTAGCATACGACACCCCGACCACCAATTTAGAGTTTAAATTTCACCGTTCACAAATCATCAATGTAATACGTTTACTAAAACTGATTTTGAAACTTACAACAACCAAACATAGATTGGACACTTCAATTTTTGTGTTCAAATTTTGGTACTGCAACCATTAATTGTGTGTTGAAATAAATTTGTGTGTCAGCTTGACAGTAACAAAACTCATGTTACAGGTGTGTGTATATATATACTCATATATATACAAAACTTTAAGTAAGGACGTCTTTACCGTATTAAGTTAAGGACATCCCTTTCCTGACCAATAGTCGCAAATTCACTGTTGTTAATGGGATTGATTTTTCCTAAAAAAAATTTCGAGTTTCATGATTATGTTTCAATAATCAATTGAAACAAGAAAAGAAAAAACAATTGAAATCAATCTCATTACTGGTTCATTACGGAATTCATACTAACCTGCTCTATTTCTTCGGGAAGTTAGTCCCTTAAAAATCAACATTTATCCATGTTTCCAGTGGTGGATTCAGAAATTTTCTATAGATGGGTCACCTCTTTAGGACCGGCGTTATATGTTTCCCTTTAGATGCATAATGAGAAAAACAAAGGATTGGAGTTCATACATTTAATTTGTTACTTTATTTTTGATATTGAGCATTGGGCTTTGTCACATGATGTTGTTTTATTTCCCATCACTTGTCACATGATTATTGTTTGTGATATGTACATGTATGTAAAGCATCTTATTTTAAAGGCTATCTGTATTTTGCAACCACCAAAAATATAGTTGTCTTAAATTAATGCAAGAACAACTGGCTTCAGAGGAATGTAGAAGTACTAAAATGGAACACCAAACAGTTAGGTTCCAGTAACATGGACTAAATGTGAACAAAGATATTAGTACCTAGAAAAATAAGTTGGAAATTTTCTAATTAAATTACTAAATTAGTATTATTTTGATTTATTCTTGTCCTTTGTAATCTTTTCTCAAATTTATTCTATATTGCCCTTCCTGTCTCTGTCTCTGTCTCCGAGTTATCGCTTGATGAGTGGTTTATGAGCTATAATATGCTTTGAAGTTTTGAACATCATATTTGGTTTTTAACACAAAAGGGTAAGAGAGCAACTCCATTTACTACCTCTACTAGGCAATTGCTAACTACGGAGGGGCATGAGGACCCTCTTAAACACACACGCACTTAACCAACAAATTAAAACAATAAAGTTTAATTTTTGTTTACAGAACTTTCCCAAACGAAATAAAATGTTCACTCGTGGTTGCAGTTGTCATTGAAGCTCCTCTCTGCTTTCGTCCTCCCCTGTTTCCTTGCCGACAGCGTCTACAAAATCTGGTGGTTCATCTCCGGAGGAACAAACACGCCCTACTTCGTCAACCTCTACGCGAGCGACATCATATCATGCACGTTACAGCTCATTTCGTGGCTATACCGAACATCAATCTTCATCCTCGTGTGCATCCTCTTCCGACTCATTTGCTATCTCCAGATTCTCAGACTCGAAGACTTTGCTCAGGTTTTCGAGAAAGAATCCGATGTGGGGTCAATCTTGATCGAGCACCTCGCCATCAGAAGAAATCTAAGGATCATAAGCCATCGATTTCGGGTTTTCGTTTTGTTGGCTCTAGTTTTGGTTACCATAAGTCAGTTTGCGTCCCTGGTTGTTACGACCAAGTCTGGTGATGTTGTTAATATCTACACTGCTGGAGAACTCGCGGTAAGCCCTCGTTTTCTCTCCTTCTAATGACTTGACATTGTCAATTGTAGTGTAAGTAACAAAAAGGAATAGGAATCAGTTATTTCCTGAGAAATGCGCAAGAATGCTGATTTAGCGCTCCACTTTTGTACACATGCGCTCTATTTTTACCGTGAAGTTATTAGTAACATCATGTACAAAGTGGAACGCCTACATATAAAAGTGGAGCGCGAAAATCAATTTCGAATGCACAAACTTATGATAAAATAACCAATGACATATGATATGATAGACCAACCAAAATACATAGATAATGTCATGCAACACATCATGCTCGGGACCAAAAATTTTAGACCCTAATAGTCCACTTTTTGGCATTTTTTATGCTCTGTTTGTCTACTTTGGTGTTAAAATGACACTAGTTTTTTTTTTGGTTCTTTCTGGTGCAGTTGTGCTCCATAACCTTGGTGACGGGGCTCTTCATATGCCTGCGCAGCGCAACGAAGATCACACACAAAGCACAGGCCGTGACATGCCTTGCTACCAAGTGGCATGTCTGCGCAACAATCAACTCCTTCAATGAGTCGGATGGTGATTCTCCGAGGTTCCATGGGGTTTCTTCACCCCAAATGTACCCAGTCAATGGCAATTCTGCATCTGATAATGAAGAAGCCGATGGAGATGATGTCCTTGATAACACCAAAATGGTGCCAATATTTGCACACACAATCTCCTACCAAAAGAGGCAAGCCCTTGGTAAGTGTTTTGTAGTATCATTTAGGAATTTTATCAAAATGCATGCGATCATTCATTTTTTATTTTATTTTGTCTAAATTGCATTAAACCAACTTCAATGACAACTTTGGAGGATAAAAATCTAATGTTTCTAGTTTTGTGCAATATGCCCAATATTGAGGCAATTTTGCAATATTCCTATAACCACCAATTGTGTTCTTTCAATTTTTTTTTTTGCAGTGACGTACTTTGCAAACAACAGGGCAGGGATAACAGTGTTTGGATTTATGCTGGATAGGACATGGCTCCATACCATATTCGTAATTCAGTTGTCTCTCACTCTTTGGTTGCTTAATAAGACCGTTGGTATGTAATGATCAGCTTTACACACACAGAGATTATTGTTTGTCTATCCAAATCTTTTAGTCCTTTCAGTTGTAGAGTTAATTTGTCTGTGGGAGATGTATGGAAATGGAGAAAGTGATAAAGATGCTTGGTTCTATGAATCCCATAGTTGAACTTGTTGGGGATGGTGGGTCACACATACACAATATAAACACCAAAGATTAACGTAGTTTGGATGAGATGCCCGCTCCAGAGAAGTACACTATATCGGCTTGAAGTACGAATACATTATGAGAGATTTTATTATAAACTTATTACTCTAAATTTGTAACCTTTCATTCATATTCATGGACTTTTATGTACTCATATGTTAGATGTTACTACTTATTTGGGGTATTAACCTCTTTGGCCCATCTACATAATAAGGGAGAACAGTTTTTAAATCTTATCTCTCTATAAATCCTAACCATTAATTTATTTCATAAATCCTATGGCTCTCCCTCTCTCTCTCAAATAATATTAATTGTATAATTGCCACTAATTAGATCTTACATTACGCCGTGCCTTCAGGCACGGGCAAATCCTAGTATATAGATATATGGGAATGATTTTGGAAAAGCATAAAAGGAGTAGAGAGAGTTTAATTTACTACAAAATGTGATGTATTACTTGTAATGTTTTACAAGTTCTTATTGAGATATAATTTTGAATATTTTGATCACATGCACAGGCGCTTCTTGGTTCACGGGAAAAGCTCTACCTGCACACAAACCTTCCTAGATGACCGTTGTATCTTTGGAGTGGAACGTCATATAACCTGGTGCAAGAGGGAACGTATCTTTTCTAAAGAGAGCCCCTTATGCATGCCTCGATCCATAAGTTTTTTGTTGAACTCCTACTTTTTATGTTAAGATAATGGATGATGCTATGGTGTCCCTGGTCATTTTGGGGATACCGTAATTTTTTTAGCATAACTTCACCATTACAAGCATAATAAAACTAAAAAAATGCATAACCAAGGAATATCCAAAAATCAACAAAGACATAACCAAACCCAACCAAGGTATAACAAACAAGTTATGCCTTATTATGATTTTGTTATGTTTGTAATGAGTTTTGATTATGCTCATAATGGTTTTGTTATACCAAAAGTTATGGTGTTCCCAAAATGACCGGAGACACCGAAGTCATTCCCTTAGATAATTATCTCAATATCTTATAGTTATGTTGTTGTCTCCCACGGAGTATTATTTAAGTTTAGACAAATTCTATCAAATATTTTGTACACGCTCTAATAAGGATGCGCTCTAAAAGTGCCAAACAGGGTGGAACTTAGACTCATTCGGCCGAATCATATAATATTAGGAAAATAATAATGTCAAAATTGTTTTTGTTGGTGCCAAAACTCTAGTACACAAAAGGCTTGTACTATGTGCAATGTACAAAATTTTTATGCACTGAATTTTGACACTAACAAAAATAGTTTTAGCTTTATCACTACCCTAATAATAATATTGCTCAATTGGTAGATTTCTTCGAGCAAAGTTGCTAATGTAGGGCACTTTTGTGAGCTCATCTCAAATTCACCTTCCATTAATTCATTTAAACAATGTTTCGTGTACGTTTTTGTTAGAAAATGGACGGCTCATCTCAAAGTCAAAGTGGCTATCCAAATACTCCAGTAAATCTGACTAGATATGATGATCGAGATCCAACTTGACTTTTTTATGTGTGGGTGAGTTATTTTCTAAAGCAGGCTTGATGAGATAAATTACTTGGATCAGGGAACGTCAGATTAAACAGGGCCCCAATATTTTGGTCTAATAAAGTAAATGATTTTTTTATTCAATATTTTATTCATTGTTAATTTTTCGTCAATTTTTTTTGTAAATTATTGTCTCGTCATAACAAAAGAAATCTAAAAAAATAAAAAATTACGATTGAAACCCAATTTTTTGTTTTTATTCAAAAAGTTAGGGCTTCGATCGTAATTTTTACTTTTTAGATTTCTGTCGTCTTGAAGAAGCAATAATTCATAAAAAAATCGACCAACAAACTTATAAATAAATAATAATAATAATAATTAAGGACAAAAAAAAAATTTTATTTAGCCTATTAGGCCAAAATAGGCACTCTACCTTACAGTAGACAGAATAGATTGCGAAGATTGTTCTTCCACTCAAAACACAAGAATCTTGTTTTCTATCAACAAAAAAATACGTGGAGGTCCAGCCATGTCATTGTATTTGTATATATTGCCATCGGATCAATTGGGCCCACAAATTGTTCTTCTCATTGGATCTGACAGTGTTAATTCGGCCACAGTCAGGGCCCGGCTCGGAGGTTTGATAGGCCCCGATTAGCATACATTAGTAACATCAATGTTTGCGATAACTGAGATACAAATCTTATTTAACTTCAGATTATACTCTAGATTTTAGATTCCGAATTTTAGTAAAATTTGAGAAACTTGTTTGTTGCAATTGCGAATTTTAGTATAAACTTCAGATTATACTATAGATTTTAGATTTTGAATTTTAATAAAAGTTGAGAAACCTGTTTCTTGCTGCTACGGTTTTTAATATAATTGTTCTCAAACACATAGCCCGTTTATTATTCCTTACAAGTTAGATTTCTTAATTATAGATTTTTAGATTATTTGCTTAAAAACTTAATATAAGCAGCAAACATGTTTTGCGTATGTTTTATAAGCTTAAATATACATTCAAACTTTTTGGTGAAATAACTTATACCAGAATAGAATATTATTGAACAGATGGCTAAATTGTCTTTATTGATTGCATATTGATATTTTGAAATCAAGCATTTTTTGGTCTTTCTGTAACTTTGTCAGTAAGTAAAAACCTACAAATTTGAGCTTAAATAATTTCACTTGTGTTTGTTGTACAGTAGTTACAGTATATATTAATTTCAGTTCAAAAAAATATTCACGAAACACAATTGTTGCATGGAACAAGTTTAGCCTTACCCAACTTACTTTAATTTTAACAATACCAAAGTTTACTTGGCAAAGCTTTGTAGGCACAAAATTAGTGATACTATTAGTTTTTATTTTCTATAATTGGGGTGGGTCCAATATATCTGAACTATTCTAAACTTTGATCAAATACGTCACAAGAAAGATTAAGTTAATATATTATATGATTACGTGAATATATATGATTGATAAGCCTGATATAAGCTTAATGAATATATTTATAGCTGGTCATGTGTAAAAAATTCAACGCAAAATTAATGTTTGTTTTTTTGGTTGGATGCTACTGTATGTGTTGAGAAAGAAATGGGATGTTGGGCTAAAAGTGGTCCCATTTCATGACGGGATGAATTTGTGTAAATGGGTGGACCCAAGGGCAATTTGGACATCCAAACCATATTCACTCCGCTTGTTTTTAACTTTGGAAGTAACTTTTAACTCTCGGCACAGTTTTCAATAAATCTCTCTCCATTCATTATCACTCAACTCTCAAAAATAACTTTCTAAAACTTAAAATCTACAATCTCTCTCTATCTCTCTACTCATTATAATTGCATGTACCGATCCCAACACTAATCCCACCTAATATGAATACCCTAAAATCTACAATCGATCGATCTCATTCGATGCGATTGTGTAATTGGGCATGACTCATGTATAATATTTGGCCAGGCGGTCTCGACCTATACTTAAGATTTGCTCTCTCGTAAGATATCAAATTTAAAAAATTTCAAGTGCTATCAACTTCTATGGACACTACAGAGTTGTTTGATAATCTGAATTCAGTACTTAAAATTGAATCAATTAAATAATAAGTGATTAAGTAGATTTGATAATCACATTTTACATCACTTGACAAATTAAGTACTACTTAAAATATAAGCTAAAAAATTGAAAAAAATTAAGTAGTTTTGAGCTACTTAATTATGACTGAATTTTTGTATATTTGCATTAAGCCACCATACAACCCCCACAACCATTCCCACCACCACCATCACCACTCTTACACCCACTCCACCACCACCATCACTCCTACAACCATTCCACCGCCACCATCACCTCCAGCACTCCACCACCACCACTACCACTTCACCACCATCACCATCAATTCACCACCGCCACCCCCACTCCACAACCTCCACCACCACCACTCCAGCCCACTACAACATTGCCACCACCACTACCACATTGCTGCCACCACCATAACGCCATCATTGCACAACCACCACTCCACTGCCACCACTCACCACCACTACTCTAGCCCACCACCTCATCGCCACCACCACTACCATGTTGCTGCTGCTACCACCACCCCATAACGCCACCATTGCCCAACCACCACTGATACCACCACTACACCACCAGCACTACCACGCTGCTGCCACCACCACCACCACAATGCCACCATTAATTGCACAACCACCACTCCACCGCCACTATTCACTGCCACCATTACACCACCATCACTCTAACACCACCACCACCACTCTCACTCTCACTCCATTCCCACCCTCACCACTCCACCACCACCATCCTCACTCCATCACCACCACAATCACCACTCCACCATTACCATAAGTATATTGTGATCATTATTAAATTAAGAGAGAATCGAAAGTAAAATTAATTCATCATATTTTTAATTCAATGTTTAATATATTTATTAAACAGTTTTTCAACTACACACAAACCCAAACTCCTGATGTGGGAGCCAACCTAACTGACGCAGGCCCAAGAGTCTCGCCACGGATCCCAGCACAAACCCAAACTCCCGATGTGTATAAAGGGTTCACTATTTCTCTTCCCTAGTTAGCAATTGCCTAGGTGAGTTGGTAGGCGAAGTTACCCTCTATAAAAAAATTAATAATAATTTTTGAGCTTAATAAATTCAGCATTCAACACTTAATTTTTCAGCTTTCAGTTTTAATTTTATCAAACAACCCCAAAGTCAATCCATACAATACATAGTATGAGTGCTATTTTGCTTAACTATATAAAGGTCTCGATCGGTTGAAAAAGTCCGACTTCCGAAACTTCATGACCGGCCGGCCTTTCCACAGTCCTCTATGACGAGGAAGAAGCAGCTGTCGATAGCAACCAAATGGAAAAATGAAAAATCTAGTTGACAATATTTTAACAAATTCATCCTTTTACCAGGTCCAAGCCTCCTCCTCTTTTTTTTTCTTTTTAGATGTTCAAAACATTGTAACAGTCGAATTATTGGCTGTACGAATCCTATTTTCTCAAACTGGTCCCAACCCAGATTAGGATTTCACCTTCTTCATTCACTCTCTCTCTCTCTCTCTCTCTCTCTCTCTCTCTCTCCAACTCTTGGGAATTCAAGGATTCTATCCCATAAATCAGAAACAAAAGCCAGCCAGCCCATTGAGCCATATGTCTGTAAGTATTCTTTCTAGTACTCCAATTTCTAATCTCCGATTTCTGCTCAGGGGTTTTGTCTTTTGGAACTAATGAACATTCCTACACACATGATCCTAGGAGTACACGAATGATCCTAGCGCATAAAAAGACTCGTCTAGACACATGAAGTTCAAAACATTGTAACCATCGAATTATGAAGTGTTTTTTTTAGGTGTCTAATTAGTTGTTTCTGAAACCGCCCCGTAGTTCACGATCAAATTTTGATGATCCGAGCCGCTCAATATGATCAGAATGTACTTTCAAGTGTATTTGCTAGAAATCAGCAAAAAAAAAAAAGACCAGAAAGGGCTTGATCTAAACAGTTTTAGCTTAGATTTGATGAACGGTTCAATTAAAAATTGCTCAAAATAAGCAGTTCCCGGTCATATGTTTTGTTAATTTCTCGCGGACATCCTTAAAATCACATTCTGCACATATTGAACGTTTCAGATCATAAAAATTTGATTGGAAGATATAAGATTGAGATTTGGGGTGTTTTTTTAAGTGTTTAATTGGTTGTCCGTAGAACCGTCCCTATGTGTGTGTGTGTATATATAGCAGCAGTTCTATGTACTCAGGGTGCTTGTCAAAAAATGTACTCGGTGAACCATGTAAAATTCAGTGTTCTTGTATGATTGCCTGGAGTTGTTTCACTTTTTAATTTCGTGTTTCTGAGATACTTTGCTAGGATTTCGCAAAATTCGTAACAATCTGTACAATATTATTGTGGGTTTTGGGGATGATGGTGCCCCCTGCCCATAAAGATACCTGGGGACGTTGTCTCCCAGAGCTAACTAAACCCAATTAGCAAAAAATAAGAGAACAAAACCCAAGCCCACCTGAGAGGCCTTAGGAAGTGTTTGGATCACTGGATTGAAACTAGAATGGAACATTCATTCTCTTGCAATGCTCATTTCAATGGTAGGTTTGTTTAACAAACAACGTTGTGTATGGAATTGTTGGGCTTGGAGTGTCCCCATGGATTTGGTTACACAATGTCACTTTCTGCTACCGCTCTAAAAACAGACTTGTAGGTGCAATGTCAAATGCTGTAAAAGACTTAATTGAAACCCTTCCTACCACCAATTGGTTTTAGGAGAAATAGTGAAAAAACTATTTGACAAGTGGTATCAGAGTCACGAAGTCATGGGTTTAAGTCGCGAGAGCGTCATCATGAGGGAGGGATTTTGGACCCGGAGTGCTCCCATGGATTTGGTTACATAATGTCACTCCCTGCGACCGTTCTAAAAATAGACTTGCAAGTGCGATGTCGAATGCCATAAAAGACTTAATTGAAACTCTTCCTACCACCAATTGATTTTAGGAGAGATGGTGGAAAAGCGGTCCGACAGAAATTTTTCATATGAGCGAAGTACTATATTTGTTACCAAGAGAAATTAATATCCAAACTGTGACCGTTCATTTATTTGCAGACAAATACAACTCGATCAAGCCTTTATCGACATCTCATCGACTTAATATTTTGCATGAATGATGACATACATATTGAGACAAAATGAAGGGCTCGGATTTTCAAATGAGACCGTGGTAGATCCCATGAGGCCATGACTCCCATTTCACCGCAAATGTGAGACCCCATAAGGAATCATCGCTTGAGTGGATCATCATTCCTCCATTCCTTCCTTAAAAACTCATTCCAGCTAGCTTACATTCCCTTGCATGTTATGTGAATTAGTTTTTTGCAAGTTTTGTGACCTCAGTCTTGATCCTAATTGCACCCTTCACTAAAATCCACCTGCGTGAGGATTTACTCTGAGATCGATTATCAGGCATGCGTTTGCAAGAGCATACGACTTTCATAGTTCCGATACAGAGCCAACTTGGACGTTTGATGATATCTGTTTCCACCAAATGAAACCACTTGACCCTCCACAGATTTTGAAACTAAAACATTCTCATATGAATTTTTCAGCAACGACCATCCCATGTTCCACAGTTTGGCAGTTGGGATGCAGATAATATGCATTTTTCAGGTGACTTTGAGACTGCACGCAAGGATAGGGCCTCCGTAGTGGGCATGAATCCGAATGGTCAGCAAGAGAATCCAGAGGCCTTCATGTTTGGAAGAGTGGGACCCGGAAGTGGAGTCCATGTCGACTCTGATAAATTAGAGGTAGTGGAGAAACGCCCTACTGAGGGACTTGGGAAGGACAATTCGAGTTGCAGGAGCATGGTTTCAGCATCCGGAAACGATAAAAGCAGTCCCGACAACTCACTTCAGCAGCGAAACCCCCGGCGATTGAGAAGCGACAGAAAGAAGAGTCTGACTGAGATTAACAACTTTGCTACATCTTCACCAGGATCCGGTATGCTTATAAGTGCTAGTAATGCATCTGATGATAAGGATACGGTAAGTCAAATTTGCTGTTGTTTTCTTCCCGAATTCATGCAGTGGGAGTTTATTGGGTATTGCATTCACACAGCATTATTAAGGGTCCGTTTGATCAGAAAGGAAATTGGTGGAGAGTCAAGGGAAGAGATGAAATGTTTAACTTTCTGTTGATTAGCAGGAGAATATATAATAGATAGTGAAGGAAATTTCGTGTGCAACTCAATTTATGCATGCAAAGTGCTCCTTTGAAATTTCCCTGCGGAAGTGGTCGCGCAAATTTGAATTCTGAATATTTCCCTCTCGTGTAAATTTTCCTTAATCACCTTATTTTCCTGTGACTTTCATGTCATTCAAAGTATAGAACAGAATTTTTCAGAAAACTTTCTTTCAAAATCTTCGTTCTCATCGACTGCATGCAAAGAAAAAGATTTCCTTTTCTTTCACTTCACTTTCTACCGTTTCTTGTTCAATCATCTGTTTCTCGCTAATCAAACTGACACTAACATAAACAGAAGCAAAACAGATTGATCAAATGTTCTGGTTTCTTTGTTCTCTATTCTGAAGTGCATCTACCCAAATGCTGATCTTTCATCCAGCATTCTAACCATCGGTAACATTGATATAAAGGCGGTCTATTTGGTTTTCCATTTCGTATTCTTCACAATTTAGAAAAATCATTACCATCTTTCAGCTCTTGTGTTAGATGATACTGTTAAGTAATAAGCTTTGGATCCATACCGAGACAACCAATGGATTTTAATTACATGTGACGATACGTTTTTTCCTAAGAGGCAAAAATACAAGTTGGCTCTCATTAATACCTTATCTTGCAACGATGATTGTTATGCCTAATTTGTTAGGATTTGTTTGGATTCCAGTCTAATATTAATAGATCAGCTTCAGTGCCCAAATTTGGGGCATGGGATGAAATGGACCCAAACGAAGGTTATACCGTCATTTTCAACAAAGTGAAGGAGGAGAAACAGACTGCAGCTACCAAGTTCACAGCGGCTCCCCCAAAACCTAGCAACTCCGTGAATAACCAGATTAAACCTCCTCGATCAAAGGTGCGCATACATAGATACTATTTAGTACTTGCAATGGCTTTCCTGTTTAGTATTATGACTCTTATGGCTAAGCATAACCCCAATGCACTTAGCTCGGTCTCGTTTGTTAGTCCAGTCTCCAGACTCCCAATTAAAGCACGACATTGGAATATAGACTCAAGAGAACCATGTATTTCATGTTGGATTGGGAATTGTTGTGGCTATGATAACTAAAATATTACTCCGAAAGACAATACTTCAATACATTTTTTATACTTTTCAATGCACTTTCACACACCTCTATACACTCTTGGGGAATTTTCGGGTCGGTCCTATGTGAAAAGAGTACATCCTTATGAGTCCCGCGCGCATTTATTTCGTAAGTTCATGTCTGACAAAGTCCTCCCATGCGCCCTTCTCTCCCTCCACAGTCCACGCTTACTCTCCTCTCTCTCTCTGACTCTCTCCTTTGACTTCTCCATAAATCACTGGCTTGGGCCAGTGCACAACTTCTGTCTTTGACTATAATTTGTTGCTCTCAACATCAGGTACATTATTACCTTCTCCTCTCTCTCTCTCTCTCTCTCTCTCTCTCTCTCTCTCAACATTTTCACTTGTTACTCTCATCATCACTTTATAATTCTTTAATGCGGGCTCTTCTCTTTTTTAATTTTTTGCATTATAAATTTAAAAACACAACCAATTAACTGCTAAAATTGGGGTTTAGAGTTTGGGTATTGAAAATATTGCTAATTAACAATTATAAATTAATATTACTACTAATTAACAGTTAAAATTAGGATTTTATAATTTTTGGGATTTTACATTAGCATTACTACTACTAATTAACCGTTAGAATTAGGATTTTAAGATTTTAGGAATTAAAAATACTGTTAATTAATAATTAAAAGACAATTAAATATTAATATTACTGCTAATTAATAGTTAAAATTAAGATTTTATGGTTTTGGGATTAAAAATACTACTAATTAACAATTAAAATTAGGATTTTATAGTTTTGGGGATTGAAAATACATTATAAATTCACAACTAACAAATATTAATTTTTCTAAATTAAAAAATTATAGTTTATTGAAAAAATAAAAGCCTACAAAAAAAAACTGTTTTTGATATATAATTTTACATTTAATATGGAGCTTGTTTTATATTTTTAAAGATCAAACATGTAAAACCAAAATTAGAAACGTGCAAGAGGAAAAAGTAAGGAAGAGAGAGGGAGAGCAAAGTCAAACATATTATTAGCTGGCAAAAGAGAAAAGAATGAGAGAGGTGGACGGAAAAAGATGGAAAGAAAGTGACAGGGGAGAGAGAAAGAGGGAGGTGAGACCGCGCATTAAATTCGGCAAGGGATTATAGGGACGCGTGGGGAGTTTTTTTTGGAGGACTTAGTGGAACATTACACTTATGTACATGGGACTTACTGAGCTACAATCTTCAAAAGTAAGACCGGCCCGTCATTTTCTCTACACTTTTCACATATTTGAATACCCATTTTGAACTTTAATGACAGTTCAGTGGTCTGTTTTTAGCATTTTCCTAATTGTATTATTGATCTCACACCATCCCGATGGAATTATATATCCGTTCAATTTTTTCCCGTCAAACAAAATAAGCCTCCAACACTTCCCAATTGTAATTGAAGCCTTTTGTGTGTTGTTTCATTTTCTTTTCTCGATCTGCCATCTAAATGTATGTTATCACCCCTTTTTTGTAGATGTGTTGCTGCCTGTATTAAAGTGGAAGCGATCAATTCACACAGCTTTGATCCCGGCGAAAATTGATTCTGTTTATATCGAACGTTGTAAAATCTTTGCAACCGAACGCTTATCCCTGAGGGGTCAAGAAGAATGGTGATGAATCAAAGTATTTTTTACATAGACCTCGAGCTTCTATTCAGTTCTATTAATGGCAAATGCTGATGTCAAGACTACTTTCGTTAATGTTAAAAAATTCCGGTTCAGTGCATAAAAAGACATGTCATTCGGTATGATTTTAATATGGTGAAAGCATAACTCCATGGATGCTATTTTCATGCTATGTTGGGTGGTATTTGCATTGTCTTTTAAAACCCAGCACCAATAAGGTAGGGAAACAGCCTTTTTGATTATTATTCTTGAGCTTCGGTGAAAAGCCAGAGAAATCAGAATAAAATGAAAGTTCATTCTCAAAACCTCCCAATCTGATAAAATCAACTGGTAAAACTATCCTCACAACAGTTCAGTCTTTTTTTTTATTTGATAATAAAAAACAACTGACATTATCAAAGTACAAATGAATGCATGGATAATATAGGAGACTAAGAACTATATTGTCATCTTATTTACGCAAATAGCAGCTAAAACAAATTAGGTGGTATAATCACAATACAACATTTCCTAGCTTCTCTATGAGGGGGGAACTCATCCTTTGTAAGCCCCTCTTGATCTCCATTGGAACTACAAAGCAGATAAATCCATGAGGAAACTATCCTTACTATTTGATCTTAAGATTTCAAGTCTGCATCTTCAATGCCGTTTTACATACAGTTGCTTAAAGGCATTGAGCGATGTTTTTGCCATATTAAACCTTCTAATATTTACTCATGGCCAGTAGCAAAAGAGATTTGAAATGAAGTACAATATACATGTCATATCTACACGGGAATCACATCAGTGGCTTCACTTTCATCACACGTCAAAATGAGGCCTTCGATATATGTTGGGAGGAGGCACTGGGCCCACCGACAGCCTGCTGAGACAGGCTCGGGAGAAGGAACAATCATGAGAACATTATCGTGGCGTCTGACAATCCCCATAACACTCACCGTGCTCCCTTCTTTAATATACCTAATGATTCAAGGAGCAATCAGTTGAAATCAGTCATCAGCTCAATCAGAAGAGAAGGGATGAAATACACAGAGATCAATCAGTATCCAGGACCAAGAGACAAGCAAAATACAGGATTATCTCTTAATAAATAAACTAAACGCAGGAGCATCAGACTAGTAGGCTTTGTGTCGCAAGACCTATGTCCACATGTAAACAGTTAGATAAGCAAAACTCACAACTATGTTGTTAACCAAGGTGGATTTTGCTCAAATTTCATCATTCCGGCCTTCAAAAGTGAAAAACTAGTCGTTTTAGGAATATCATGTTTAGTTAATTTCTTAGTAGAGAAGATTCAGTTGGACCTAGGGCTTTAAGAGAATTTTTCTCTCTTTCAGTTTTCAACCTCCAAGCTCTAGCTCAAAATCTTCCCAATTTTGGTATTTTCTTTAGTATTATAGCTTGCTGAGCAAAAATTCCTAGATTCCTAGCTTCTTCAGAACTACTACGGCTGTAAGGTCGTAAAGGCTCTTGGCTCTCAGTTTTCATTTGATTGGAAAAAAAAAAAACGGAGAGAGTTTCTCCTCTTTTGAGTTGCTTGTGGTTAACTGGTTATTTCTTGTTATTAGCTTCATTCTATTTGCTGCATCAGAAACTCAAACAAGAAACTGACTTACCCTTCTTGGAGACGCATTCTTCGGTCATCGCTAGAGAGACTGTGGTCAGCAAGCCAGCGTAGAAAGCTTGGAGATGGCTCTCGGTTTTCCTTTGTTGTATTAACTATTGTAGTTGGTTTGACAAATGCAGCAACCTTAGCTCCATAGCCTGCTTTTACAAGAGCCCTTAACCCAGACTGGAAGTCGGATATGTAAAAATCGGCTACGTATTTCTGTCCACAAGAGGCAAGAAGTCTCTAATCACATGACAAAAGGTAAAGCTCAGACAGAAATATGATCGCTGGCATGTATCAGTATGACAGTGTATACAAACTTAAAGAAGACTACTACTCAATGTTGTGTTTGTCGGTTTGTCCCTTAAAACACATAGCCTGCTTTTTTGCAACCCACGCAACAAACCCGGGAAAATTTATTGATTTTGTTCAAGTTCAAGTAACCCTTTTCAATAATCCAACTGAAAAAAAAAAAACTAAAAGGAGTGCTACTCATAGCCTGCATGCCCCAAACTTGTTTATAGTGGTATGGTATGGACTATGGAGTAGTATATCGTGGAAATGCCCAAGCAAGCTGCTCACAAGCAATGAGAGCTTGTTTGGTGCATCAAAGCAACACCCTCAGGGTGCCTGCTTATCAAATGGAGTAGGATTTCCCAAGGGGCTCAAGCTGCCACAATAGAGATCGGCGATATCCAAGGGATAACTGATTCAAGAAATTACAAACTGCAAATGGAGAGAATTTTAGCACAAGTAATATTCCTTTATTTCGTAAATCGTAATACCAAAGTTTTTTGAGCAAAAATACCTAAGTTCAGGAGAACATTTACTTCAAAGTAAATTGAACCAAAATTTCAACTCTTTCATTAATTAGGGAAGATTTTCTCCAGCAGTTCTGGTCCTTTTGAATCTAATTAAGATTCCACAAATAGGGAGAGAAATCAACCTCTGCATGTCTGCATCCCCACGAGAAGAAACGGTGCTTAGGATTTGCTGATTTCCCACCCAATCCTCTATATTCGTACAATTCTGTGGCAATATATACACATCTCGGTACCCTCTGGAAAGATGATTCAAGAGGAATACTGCCACAAGTGACAACCTGCATAGAAAGATTTAAGTGGAACTTATTAAGGTGTGCACAAGGGCAGCTGGACAACATAATTAGGCAAGGAAGACAAGAAATTCTAGCCTAGGATGATGGTAGGTTTCTACTTCTCTTTCATTTTCAACTTTTTCTATAGATGTTTTCAAAACATGATGTATCATGTTCATGTTACGGAATGCCTATGACACAGATTCCGCAGTACCTGAGTTAGTTTATCATTAGGAAAACACTATAGCAAGTGCTCACAATTTCGTGTAGAATACAATTTTCCCCCCTCCTTCAATCCATCAAAAGACAAACATAAAAGCTAATCACAGCACAACCAAAAGAATGGAAGCAGGAATTATACATAGTTTTATCAACTGATCAGATCACCGCAGAAGTGAACAGATTTTTTTTCCTCTTTTTTTAAACTCCCGATTACCAAAAAAAATTCAGGTCAGAAACAGACGTATTTAAAATTAGCACATTGAGTGAGACGATTACAAGAATGTGTTCGAAAGGTGCTATCAAACTAGCAGGAGAGTGCTTTGCCATGAGAAACTATTCATAGCTTTCTTCTACCACATATACAACAAATACTCCTCAAGGAGTTCAATGATTTACCAGAGAGTTCAAACTTTTTAAGTAACACGAGAGTCGTTTAGAATCTTTAGATTCTATCAACAAAAAGAATTTAGTACATCCAACTCAATTTCATAAATGTAATAACAATGGCATTGCTATGAAAATGGAACATCCTATTAAGGCATCCCTTAGAATCCTACCACAGAAATCCATTGGCACTACTCAGTAACACAGAACAAGTATTTCTTCCAATTTTAACCAATTAATTGGCATCCACTAGCTCTATTATCAGCTCAAAGGATGGATCGCAGAGTAGAACATCAAAAATCTCCAGGACCATATACAAGCCCAAATTCAAAACAAGGCAACGGCATGAAAGCAAAACGATGTCTCCAGACTTCCCATTAAACCTCCTCGCCATCTAGTGTGAATTCTCACAAGCCTGACCATTAAATAACCTTATGAATCCACTAATGCATATTAATCAATACATCATATTCAATTTAGGGCTGGTGAAACAACCTTTTAGCCACACTACTCATTCTGTGCTCACTCTTTGGACACTTTGACCAACACAGACAGTAAAATAACCAGCCAATGGATTGCCAGATCCCTTATAGCTCTGAACCCATAAGGCAGAGCTATAAGGGATCTATGATGTCTTCCTAATGTTCCTTTCTGACTGTCATCGGTTTATACTCTTCTGAGGGTGAATGATGAACTCTTTCTACTCACAGTTAAGAACTTTTTTTTTTTTTTTTGATAGGCAAAAGTAACATTTTATTAAGGGGATAGGGGAGGGGAATCCCATAGTTGTCAACGGCGAAAGGCGCACCGAGGCGCAAAGTTCCGTTGGGCCTGAGGCGAGAGGCGCAAGGCGAGGCGCACCTATGCGAAAAAATAATTATTTCTGAAAATAATTGTGTTATGTGTGCTTTTTTGAAAAAAAAACCCGCTTTTTGTGCCCTTTTCCGCTTTTTTGTGCGCTTTTTTCAGAAAAAACGCGCTTTTTCAAAAGAAAGCGTGTTTTTTTGACCGATTTGAAAGAAGCGCGCTTTTTTGCGCCTTGTCGCTTTTCTCGCCTTGTCGCTTTTTTGCGCTTTTTGCTCGCCTTTTTCAAGTCGCCTCGCCTAGGGTCAACAAGGCGCTGGGGGTGCGCCTCGCCTTGGGCCTAGGCGAGCGCCTAGGCGCGCCTTTGACAACTATGGGGAATCCAACAAAAAGTTGGACAAATCCAGCCAAATGGAACAAGCCCAACCTCATAGGGACAAAGCCCAGCACATCCGAGGGCCTAGAAGCCTAGATAAAACAAATACAAGAACAATACCCCAAATGGGCCAAAAAAAACCCAAATCAAAACAATTAAGCCCAAACCAAAGAAAACCCTAAACCTAAATCACTAATCTGAGCACATCCAGACACAGCCACCCGATGCCGCCCACCGCATCAGACAGCGACCACCAACCAACAGATCCCTGCCACCATGCTCCACCACACCACCACCGGTAAACCCCATGGAAACAGACAGATCCATCACCCCCACACACTGCCGTGAAAGCATCACAGCCGTTAAGCAAAAACCAAACCACCCAACAGTGATACGGCGGAAGACCACGCCATCCATCAACACCACTGCAAGCCCACCGAAGCCGATAGGCACACCTCGGAGAACCCAGCAGAAAACCAAAGAGGAAAGCAAGACAGACAACTTGACGAACGAGAAACAGGGGAAACAAAGGGTAACCAGCAATCGGATGCACAAAAACCAGCAACTAGGGGGTCGGAAAAAAGAGAGTGAGAAAGAGAGACAAGAAGAAACCATAGATCCTTACCGATGCCGCCCTCGTCGCCAACCGAAAGCCCTCTAAAATGACCGCCGACTAGCCGTCAATTCGGTACCCACAAACAATTAGAAGGAAAGCTGATGTCGAGAACCATAACCCTGGCCAAAACCACCAGCTCCGCCACCTCATGCCATCTCGTTAGAGATGCCCATCGTTTTGTGAATAAAAGAAAAAGAGCCAAGATCATAAATAAAGGGGTGGAGGAGGAGGAGGAGAAAACGGATAGAAAGAGTTCAGGAAGGGAGAGAAGGAAAGGGAATCAGAGAAGGGGATGGGCATAGAATAGGATAATGGGAATCAGATAATATAGTAAGAACAACTATTTTACAACCCAAAAATCTCAACAAGCTTCAGCTAAATAGCATCTTTATTTGGATGAGTTTCGGAAACTCCAGATATGCCTGTTTTCGAAATATATGAACATAGTATCAAGAAAACTGGTAAGCAATCCTCCAAGGCACATTGCAGCAAAAATGCAACAATGCTAGTAATCACTACACAGTAAAATAGCTGCAATGCTAGTAAATTAACTTCAATTTCAACCTATAGATGGCTACTTGCGTCAGCCTGTATGACCAAAACATACGGCTTCATAAAATTACATCATGAAATTTCACGTACTTGTTAATTTGGGAAGTGCAGAATTGATCATATCATAGGACTCAGAAATTAATGAAGGTTGCAATCTTGCAATTCTTCCACTCAACAATACTTGACATTTCATTAACTGCAACACTCCACTATTGCAATTCATTGAAACACACTTCCAGAATTTATGTTGTGTTTGGATGAGTTTTTGAAAAAAATTTGGTTTGGTTTTTGGGGTAATGAGTGAAAAGAGAAATTAGGGTAATAATTGGAGATAAGGGTAATGAGTGGAGAGAGATAGAGAGAGAAATTAGAATAAATGATTGGAGATAGGGGTGATGAGCAGAGAGAGAAATGAGAATAATGATTGGAAGTAGGGGTAAAGAGTGTTTTTTGAGTTGGAATTTTTTTTCCAAAACATGATCCGAACAAGGCATTAAGTATCCAAATGCAAAAGAATATACTTCAAAAAGTCCAAAGAGAAATGGCAGTTTGGGGCGCAACACACCAGCTTGAATCAACCCCAATGGTAACGCAAATTTCCAGAAACCTTTCAAGGACAAGTCACTAACCTCACTTGCAAGAACGATGCTAGACATGTGGTAGAGTTCTACACTTAACCCCCACAGAAGCAAATTTAGGTGCCTCATAAACAATCTGGCAAATGCCACTGAGAATTTACATGTATGACTTGCTTGCATAATCACACTACTCATACAGACGTCTCCTAAATTGCAGACAGAAGTAGTTCACCACAAAAATTTCAGTTTGGCCACTGGCATCCAACTTCGGCTGTAAAGATGAGAAGTTTCGACAAATAAGATCATGGAACAATAACAGTGCTCTAAAACGCCACCTCGACGGCAACCTGCCGCCGCGAGTACCCCTAGGCGGTTCATTAGGCAGCCAAGGATATTAGGCGGCATTAGGCGGCCAAGGAGATCAGGCGGCATTTGGCGGAGCTAGGCAGCTAAGGGCCTTAGAGTTGTGGTAATATAATAAAAGGGCCTCTGGTCTAATTTTAACAAAGTATATACAATTTCTAGTCATAAGTCTTTTGCCCTAACCCAGTTGCAAGCCAAGACAACGACATGGAGAAACCGATCTCGTCGCCCGTTGTCGTCTCTCTCTCTCTCTCTCTCTCTCTCTCTCTCTCTCTCTCTCTCTCTCTCTCTCTCTCTCTCTCTCTCTCTCTCATGGGTCACCACCCGACTAGTGCCGAGTGCCTTTTAGAACACTGAATAGTAATAGTATAATACTAAGACAAATAAACGACGATAGCTCTACGCTTAGAAGAACAAATAGACCTAAAAATAGAGCCTACTATCAATAGAAGGAAATAAAAATGCAAATCAACATCACCATATAGTCGTCATGACTAAATTCAATAAAACGAAGAGTTTTAGATGCAAAATATAATAACTAATCAACCCAGACATCACTGCAAATAATGACACAGTTGTACAAAACGCATATAATAAAATCGGAAATTACCCCCGTGACCTTGACGTATTGCCCATCAACAGCACCTCAGAGCTCAGCATCCGAATACTTCCTGAAAAACCCTAACAACCCTTTCCTCCAAACAAAATTCCAAACCACCACGAGCACCAGAACTCCGGCCACCACCACTAGCACAACCACCTTCTTCACCGCCATCATTAAAAACGCTCCGACCAAAAACCCCATCGCCACAACAACCACCCACATTACCAGTTTCGACACGTTAAACCCTACCTTCACATCATCGCGGCCGAACCATACACGGCCCTTGAACTCAAACTGTTGGGCTCCAATTGGCTGAGTATAATTGCAGTGCAAGCAACTTGTTTCTAACTTTTAGGAAAAGACATCTACTACCCCAAGATAAAAATAGATGAGACAAAATAGTTTTCTTGCCAAGGCACATAGACAAAACATCAACTCACTTCTCCCTCTTTACATATTGTAAATGACTCATAATATATTGTAATAGACTCAATTTCAATTCCTCCAATTCCTTTTCCCACACCTCCGAATCCTCTTGCCACATCTTAAATTTTGTCAAACAAGAGGGTTTGGAGGTGTGGCAAAATATTTGGAGGCATGGGAAAAGAAATTGGAAAATTTGAAATTGAGGTTGGAGGAATGGGAGCGCAGGTTGAAGGAATGGGAGCTTAGGTTGAAAGGAGAGGAGGGCAAGGAGGGTGGGTTATGAGTCCATCACAATATGTATTGAGTCCAATACAATATATAAAGAGGGAGAAGTGGGTTGATGTTTTCTCTGTGTCTTGGCAAAAAAAACTATTTGTCTCGTTCGTTTTGATCTTGGGGTAGTTGACGTCTTCTCCTAAAAGTTGGAAACAATTTGTTTACATAATAATTATGCTAGGTAGGAATCCTTTTTATTCTAGGCAGCTACTTCGTATTGTTATTATCTTCTCATGGTGGTCAATTGCATGTTTTAATATACTTGTATGCAACCTTGTTTTCATCCGGCAAAATACTCCATATAGGGCGCCAGAGTTGGCCGAGGGGTAAGCCCTGCAAGCCTGTGGGCTTGGACAACCCCCACCATGGGGCACCCAACCAAAAAAAAAAAAAAAAGTTTTAGATTTAACGACGTTTCTTGAAACACAACCAACATGGTGTTTTTTGTGGGGATGAATTATTCCAAGAACTTAGACATTCAAAATTTATTGCCAAGAGAAGTAAAAAAATCGATTGACATCTTTGAATTCATAAGATCTTATTAGGAAGATGGTGGTTTCCAAATGGTATGGGTTGCTTATCAAATTTTGCAGACTATACCGATTACCGTTGCTCCGGCAGAGAGGATTTTTTTTAAGTTGGAGTTGATAAAAATTTACATTCGGACTACCATGTCACAAGAGATCATGAGTGTTTTGGCTATGAGATCTCAATTGATTGGGTAAATTAAAGTACAATGACTTAATTGAAGAATTTGTTCAAAAAAATGCAAAGAGAAGTTTTATAAAATCGGATTGTGCTAAACATAAAGCACTATAACCGGGGTTACATTTTGATCTTTCTTATTAATTCAAGCTAAAAGCACAGTGCAACCTTGATTTTGTTTTGACGTGTATGTCTTTTTATTTTTTATAACATAATAGTAAGTGGGCAACCAAACTTGGGATCCGGCTTGGGCAACCCAAATATCGGGGCTAGAACTGTATAAAGCCAAAGAAGATTGTCTGCAACGATTCCAAGTTCTCAAAGAAATCCAGAGAATGAGTGATTTACTTGCACAAACAACATCGTTCTCTACAAAAATGATGCACGTGTTGAGTTCATCAACTCCTCTAGAAAATGGAAGAATGAATAACAAGTAAGTACTCTAAGTGCACATTTCCGTGGGCGTGTTTGACAACAAATATTGTTTTGGGGGGATTCGTAATAAGGTGGGATTATTAATGAGAATATGAATCATTTATTCATGTTTGTTTTACACGGATTAGATTGTAGGATTGTAAATAACATGTTTGTTTTGGGGGATTAACAATCTCATGGGTCAACCCTCAACAAATGCCAAACCAAACAAGGTACTAGGGGACCCTCAACTTCACAATCCCAATCCCCCCTCCAAGGAGTGTTATCAAACACGCTGAATCATTAAGATTACGCAGCCCATACCATTTGCAAACAACCATCTTCCTAATAAGATCTTGTAAAATCAAGGATGTCAATCGATTTCATTGTTTCTCTCTCAGCAATATAGTTTTCAAATGTCTAAGTTCTTGGAATGACTAATAACCAAAAATATCACCACCACGTTGGTTGTGTTCCAATGAACTTCCCACTAATGCTTTTGTGACCATGTCTGAGTACCACATTTTGGATACAATGTGATATGTCACCATTGTATTAGCAAAGTGCCTCATTTTTCATGTAGAGGAGCACATTCACCAATACAACGGTTACACCTCACATAGTATCCAAAATGTGGTCCTCAAACTTGGTCACCATAAAATAAAATAAAATATTGGTTGCCATTGCCCAAGCCCAGGAGCTTATGGGGCTTACCCCTGAGCCGGCACTGCCCCCACCACACACACTGCTAGACGCACAACCAATGGGTCAAATATGCAGGGCTTAGGAGTTCCTATAATTCTACAAGGTCATGGAATAATAATAATACCACAAATAAACCACGAGTCACAGCACCAAGTAGCTCAAACCAATAGACCTAAAATAGAACCTACTATTAATAGAAGGTTTTTTTTTTTATCAGCACTATTAATAGAAGGTTATAAAATTGCAAATCAACATCAGCAAGTAGTCGTCATGTCCAAATTCAATTTACTAAAAAACTAAAATTTCTAGATGCAAAATATATAATAATATCTAATCAATCCACACGTCACTACAAATAATATGTAAAAAAGGCATACAATAAAATACGGAAATTACCCCTGTGACCTTGACGTACTGCCCATCAACGGCACCTCTAAGCTCAGCATCCGGGTACTTCCTGAAAAACCCTAACAACCCTCTCCTCCTCCAAAAAAAATTCCAAACCACCGCAACCACCACCGGCGCCAGAACTCCGGCCACCGCCAGTAGCACGACCGCCTTCTTCACCGCCAACAATAAGAACACTCCGACCAGCAACCCCATCGCCGCCGCCACAACCACCACCCACATTACCGGCTTCGACACGTTAAACCCTAACTTCGCGTCGTCGCCCAGCTTCGTCACGGCCGAGCCGTACGCGGCCCTTGGCATCGAAACACTGGGGTCTAATTGGCCGGAGCGACGGCCCGCCGAGGAGGTGAGCGGGCCGGAGGTGATGAGGCCGGTGGGGTGGAGGATTGGGCCGGAGTTTGGGCCGGATCGGACGGATCCGCTGTTGTGCTGGGAAGAGGAGGAGAGACGTGAACGAGGGGTTAGGGTGGGGTCGAGGGTGGTGGGGGCGGTGGTGAGGTCGAACATCTTGCCGAGCTCGCCGGAGGTCTTGATGTCGCCGCCGGTGTAGGGGACGGCGCGAGAGGACATTGTGGGTTGGGGGGACTTGGGGAGGAGGTCAGGTCGACCCGAGACGTAGAGACCACTGCTGAGCTGGTGTGACGGGATTCGAGAACCCATTGTTTGAGAGAGAGGAAGTGAGGGGGAAGGAAATTCTTAGAGAGAGAGAGAGAGAGAGAGAGAGAGAGAGAAGGGGGGGTTGGGGTAGTGGGCAGAGTGAGTGAGGGGGAAGGAAATTCTTGAGAGAGAGAGAGAGAGAGAGAGAGGGAGGGAGGGAGGGGATGAGCTGTGGAAGGACAAATATGCTGGGGCTTATTTCGTGACAGTGACGTATGTGCCCCTTGTCTCGGAATGGTAGTACAGTGGGTTTTCTTTTTCCCCCCCCCCCCTAAAATCCTTTTCTGGCAGAAAAAAGTTTACATATTGATGATGCATGGAAGTTTACTCACCTATCTCACACAAATGATCCAAATCATTTGGGGAGCAGTTCCTGTCCAGTTTTTTTTAGGTCCAGTCCGGTCCAGTTTTGGGCCGTTGTGGGCCCATCCCGGGCCCACAACAATGATCGAAATCATTCATTTTGTAGAGCTCGTCGAGTATGTCATCCATGCCAAAAATTAGTTTGATCAAACATCAATAGGTACATGAAGGAAATAGATTTGGACAAGAAAAAAATGGGCAATTATTAATTTCAACTTAATTTTTGTCATTGCTTTTTTCTTGTACAAATCTGTTTCATCCATGTACCTATTAATGTTCGATCAAGCTAATTTTTGGCATGGATGACATATTCGATGAGCTCTACAAAATGAACGATTCCGATCATTGTTTTGGGCCCGGGATGGGCCCATAACGGCCCAAAACTGGACCGGATTGGACCTTAAAAAAACTGGACTGGAACTGCTCCCAATCATTTGAACCTCGTTTATTTTAAAATTTTGGATTTGAATTTATAGATAATAAATATAGAGAGAAATAAAGTAATAATTAAAAATATGAATAATAATTGGAGAGAGATAGATAAAAAAAATAATAGTAATAATTAGAGATAAATAGATTAAAATCTAAAATCCTTTAACGAACGGGGTCTTGTTTTCCATAGATTTTTTGAGGGTTTTTTGTTTCACGTAGCTTTTTTTGTGAGATTTTTGTTTCACAAAGTTTTTTGTGGGATAAATGGTTTTTGCCATTATCCAAAAAAAAGTTTGCATTTGCCAATTTTGCGTCAAATTTTTGTGAATTATTGGTTCGTTTTGTCGAGAGTAATGGAAAAGATAAAAAATTAGCCAAATATTCTAGGAAATATCCAAGATAATGACCAAAAAATTGGGGAAAAAAAAATGAATGAGAACAAAATTTTAAAAAAAACTCCAAAAAGCTATGTGAAACATGCACAAATTGTACCGTAAACTGGCACTAAGTTGTGTTAGAAAAAATTTGCTAAATCAATAATCATAAGTGTTTGATTCAAGCCCCGTTTCGGTTTTAGAAATAAGTACTTATTTTTTGAAAAGTAGCTTATTTTTTGAATTAAAGATAATGTATTGTAAGAGAATGACATGTCTTGGGAAGCATGAATAGGTACTTATTTTTTAAGAAAATGATGTGGAACACACCTTTCAATCAACTTGAAAATTTATTTCCAAATTAATACTCCCTCCGTACAGAGTCCCTTATTCTATTTTGGGATGTTCTAAAATGATTATCCCTTTCCAAAAATAGAAGTGGAAATTTGATAAAATTTCAAAAGTGTCCCTTTTATTTGAATACAAATGGTGCAAAATAGGTAGAGTATAGGGGTAATAGTGGAAAGTAAGTGTAATGATTACATGTCTCTTAAAAAAGTTGAAATTCCAAAGAAGGACTCTCATTTAGGAACGGAGGGAGTAAACGGCTTAAATTATTCTGTGTGAAACTTTGAAGTGAGCTTCACTCAATCGGTACACATATCATTACTTTTTTTTAAGGACAAATTGAGTAGGAGAACATACTATAAGAATTTTTGCTATAATAAGGACATAAATATTTTTCCATAAAGTCTAAAGGACATTCTGTCTAGGATTTACAAAAAAAATCCCTCCAAGGTTGACTAACGTTGAAAGTACCTAAAACCCTAGAATACCCTATGAAAGTGTCTAAAACCTTAGGGTACCCTATATATGAAAGTGCCTGAAACCCTAGGGTACCCTATTAAAGTGTCTAAATTGCTAAAATCCCATAATAAGAAAGTACACCCAAAAACCTTGTGAAAGTGCCTAAAATCCTAGGGTATCCTATGAAAGTGGCTAAAATCCTACGGTACCCTATGAAAGTTCAATAAGATCGAAAAACACGAAAAAATACATATTTTGTGTTAGCCAAACAAGACCCTTTGTCTCATTTAAGACAACGGTTTTTCTATTATCAGCCCAATAAACACATTAGAAAGCAAAAAAAAAAAAATATTTTTTTTTGTTTATTTTTTACATCCTTTAATACACATTCACACACCTACTATTGTTAGCCCATTAGGCTGATTTTAGAATTTTTCTTAAGACAATTTAAATGAAAAAAAATTATTTTTTTGTGTTAACCAAACAAAGTCATTGTCTCATTAAAGGTTTTTGTCTTTTCAAGGACTATAGACTCTAAAATATTTTTATTAATGGACTCTACATATCACAGAAACTTAGGCTAGACTAAAACTCTTATAGGGTTGTTTCATTTGGACTTTAGACTAATAACTAATATGCCTTTTTTTTTTTTAATCGGAAGGCATCCTCAGAACAAAATCTTCAACACAATCCAGAGTCATTCAACATTGTGTTCATAACATTGTTCTTTTTAGGTCCCGTTCCAGAAATCCAAATAAGTACTTAAAAACGAAGGACTTATTTTTAAACTTAAAAATAATGTGCTTACAAAAATAATTTTTTAATTTTTTAACAGGGTTTGATAGTTCTCAAACAAGATTTATATTGCATATTTTTTTATTTCAATAAGCATATTATTTTTAAACTTAAAAATTATAAATTAGTACTTATTTTTATAAGAGGCCTTTTTGAAAAGGGGCTTAGTGTTCTCACTAGTGATAAAATATTTTACACGAATACAAAAAAGCTCATTTCATAACGTAGCTTATCTATATCTAGTTTAAGAGCAAATAATACATTAAATAAATCAAGTTAGAATAATAAATAGGTTTTTGTTTCTCAACTAACGGTTGCGCATGTTAGATTACTACAAGTGCAAGATTTCATATTCATAGGAGGCGAACCCTAGATCTGTTCATTAAAAAGGTGACTACAAAACCACCAGGTCAAATCACAAGGTTAATAAATAAGATTGTTGATTATAATTAATTTATTTACTTCTTGTTACGGATATTGTATCTCTTAATTTACTATGTCAAACCATCTAATTTGTTACCAAATCAAACTAGCAAGTCTTAAGTCTCAATAAATTCGGATCAGCTGCACAAAACTATTTTATCCATATATAGTTAGAATTTGGTCATTGAATAAGATGATTTTACAAAAGAAAATATAATGAATAATTACAAGGTTTGGCTTAGAAATTACAAGAAGAAGCCCGGAAAAATTGCAATTGATGGTCAATTCTTTTTCAATTGACTTGCCACAAAAAAGAAATCTGCAAAATTCTACCTATATCATTGTCACTGTCAGTTTTTTTTGTTTTTTTTGAATGGCAAAAGAAATTTTATTAATTTTTGAATAAGAATTACAAAGACTAAAGGGAATAAGGATAACCGACATCACAAACCGGAGCAAACATCTCAATTAGGTTGACACATAAGCTCCTGAACAATTATATGCCATTCATGACCCTAAAAGGTCAATGTCAATTATATTAGACCTTGACACCCAACTAAGAGCATCCACATCTCCATCTTTACTTCCCTCTTCAAACTAAATTAAAGAGCCAAAAATGAAGAGAAAAAAACCCCCCCAAAACTCCCCTACATCAGGCTCTCTCCCTCCCTCTCTACTTTGAAAGATTTCTAACTTTGCTACAATAACTCTTTAATTTCAAGAGTTGCTATTCACTTGTTACTTATTATTTTAATGTTTTTTTTTCCATTGTTCACTGCTACAGTGACTTGGCTTAATATTTTTTTTTATACTTTATTTGGTTCTACGGCTCTCTTATGATTCCTAGGGATAAAAATAAATTATGACCCTTTAGGATAAAATGATCAGAAAAATAAAATCTTCGCATCAGTTCAAACTGATTGAAAATTGGAGCACTTAATTTTTTTGACTATTTATATATTAAAAAATGATAAATAATTAAGCGAACAATTGCTCGGAATGGGATAATTTGGTGTTTTTTTTAGAATAGAAAAATAATATTTTTAATGAAATAATTTTAATATAAATAGTCTGATGCAGTAGAAATCTTAAAAGTGAATAGTTAAAGTAATAAAATAACTTTTTAAGGTGTAAATTGGTCCAAAATGTAGAGAGTCTGATGTAGATGCTCTAAAAACTCTAAAATTGGCCTTTCCCCAAAAAAGGCTCTAAAATTAGCCTTACCTACAAAAAAAAAAAAAAAGCAGCTCCAATATTGGGAAAATCTTCTTTTAATTTGGTTATGGAGGGCAGTACAAGTCTTCTTAAAATCATGAAGGGTAGTGTTGGAACTACGACAAGATTATATAGCAAAGAAGGTCGGTCATGAATCCGGGGCAAGCTACATGGCTCCAATAATGATATCATTTCTTAATTACACACTCAAAAGGTTATCTAATGCCCTCATTTTAATTTTTAATCATTTTCCTTGAAGGTAGTACGTGGCGTAATGTTTAATTGTTAATAAAACGGTTGGATTGTTCTTTGATGAGATAATATACTACTACTAATTTTTTTACTGTGTATATGCTAGTCTACCTTACGTAGAACAGCATAATAAATAATAGTAGTACCTTTTTATTTGAATTTGAACTGCATATTTAAAACTCACGAATAAATTTTTTTAAGATGTAAAAAAAAGTATTATTTTCTTTAAATCAAAGTGTCAATATCACTTTGATTTAAAATTGCACATTTACCCAAGATTTTTTGTCATACAGTATAGGGTTCTTAAAAAAATACCGTAAGTTACTTATATGTAATTTTTTAGTTTAAAAATAATGGGCTTACAGAAATAATTTTTTGTGTGATATGGATCTTATTTGATAGATTTTGATGAGATCTTTTAAACGGTGGAAAAAAATAAAAAATTATTTTCATAAATACATTATTTTTAATTTTAGAAATTACAAATTCATACTTATTTTTTAAAAACCTTTAACGGAATAGAGCCAATAGAAGTAGTAATTTAGGCTCCGTTTGTTTTAATGTAAAATATTTTACAATGTAAAATATTTTTTTTAAAAACAGACTTCAAACTTTTATTTTCTGGTATTTAGTTGGTAATTGAAAATATTTTTAAAAATCGACAAAATAGTGTAGAGAGATAGATTGAGGGGGCTTCAACGGTGGAGAGATTTGAGAATATTGAAATTGAGCGTGGGTCAGGACTGACGATCGAGGAAACTGAGTAATGAAAATTGCAGTAGAAGACAATGGGTTTATTTCGAAAAATAATTTACAAAAGATTTAAAGGTAAGTCATTTTCATTCAATTAATCTCATTTTCTACACAACCGAATACTGAGAAATAAATAAAATATTTTACCAAAAAATATTTTATGTCCAAATAAATAGAGCCCTATCTCCATAGGAGTCAGACCCAGTTCCCAACTTGGGCACCTTCATCTGAAGAAAAAACACTCGCAAGTCGCACCCAATCTTTCCCTTTCAAAATTGAAGTCGTGGACCCTCTGTGCTGCTAAAACCAGCCTAAAAAAGAATCACTCGACCGAAACGGTAGTGTACCCTAGTCTCTCTCTGCAAAAAAGTAGAGTAAAAATTGACATACCATGGGGCAATACGCGCACCCAATCTTTCCCATTCAACTTCATGTGACCAGGAACAAAAACAAAAACGTCATTTTATCACGATTAAAAAACAAAAACCGTCATTTTATAGACAATTACTCCTGTCACGTAGGTTTTTCTTTCACGTCATTTTGTAGAAGAGAAGAGTAGGTTTCTCATTTGATAGGAGGAACACCCATCCTCTGCACCGACAAATTTCTATACTTTTGTATGAAAAACTTCCGACCGTTGGATCGCATAAAAATTTTACAAAATTAAAAAAAAAAATCAATTTCTCACATGTAAAATTTACAAAACAAATTTCTGGTGCATCAAGAAATTAACGCTTTGTATTATAAGATCTAGGCTTTTGGCCTTTAAGGGTTGCGTAGGTCGACTAACTTTTTTTTTTAAATCAATCCTACCCTCCATAGATGGAGTACACTTTAATCTCATTTTCTTTCTCGATGCACTTAAGAAGTTAAATTGTTCTTGAAATGCTCTAATCTTTTTCTCAACAAATTTTTAACCTGATCTTCTTTACACACTACCTACGAAAGGTATAGAGGAAAAGTTAACCGTGAAAATGGTGTTGCGGGAAAGCAATACAAGCGTTGGTGCTACTAGGCGAAACGATAGAATGCTGCACCCTTGATGCATCACTAGCTTACGCTCTGTCCTGAGTAGCATGAGGTTTGTTTTTGTAAGAAGAAGAAACTACCATTATTTTTTGTGATTTACTTGTTTTGAATTTGTTAGACGATTAGTTTGGCTTTGTTCAAGTTTTTTGTAATGATTTCCGTTTTGTAAGTGCCGTTGGACGTTTATCAATACAATCTTCTCACTTTTAAGGGAAAAAAAAGATAGAAGAAAATTAACATTATTTTTTGTGGATAAATGCACAAAAGTTTTCCATTTTTCTTTTCTTTACTCAAAGGTGACAAACAAGAAAGGGAAGGGGTAAATTTTGGCATAATTAAATGGCCATCACTACAAAAAGAACTTATCCAATCCACTTCTGTATCCTCGCAAAAAAAAAAAAAATTTTTCCACTTATTTATATTTCGAGATACGTTTTCCACTTTTTAGACAATCGGAATATGATATTAGTAATTCATTAATTAAATTGTTTGATGCCAAGATGAAATCCAATTTACGATTAGTACTTCCTACGTTTTTTTAACGACTATAATATAATATAAGGGTTTAGCTAAAGCCACTCCATTCACAAAAGCTTTTGCAACTTTAAGCAATTCCCTTTGTTTAGTTTCCCAACCTTTTTTTTTGTGCAAGAAAGGTAGCTAGCTAATTTCTTATCTATTTTCTCAAGCTTAAAGGATATATCAAGATTCTTTAATGATGAAAGTACATAAACACCCCCTCAACTATTACTCTTTCTCGTAAACACACTCTCACATTTAAAAGCGCCCATGGAGACCCCATCAACTATTGGAAACAAAATAAAGACAAATTCCATTAACGGGATGGATAAATTGACGAATATATCCTTATTATATTATACTCTTACACTATAATTTCAAAAAAATCCTGAAATTATTTATCCCACCCCTCCCTAGCTCTGGTTCAAAGAGAGAGGAGGAGGAGAGTGATCGGCGACCACCATTGGCAGCGCCACCAATGGAGGGGAAGCTTTAACTCCGGCCATCTCCTTTGATATCACGAAGCTGAGATTCGATTGCTGATATACGGCACTCAATTTCGATCTTCGACAACTTCAAGCTGTCGATTTCGCGGCGAATTTGAGACGCTTCGGCTCTATTCTACTCCATGGCGCTCTCTCTCTTTGCGACCAAGCAGCTTCCCTTGCCCTCGACGATAGCAGAAATGTGGATCCGGTGGAATCGACGATGTCAGATTTCGAAATCAAACCCACGCCACAGTGCTTCTCTGATCCTGTTGTTGACTTCCCGGCGAGTTTCTCGGTGGATTCTTGGAATTTTTAATGGTATGTATATATGTATATATATAGGTGTATGTATATGTGTGTGTCGGCTGGATTGAATTTGTAGGTTTCAACTTCAATTTGTTGATTGAATTTGATTTGTGGGTTTAATTTTAAGGTTTGATTTGGTTTTTAAGTTTGATTTTGTATTTATGGGTTGAGGTTTGTGGACTGGTTTTGTTTTCTCTGTTGAATCAATTGGGGTTTGTTTTCTTGTGGGAGGCCAAGCGGAAGGCCACAAATAGAAGGTTTTGCTGGGTTTGTGCAGAGAGAGAGAGAGGAGGGATGATTGATTTGGTACAAAGGGCATTTTTGTCCAAAAAATGCCCAATTTGTTGACATGTGACCTCCCAGCAAACAGTTTTGAGACGGAAGGGTGTTACTCCAAGTAACGGGAATAGGTGAGAGGGTCTCCATGGGCTCTTTTAAATGTGAGGAGGTGTTTACGAGAAAGAGTGATAGTTGAGGGGGGTGTTTATGTACTTTCACCTTCTTTAATTGGATTCAAATTTTATTTTATTTTTAATGTGGATCTTTGATTCATTCAATGCATTAAAACTTAGTTGCTGCATAGCTTTAATCCTCTGGTACATACAATCACTCACAATCAACACTGAAAAATGCATAACATGAACCATAAAAAGGCACGGAATTAGCTCTTCAAATCGATCCCAGAGATTGGATCTGGTTCCTCTCTAGTAATGGGAGAGGAGCTTCCCCTCTGGTTGCTCCTTTTTCAGCCTCATACTGGGCCTACATTAATAGTCGAAATTATTCATTATGTAGATTTCATTGAGTACTTCAATCGTGTAAAAATTTGTGTTGATCGGATACCGTTTGATAACTAATCAGATCACATTAATATTAAAAAAAAATGAACTGGACACGCTGGATAGAAGCCACTTTTTCCCAATTTTCTCTAGATAAATGCTTTTGGATCAGGTATTAATGAACGTATGCGATCAAAACAAATTGTTATATGGTTGGTTCAAAATACTTGATGAGATTTATAATGAACGATTCCGATTATCAATGTGGGCTCAGTATGAGCCCGAAAAAGTAGCAACTGCCTGAACGGGAAGCTCCTCCCCCATTACTGGAGAGCCGAGAGGAGTTAGATCCTCAGAGATTCTACCATAGTGTTGATCCTTATTTCCCTTTGCTAAACAAAATTGCGTTGATTTTTTTCACTCCAGTTTTTTCAAATTCCGCATAACATAATTTTCAAAGCATGATAAAGGAATTTTTTTGAAGTGCATATGTTAAAAAGTAAAGGGCAAAGATCATTTTTCAAAATCAAAGTGGTAGATTAAGTAGCTGATTGTTTCTTTATTCGGACTGACCAGCTCAACTTTTAGCTTAAACTCATTGATACGAATGATTAATTTTAAAAATTAAGTCAAAATACTAAACAAAAAATTACAAGAAATAAAAAATATCAAAAAAAAATTCTAGATAAAAAGTTAGGAAGAATGGAGCCTAAAATAGACTTGGTTTCTGGCCCCGTTCTGCTTTCTCAAATACTCCGTAAGTAATTAAAAAATAAAGACCTATTTTCAAGTTTAAAAATAATGAACTTACAAAAATAATTTTTAAATTTTTTTGCAGGATTTGATAGGTCTCATCGACATTTATCAAACAAGATTCATATTTCATATTTTTTGATTTCAGGAAACCTATTATTTTTAAGTTTGCCAAATAAGTAGTTATCCCCCTAATGTTCACAAAATAGGGGTGTTCGAGAGGCGAGGAACAGTGACCGCAAGGCACGTGTCCAGTACCAGCAGCACACTCCCTACAAGCACTCTCGAGGGTCTAAATCAACGTCAGAGATCTACACACGCGGGCATCGGTGTTTCTTTCTCGGTGAGAGGGGAAACACCGGAGAAAGTCCCTCCATAACACAAACTCTGATTTACACAGAGAGGTTTAGGGTTACGTAGAGCGCGCGCAATCCCCAGTCCCACACCCCCACGGTATGAACCGTGAGCCCTCGGCTCGGTTATAGAAAAACGGCATTTCTCTTGTGTAGAATCGATGTGGGATTGGGTAAATTACTGCAAAGGTGAAAAAGCCCTCAGTGAAACAAATGTGGACACCACAAGGGTGGTAGCCTAGTTGGCCACAGTGGGTGGGATAAAGTCCCCTCCTCCATGTGCACGGACCTCGGTTTGAATTCCATCCATGCTACTTCAGGGTCTTTGTGTGAATTTGCATGGAGGCCTTTGGCCACCTAGTCACCTTAGTAGTGCTGTGGTAACGGCCTGTCCTTCCGGACAGTAGCTATGGCTCGAACCGGACATTCCACAGCGGATAGGGAGCCCCTATGGTCACGCCTAAGGAGAGTCACTACGCTGGTCGCCCCCTCTCAACCTTTTTGGTTATCCAAAAAAAAAAAAAAACAAATGTGGACATACTCGATCCAGTGGGATCCCCCTGCATTATGGTCCCCTCGTTTTTTACACTGAAAAAAAATTCAGCTACAATAATTGATTATGGAGAGATTATTCTATGTCCTTGGGGCTCCTATGTCTCTTCACGCCACAAATTGTTGTAGGGTTCTCACATTTAATCTTGAGACTCACAGAAATGTATTTCATTTTGAGTAGTGATTTTCAAGCTCTTCTTTGTGATTTGAATTTAAAATTTTGTCCTTTTAAGTCTCAAATATAGTACATATAAATATGTTCAGAGCCATACTCTATAGTCTATATGAACAATAAACTAAAATGTTGTAACTTGTTCCCCAAATTGTTATGAAAATATGACCCCTTTTTTTTGGGTTCAATCGGAAATTCAATATGGCCTTATTTTAATTTAACACTTTTCATTGTAAAATAATTGGCACACAAAACTCGGGCATGTGTACGAGGTCGTTCAATAGTATATATACATTTTCCCCCCAGGCCGGAAGACATTTCAAAAATAATTTTTAAATGAAAAATAATTACTTACTTCACATGTAAAAATAAGTACTTATTTCACATGTTCCAGAACACCTTCTTAAAAAATAAGTACTTATTTCACATTTTCAAACTCAAAAATAATATAAATGAAAAATAATTTTTTGATTTTTTTGGCACCGTATTAAAGATCTCATCGAGATCTTTCAAATAAGATCCATATTGCATATTTTTAGATTTCATTAAGCCCTTTATTTTTTAGCTTGAAATTGCCTTCTTAAAAAATAAGTTCTTATTTTGCGTTTTGGAACGGAGCCTAATGTCTTCCGGCCTGGGGGGGAAAATGTATATATACTATTGAACGACCTCGTACACATGCCCGAGTTTTGTGTGCCAATTATTTTACAATGAAAAGTGTTAAATTAAAATAAGGCCATATTGAATTTCCGATTGAACCCAAAAAAAAAAAGGGTCATATTTTCATAACAATTTGGGGAACAAGTTACAACATTTTAGTTTATTGTTCATACTGAGCAATAAGTTTTGCATCCCATCTAATATAATTTATTGGTTAGTAAAAATAACTTGACATTTTTCAATAACTTATTAATTAGTAGAAACAACTTGACATTTTTCCACAACTTATTTGTTAGTGGAAACAATTTGACATTTTCTAATGATAACAAGTGATCCTTAAGTTCTAACCCACCGGGAACAACCTAAATAGTTGCTGAACTACTCTCTCTCTCGGCACAATTCACTTAAAATTCTTTTTATCATCAGTAAGACCCTGTTCCGCTAAGGTACTTATTTTTCGCTTTACGAGACAAGTTACTTTCTCATAATCTATTTCTTTAATTCAAAAAATAAGTATTTATTTTTTCAATAAATACTTATTTTTGTCAGCGTGATAGGCTTTTTAGTAATTTATTTTAATCAACGGGTATTTATAATCTTAACGTGGGGAGATTAATAACTATTTAATAGCATGGAGCTCGTAATATAATTGAGATAAGGAAGAGAGTGCAATTATAATTCTGTAGTGGGGTGAATTGTAATTAGTGAAATAAGAAATAGAATCCAGGTGGGATTATGGTTTCTTATTTACACTTGGAGCTCAGACTTATTACTCCTTAGGTCTCTATCGTAGCCCTATATATACACATTATGCTTTCTAAGTTCAACATACGTTTTCTATTATTCATGAAATAGAGGTAGGCTTAGGAAGAGCAAAGAGATCACAAAAGAGTCTACACTCGGTTTGTATTCTAGACGTGACGGGAATACGATAGAAGATCTTAAGGTGCAGTTGAGCAGTATTCGTGGCATATAGCCAGGCGTGCTATAACAAGTTCAACCTGCGTTCATGTCTTATGGAGTTGAGGTAAAACCCTAGTGCTGCCTTGTAGGGTTTTACAATTTTTCCTTGTTGTCTAATCTGTACGCGCCATTACTGGGTTCTGGGAATTGTTTCCCAACAAGACTTAGACTTTGTTTGGAAGTTGTGGAAGGGGAAGGAAAGGAAGAGAGAATTAAAATTTTTCCTCCTCCCTTGTTTGAATCCCTATGGAAAGAGGAGGGAAAACAGCAAAATGAAAATAACTTTCTTCCAATTTTCTTTCCAACTGTCGCCTCTCGAATTTTCCGCTGTAGGCGTTCCCTGTGAGAAATGGCGGAAGAGAATACTTGACTTTATGCGACAATTTTGTTCAAATGAATTTGACAGCTGCGACTTGTTAAAAAATTAGAGTCGCCACTTAACAATGAGTTCAGGTGTGTTAAGTCACCCCAAAAACATTTCCAAAGAAGATATCTTTAGAAAATGATGTGCTTGGAGTATATTTTTGAATGACTCCTGTGCGTTCTGGTCTACAAAAATCAGAGATGGGTTCAGGGATTTACTGTTACGAGTGGGGAAGCGATTAGGCACCCCACATTGCCCTTTCAGTACTTATTTTCTAAAATTAACCCTTTTAAAAATTTATCTCTGGCCGAGAAACAAAAGATTAAATGGACAGTATATATACAAAGAAGGGAATGGTGAATTCGAGTGTATAAACGGCAAAATAGAAAGGCCTAATTTTGTCATGTATACCCTCACCTCAATTTGAAAGTTGTGATAAATTAAAATTCAAAAATCCTTTTGCATTGAATTGGTTAATGAAAATCGCACGTAGGTACAAATTTCATTTTCGATACCGGCGGTGGCTTACTAACTTTGATGGCTGTCGGGACCCTCAATTCAATGCAAACAAATCTCAGGCGAAAATTACAATAATTGTTTGCGAAAAACTTTGAAAATTGATTTACATTGAATTGGTTAATGATCGAAAGACGCATGTAGGTGCGAATCTTATTTTTGATACCAACGGCGACTTACTAATTTCGACGGCCGTCAGACCCTCAATTCAATGTAAATAGACTTCAAAAAGGAAATTTACAATAACCATTTTGTGGAAACTATCCAAAGTCGATTTGCATAATGAAAAACGTGCCAAGGCACGAATCTCATTTTTTATACCAACAACGGCTTACTAATTTCGACGGTTGTCAGGATCCTCAATTCATTACAAATACATCTCGAAATGAGAATAAAGATAACAACATAAATAATTTCTTCTGAAAATCAAACTTGTATTACCTTGTTCGCGAATTCCAAATACGAAAGACTAATGTTCAGCAAAATGAAACTATAATCCGAGATAGCAAAAACTAATTACTATCGCGAACTATGCTAACATTATTGCGCACTAAGCCATTCTTTGAAGACTGGAAATGCTTCTAATACAACCTAAGATATCGGAATAACAATGAACAAGGACACGTCTCTTCTGTTTTTCAAAAATCTCAGCAGAGACGGAACAAAGATTGTAGCCTAGCAGTGGCGAAATGTATATGTAAAATATAAAAAGATTCATTACAATATTAATAGTCATCGGCTCCACAAAAAATTAAACATAGCAAAAACTATAGTAAATGATGTTTTTGCACATGGAGTATGAAAAAAGACTAATTTTAATTTTGGACATCGATAATGCCACTCTCTAAATTTATAATGTCACTCCCCAGATTCTTATATGAAAGATCCCTATATGGATTTTTCAAATTGATAACCGCACTCCCTTTTTGGGAGTGATATTACAAATTTGGGGAGTGACATTATAATTAAATTCCCTTAATTTTTTAGGTTAAGTTGTTTTAGGGTTAGAGTGTGGAGTTTTTTTTTTCTTGATTACACATCATCATTTATATTATTTCACTTTGGCCCATTGAATTTAGTTTTGGAATAATTTTTTGGGTCTCCTTTCTTGAAAAAAAAATAGAAGATTTATAATTAGTATATAATAAAAATTAAGAAAAAAAACCTAGCAGTGGCGAGACTATATTAGTTAGGGATAAAATTATTTTTTCACATATAATAATTGTATTTTCTAAAATTTTTGTCGTGGTAGCCGCCGCTCCTAAATCCCCGTGATTCCATCCTTAAAACTCAGGACCAAACTATGGTACTGGAACTCTACTGATTGCTCCTACTATTCTCTGCCTTTTCCTTTCTCTCGCTCTCAAACTTTTGTTTGCAGAGTTTCCTCTCCCAAAACCAAAAACCCGCCGTCTGAGAAACCTGGGGGGCTATTTATAATATAGAGGCAAATGCCGACTTATGCGTCGCGTCTACAAATGAGACGTACTTGCATGCTTGACATGCAGGGCCGGTATTGATATTTGCGTTGTCCAAGTTCGACTCCAAACTTAGTTGCCCGCTTATTATTATTAAGTTATATAATAAGAAATAAAAATTCATACAAGTCAAAAAAACAAAATCAATTTTACATCGTGCTTTTAGTTTGAATTACATCAAAAAATTCAAATTTAAATGTAATCTTGGATATAGTGCTTTATGATTATCACGATCCAATTCAAAGAAAACGTATTCTCATTGCATGCAAAAATTGGCACTAAAGCACATTAGTGACAAAAAATTATTGTCACAAATATATACTATGTCATTAAGTGACGATTTTCACAAATGTGTCTCTTGTGAGCTTTAGTGACAACATAAAAAAGGTAAAAAGCTACAAACAAGGAGACTTTGGATGGTGAGAATAAGTATTGAACCCATGACCTTCGGTATGGGATATTAAATGCATATTGTTGACTAATAAGCTAGCTACACGTTTTACATTACTACATCTTTGTCAAAATATTAAATATTAAATGCATATTGAGACTTTGGAGGGTGGGAACAAGGAAAATAAAATATTGTTTTCATTGCCTTAGCCCAGAGGTTGTCTAAGCTCACGGGCTTGCTGAGGCTTACCCAGGCCGGTCCTGTTGACACATTCCCCCGTTGCGTCTCAACCATATATATGCGACACATTCTTGTACTATAATAATGCAGCCAAGTCCCAAACACGGCTGATATAATTTCTCACGGCTCACACTTTCCGATTTCGGCTCACAAAATCCCAATGGCTGCATCACAATTCCAATTCAAAACACGGCTAGTGTGGGTTCCAAAGGCTGCTGTGCATTTCTAAAGGCAGCTCAACAACAGCTCACAAGTTTCGAGACTACTTTTTCACATGCATGTCGTTTTCTATCTCTTTTTCTTACACTGCAATTGCCTCACGTGTCTTTTAAGATTGATAAAATAAAAATCAATGTCATTCAATCGGATTTCGAGATATGTCATTTTTCTTGTATCGATGCATACATTACAATGGTAATATTGTCAGACTTTGAAATATGATTTCGTGATGAGCGGCCCGTGGGTGATTGCAATTGAAGTGTGAAAAGGTTCCTTCACTTGCATTTTTCTTATCGTGCCTCAAAATGCAACCATCAAATTATCCGGAGCCACGGGGCAAAAATTGAATATCGATCAACACCAACTTTCCCTCTATTTTCTCTTTTAATTATTTTTCCTTCGTTTCCCTTTATTTCCACATCAAGCTTCATTTCTCTTTCTTTCCACATCAAGTTGTAAAGTCGTTCACAGCCCAATAGAAGACATGACGTAGGATGAGGAAAAGCTGTGAAAGAAACGTAATGGGTGTATAGAATACAGCCACCCAGTAAAGCTGCGATATTTATATTAGGGTTAACGAATGTACAAATGACATAAAGACCCTACAAGAATACAATAAATACAATAAGACCCCAATACTAGTTTCTACACTCCCCCTCAAGCTGAGGCTGCGTAAGGAGCATCAGTTTGTCCAGAAGATATTCATGTCGAGCTCGAGTCATTGCCTTGGTAAATATGTCAGCTAGTTGGTTTTGGGAGGCAACATGGGGTAGTGTAATCTCACCATCTAGGTATTTATCACGAATAAAATGGCAGTCCACTTCAATATGCTTTGTACGTTCGTGAAATACCGGATTAGATGCAATACGAACAGCACTAACATTATCAGCATATAGGGGCGTTGGAGTCTGAATGGGCACTCCTAGTTCCTGCATAAGTCCCCTAAGCCATGTGATCTCACCACAAGATGAAGACATTGCTCTATACTCGGCTTCTGCTGAGGACTTAGAAACTGTGGGTTGTTTCTTGCATTTCCAAGAGATAAGTGAATCACCAAGAAACACGCACCAACCAGTAGTAGAGCGACGAGTGTCAGGGCAACCAGCCCAATCAGCATCAGCATAGGCTCGTAACTGGGTAGAGGAGTGGGAAGGAAAGAATAGTCCTCGTGATACGGTTCCTCGAAGATAACGAATAATACGATAAACGGCAGTAAGATGGACCTGGCACGGATTAGAAACAAATTGACTAACGATGTTGACTGCATAACAAATATCCGGCCGAGTCATAGTAAGGTAAATAAGACGACCGACAAGCTGACGGTAAGTAGATGGATCCGAAAGCCGTTTACCATCATCACGTTTGAACTTGACATTCACCTCCATGGGGGTATCAACACATTTTCCATCAGTCAAATTTGCAAACTTAATCAAGTCCATGGTGTATTTCCTCTGATTAATACTATACCCATAAGAGGAGTCTTGTACTTCTAAGCCAAGAAAGTACGTCAATCGTCCTAAATCCTTCATCTTAAATGACTGACAAAGAAGATGTTTCAATTTCTCAATACCCGCGATATCATCACCAGTGATAAGGATGTCATCAACGTACAATAACAGAATTGTAATTCCCTGTGAAGAATTGCGGGTGAACAATGAGTAGTCATAACTACTTTGTGTGTACCCCGCATCAAGAATAACCTTTCGGAATCGCTCAAACCACGCTCTTGGAGCTTGTTTTAGACCATATAATGACTTTTTCAGCCGACAAACCATGGACTTATCATGAGAGTAGCCCGGAGGAGGTTTCATGTAGACAGTTTCTTTCAAATGGCCATGGAGAAATGCATTTTTCACATCCATTTGAAAGATAGGCCACTTGCGCACAGAAGAAAGAGCTATAAGAAGACGTACAGAGGTCATTTTTGCGACGGGAGCAAATGTTTCTTCATAATCAATACCATACTCCTGTTTATAACCCTGTGCAACAAGTCTAGCCTTATATCTTTCAATGCTACCATCAGAATTTAGCTTAACAGAAAAAACCCACTTACTTCCAATAATAGAAGTGTTAAGAGGGGAAGGTACCAGATCCCATGTGTCATTCTCAAGTAAAGCACTTAGCTCTGCATCCATCGCTTCTTTCCAACAGGGTTCGTTAACTGCTTGCTGGTAAGAAGAAGGAATATCAATAGAATCCAAAGAAGTAAACAAGGAGTGATGTGCAAGAAGAGTGAGGCGGTCCGGAGGACGAGTGGAACGAGTCGACCGTCGCAAAGAGACAACTGGTTCAGAAGGAATGGGCTCAACCAAAGTAGAGGAGGGGAGAGGAGAACTTACAGGTTCGAAAAGAGAAGACTGACCTTGCTCTAGTTGGTGAAGGGAAGTTGCAGTAGGCTGACCTTGTTTGCGCTGACGTTGGTAAACCAACAGCTTTGGGGCAGTAGTAGCACTTGCAATGGGATCCTCACAAGGATCTGAAAAATCGGGTAGTACAGGGAGAGACGATTCAGAGGATCGAGCAATAGAAACATAGTATGAAATGCTTTCTAAAAAGATGACATGACGAGAGACACGAATGCGACGAAGTTGAGGATCATAACATTGGAAACCCTTTTGGTCAGGACTATATCCTACAAAAACACACATGGCAGCTTGTTTAGATATTTTCGTTCTTTCAGGAGCTGGGAGATGAACAAAACACACACAACCAAATACATGTAACCGCGAATAGTCAGGAACACTACGAAACAAAGAAGAATAGGGAGATATATCCTTCAAAACCGAGGATGGAAGACGATTGATTAGATATACAGCTGTGGACACAGCCTCGACCCAAAACGTAGAAGGTATGTTGGAATCAGAGATTAGGGTCCTCGCAACATCCAAAATATGACGGTTTTTCCTTTCTGAAACACCATTTTGTTCAGGGGTATCGGGGCAAGTTCGCTGTGATTGTATCCCCTCAGTTTTCAAAAAATTTTGAAACGCCGTTAACATGTATTCTCCCCCTGAATCCGAACGGAGAATTTTTATCTTCCGATTGGTTGGACGATAATATTTCACCGTCGTATCAAATTGAGTCTGGCACATGGATAAGAAAGTTTTGAAATGGGAGAATACTTCAGACTTATGACGCATAAAGTAAATCCAAGTATACCGAGTACAATCATCAATGAACAAAACAAAGTATCTGTACCCCAATCTAGATAGAACCGGAGAAGGACCCCACACATCGCTATGAATCAAGTCGAACGGTGAAGTTTTAACATTACTATGAACTGGAAAAGGCAAATGTACGCTTTTACTCAAACAGCAACTAATGCAAGATTTATTAATGCTACTCAAGGAAGAAATTTTGTCTTTCAAAGAACCAGAACAAAATAAAGTATCTAGCTTTTTAGCATTTGGATGCCCAAGTCTACGGTGCCACATATGCCAAAGTTTATTTGAAATAGAAAAATCTGAATCTGAATGAGTAAATAGACAAGTATTGCAATTCGGCCTCTCAAACTCCAGAGCAAACAGGCGACCAATTCTACGACCCTTCCCCTTCACCATCCCAGTGCGACGGTCCTGTATAAGACATCCATCACGAGAAAAAGAAACGATGCTATCATCATCAACAAGTTGACCCACAGAAATGAGATTAGTAGTGAGCTTAGGAACTAGGAAAACATTTGGTAAACGAAGGGAAGAATTAGGAGTAATAGACATGGAAAGGTTATTAGTCCCAACAATGTCCAACTTTTCGCCATTTGCTGTAAGGATATGTGTGTTTCCAGAATAAGGTTTGGCGGAAGATGGACTTGTGTGTATGCCAGTCATATGGTTGGATGCACCCGAGTCAATTATCCAAAGAGGATTTATTATGGGAGAGAGGTGAGAGTTCTTACCAGACAAGCCAATGGCAGAGAAAGCAGAGGAAAGAGCAGAAGAAACAGAGCTTTGTACCAATTTTCGAATGTCATCATTAATCGGTGCCCCATTCTGCAAGCTAGTGGGAGAAGCCACGCCCAGTTTCACATCATCAGTATTGGACCCATCTGTTGTAACACCAGCAACATGATAAGCTTGGTGATTAGATTTCTTTCGGTTGAAATTTTTGCCACCTTTCTGTTGAACTTCAACACACTCAGTTATAATATGCCCAGGCTGTTTACAATAAACACATACATTCTTCTTTTTACAGTGCGATACCACATGGCCAAATTCCTTGCATTCAAAACACTGAGTTTTGGACAAATCCCTTTGAAACGGTTTACCGAAGCCTTGTTTTGCAACAAAAACTGACTCAACAGTCCTTTTCCCTTCTAGAATAGCTTGTGTTGCTATTCTTGTCTCCTCTCGAAGAAGTTCCCCTAAAACCATATCCATGGTTGGTAGTGTACCACGGTTTAAAATATTACCCCGAATATTTTCATAATCTGACCGCAATTTCATCAAGAATTGCATCACTTTCCTTTCATCATATATGGTCTTCAGATTTTGAATACAACAAGCTGTGGTCATATTGCCCATGTTGACAAACTCATATTCAGCCCACAAATCCATGAAACCAGCATAAAATTCCTGTATAGTTTTCTCACCTTGTTCAAAGCTAAACATATCGTACTCGATCTGAAACTTACGTGCGAGGTTTGATTGTTGGTAGACTTTCTCTAGATAATCCCACATCTCTTTCGCTGTTCGAAGTCCTCGCATCGGAATCCCAATACTGGTATTCACAGAGCCCAAAATCCATGATACAACTTTGGCATTGTTCACTCGCCATTGAGCCGCTGCCTGAACCGCTGCTTTAACTGCCTCATCTTTAGCTTTAGATGCATCAGGTGGGATTTCTGATCCATCAACATAACCCCACAAACCTTTCCCTTCAACGAAGAACTGAAAGTGGAATCGCCAAACAGAATAATTCTTTCCATCTAACTTTACTGCCAGGATTTCTCCTTTATCAGATGCCATTCAAAATCTCAGACTATGTAAAGAAGAAGATATCGATACGGAAGCAACCAAAATCAGAACGCGAAAGTTCTGAAACAAATCAAGGATCAAAGCGAACAAAACACGAGCCTTACTTGAGATCAAAACTCAATTAAGAACAAACCCTTCAAACGAACTAATAGATTTGCGCTTGCTCTGATACCATGTAAAGTCGTTCACAGCCCAATAGAAGACATGACGTAGGATGAGGAAAAGCTGTGAAAGAAACGTAATGGGTGTATAGAATACAGCCACCCAGTAAAGCTGCGATATTTATATTAGGGTTAACGAATGTACAAATGACATAAAGACCCTACAAGAATACAATAAATACAATAAGACCCCAATACTAGTTTCTACACAAGTTCCCAACAGTGCATAAATTCCCAAAAACTACCGACATCCGAATTCCTCCAACAAAAAGAAAGATCTCCGCGTACCCAAAAACCTTGCTATAAACCCTAAACAGAACAGTTGTACAGTGAAGGAAGCCAACGAAGAGAAGCTCGTTCTCCTCCAAATCCCTCTGCTGAAAAGTTGAAAGCCATGTCGACCCGATGCACCGAAAGCGGTAGTGATTCAGGTTACGGTAGTCGTAGCCACGATTCCGACGACGACAATGTCGAAGCGATGACAGCTACTCCGGCTACAGTCGCAGCCACCATTCCGACCACATCGGTCGACTAAGCGATAACGACTCGACCCCAGTTCATGGACCCAGCGGTCCCTTGTCCGATGAACCCTCTCCGAAACGGCGTCGCAGAAAGATAACCACCACCGTTGATCGAATCTCTGAGTTGCCTGACTCTGTACTCGCTCACCTTCTCTCCTTCGTACCGGTTGAAGACGCCATCAAAACCCAGGTACTGTCGAAACGGTGGCAATTTCTATGGACTTACCTCCCATCTCTCCACTTCCGTTCCTGTTGTTACGATGACTTTGCTGACTTTGTTACCTTTGTAAACAAAACCCTAATTCTTAGCAACTGTTCTAAGCTCAAGAGATTTCGGGTTGATTGCGATTATTCTTGTTTGCCGGATTTCGAACCCAACTGTTAATATTTGCAGTAATATATAACATTAGTTTGTGGCACAATAAGCGCACACAAAGGAGTCCTATTGGTAATTTGCATAAGTTTGTGAAAATGTTGGTTTTCTTGTTTTTGGCTTTTCTGGTTGTCTTTCTTCTGCTGCAAAATGTTTTCATGGTCTTGGAGCAAAGTGGAAAAGCAGATGTTTATATGGTACCAAAGCCGACTTGAAAGATGTGTATATGTTTATACTCATAATAGATTATGGCGGTTTGGCTCGTCTATTGTAGTTCAGCCAATGTAGTAGTTTGGAGGAGTGATATGCTTACGTTAAATAATAGCACTAAGGGATAGACCAATTTTGACTTTAGAGGCGATAGTTCAAATGGATCTAGGCTTTTTGGATATCACGGGACATATTTCCTCAACAGACCTCAATGGAGAAAACGTAGCAAGGTAGCCAAATTGATTGGGACTCGAAGCTCAACTTTGTTAGGTTTGGTAAGTAATTGACTTAGACCAATATTCTAGTGGTCAGCTATATCATACTTCTTTCCCTATATAATATAACCAACTCATTTTGGTCAACCAGATATGGATTTCGAGCCATTTGAGTGGAGAAAAACAGCCTACAGAGTACTGGCCTTGTTCATGTTTTTGTGTTAGCGTTGTTCCTCTAGCAATGGCATGCTCCTGCTGACATGAGATCACTCCCTTTGCCCTCAACAAACTCGCATGCAATTATGTGGAGTATATTCTCCTATTACTAACTCTAGAACCAACATTACTGTTAAGAAGTTTATTGAACTGCCCAGTATTGAAAATGAGAATGAGATCACGCTGTAAGTCCCCAGTATCCTGCATTAGGTTTTATGCACACTGAGTTTTATTGGAGGAATGCATGCCTCTGTATTACGATCAACCATGTTATTAGGTTTACTGTTTAGGTATCCCTAACCAGTCTCTTACTTAGTACTGCTCGGTTACTCTTACTCTAGTTAAGGATTGAAACATGGTTTGAAAACTAAGCTATGAAATCCATGGTATTTTTGTCTGTATATGCACAAACTCTTCTTGTTGTATCTGCTGAATGATCTTCTTGAATGTCGTAAATTTTTTTTTTTGTCCTTATGCATCTTCTAGGTTCTATCAATAATGGAAGCCAAAGGTTTGTGCTCTCCCCTGTTGAAGTGCGAATGTTTAAGGCTAGATACACCTATCTCCCAATCAGTCCTCCCTGGGATAGCTATCCTGTTGGAAAGTTCGCCTAATCTGGAGACATTCAGAGTCACAACCATGTCCTCTTCCATATACTATGAGGTGTGTTTTCTCACTATCTTTTTCTTTTTTGTTTATTACTTCACGAGGTATGTGGAGCATAATATGTCCTGTTGTCTTTCTTTATCTTACTTGACACGTTTCTAGTGTTTGGTGTTTGCTGAAAATGTTGGGTGCCCTCTTTGTAGGAAGAGGCCCTTTCTTGCGAGTGGAAGTAGTTATATGTTGAATTATTTCTCCATCACGTTTGTGATGTTAAGTTAGCGTTCTTTTTTCGGCAATACACCAACCTCTCCACTTGCCCAAAAAGAAACACCTTGAAGAACAGAAAAAGTCATACCTAGCCATGCAAAGAAAATTGCTCCCGGCTTGAAAGCCTCAACCAAACAGAACACTGACTCAATCTTCTGCTAACGAGAGAAAGGTACACAACCTAAATTGCTATGTTACATAGACTCTTCTATAAGTAAAATCAATTGGACACTCGAGCATCAAATATGGTTATGGGGCTTGTTTCCGACGCCTTTAACTAAATATTCACCTAGCGGCCTAGAAAGCATGTTTTATAATCCAGAAGTGCCATAAATTGTGTATATAGCTGCTATATTAAGCAAGAAATGCTTTGAAACATTTTGTAGGCACCATTCATTTAAGAAATATAAAAGAAAAATACTTGGGAATATGGACGTTTTGGCATGTCCCCTAGTCCTTGAGATTACAACATAAAATTAGATGAATCCGACACTTAGACACATACGTGTATTAAAAGCTAAAACGTAAACTGAGGTGGCAAGGGGCCTCCTCCCTTTCCTTGCTTTGATGGGCTTGATTGTTTTTCCTAGTGTTTTCATACCGAGATGGTTTGGCTTGATAGGAATCATTTCTCTAATTCAGAAGAAGCTCTACTCATTGCTCAAAAATTATCCTACTGATCTAAGCACAATCTTCCTGAATAGGCAGCATAGCATTGGACCGAATTGGGACTAGCAAACATGTTAATGCTGCAAGCCTGCAATCGGTGTCACCATTTGTATATATATGATTCCGTTGAATTATCATTGTGTTTGCTTTGTGATCCACTCTTTTCCAAGCTACCTTCCATTTGTCACCATTTGATTTACGGCCACCTCTTCCTTTCTCCATTCTTGTCTCAATGGAGGTTTAAGTTAAAGAGGCAACAATTTGCCTAAAGGAAGTAAAAAAAAAAGGGTTGTGTTGTTCATGGGAGCTCCACTAAGTTCTCATAAGAACTCCCATAGGCTAGATTGTGGAAAGAAGATCTTGGAACATCCAAATTAGCTTGAATCTCCGAAAATAAATGCAAGCAAAGACGTGAATATGCTTTTGTTTGAGTGGGTTTATCAAGGTGTAGGGGATCACCATCAAAACTCAGCCCGAATGGCTGGGCCAAACTATACACCCAAAGGTTCTCCTATACATGAGACGGTGGTCCGTAACCTAAATTGCTATGTTAGATTACCTTATCGGACTTTCGAGACTTGGATACAATCTGGGACTTTGCCCAACGTGTTTTGTCAGATATTGTCAGATATTCACGTAGCAAACATGTTTCATATCCTAGAAAGCATATGTCCCAAAGTGCTATTGTTGACCCGTCACTTGATCTATCCAACTTGTTGATAGTTGACACCAGATTTTGCTTCACCTGTGACAATGGAAGTTAATTTGAGAATTGGTTCTCCTGGATCGAAAGAACCAGTTTCAGGTATGATGAGGTGAATCATGCAGTAGAGAAGCATGCAATTTCTGGGAAAGGTAAACAGGAGCGTTACTGTAGACATAAATTTTGAATCGTAGAATTTATCCACGCTTCGAAATCCATATCTCAAATATCCACTGTTCGCTTGAACAGTGTTGATTTTTTTATATGCAAGCTCCTATTTCCGATTTGGATTTCAAATCGTTAATTACATACTTAAAAAATAAAACCTCCGATTAATAAAGAATAAAGAACAGGAAATAGACTGGAATAATTTAACTTTATTGATGATTGGGATTTAAAACCCTTGTTTACATCAAAACAGAGAATACTGGATACATTTAGAGGGATTGGAACCCTTTACCTATCGCTTGATCTGCTTACTCTTACTGGTCTTCGAAATTTGTTGAAGATTGCAGGTGGTAGTGAGTGAGTAGGTTGCTTTGATGGTTGTAGATCGTAGTGGTTTTGCGTGAATGGGGTATATCTTCTCCCTCTCCGTATATCTTCTACGTTGAGGGAAAAGGTGTGATGGTGAAGAGTTGAGAGATGAAGTATGAGAACTGAGGTTTGAGATCTAGGGGTCGATGAGAGATAGATGAGAGATGTTAGGTCTGATCTGAGATTGAGGTCCCCTTCTTTGATGACGGACCTCATATTTATAGGAGTTTCCTTCATCATCAGATGCTTGGCCGCCAAATAATTCATTTGAATTTGAATAATTGTTGCCAGAGGATAGGATGAAATCATATCTTCTCAGCCACTTCAAATTTGAATGTTGGTTGCCTCAGATGACATCCATCTTGTAATATTCTTCTGCTTGCGCAGAAGTATTTTCTTGGGCTCTACCCTTTTTTTTGATTTGAGACGTTAACCCATATTTGGTTTGTAGGCCCTGCGAAATGCGGGCCTACATGGTTTAAACCAATATTTGATTTGTAGGCCCTGCGAAATGCAGGCCTACATGGTTCAACTAATTTGTAGTCCTACCACTTCTTCCGCAGGCTCATCATTCGTTTGGCTTGTCGGGCCAACATATGTTTGTCGATTCGCGGGCTTGCTGGGTCAATTATGATTTGTAGCCCTGCTACTTCTTTCGCAGGTTCATATATTCGTTAGGCTTGTCGGGCCAACATATGTTTGTTGATTCGCGGGCTCGCTGGGTCAACATGCTTTTAGGCTCTTTATATGCCTTGTAGTCCGCAAGCCCAACATATGATACATTGATGATATTCATCAATCTTTGGTTGAAATTTATGTGCCAACAAATGCCCCTCGTGAGTCGTGTAAGCAAGTTTTGATTGTACGAGTCACGATCTCTTCGCACTTCTTGTAGTAAAATGGTCTCCATTTTCGTGAGTCCTTGTTTACTTGAACTTGAACTTTCGGTGGCCTGATCTTTTAACTTTTGCAAGGCATGCAGCTCTTTTTTTTTTTGTTAACGGCCATTTTTTAGCACTTTATATATTTTTTTTTTTTTGTGCTGACCTCTTTTTTTTTCATAGGCTTTTATATGGCCTCTCCTTTTTTGGGGTTTTGCATGGGCTATTCTTTTCTAGGTAGTATTTCCATATACCATGGATATTGTGTGCAGATTTTTTTGTAAGCCTTTTCCGTAGGCCTCTTCTTTTTGTATAATTTCTCCTTTGAGGGCTTTGTATCTACAGGCCACCCTTTCTTCTTTTTTTTAATAATTTGGTGTGGACCAGGCCCAATATTTCACTCCAGCTGCTTGCTTTTTTTTTTTTTGTGCGTGTGTGTTTTTTTTTTGCTAAGAATCCAAGTCTGAGTAGGACTTCTTCTCAGTTTCCCTTCTTTGCAAATATATTTGAAGTAGGACTTTACAAATTATCCAGCAACTTCTTTCTTTCTACTGGTTCTTTTATGTATAAATCCATATCATAATAGGATTCCAAAATCTGCATACTCTTGTTTCCAACAGAGTTTGAGAAGGACACCTGTTTCTCTTGTCTTGTCCCATTCTTGGACTCTTGCCTTTGCCTATCAGATTAATGCCAAGATTTCTTTTAATATGAAAGCTCTAATAATTCCAATAAAACCTGGGAATTTTCCCCTATAGGAGTCTTTGACCAATAGGGTTGGGAAATAACTCTTTTATTAAGGCTTCTTGAGAGACCTGACTCATTTAGAAGTTGTATTGGCCTCTTATATATAGAGCTGCCTCTGTAAAATTTTTTTGCACATCTACAGATTTCATCTTTTGCGGTAAGGATTTTTTCTTTTTTCCTCAAACTTCAGTTTCTTTTATTTTCACAGCACTTTCTTCTTTGCTGAAGCTTTTCCTTATTTTTTCTTTTATTTCATCAAGCAAATACCAGGTCTTTCCCTTTCGCGTTTTTACAGACTCCTTGCTCAAGTAAGTTGCCTTTTTCTTTTCTTCCTTGTTGCTTTTTTTTGCTACAGTAATTTCGTTTTTTTTGCTACAGTAGTTTCCGTTTATTTGCTGCAATTTTCTCTTTTCGGCAAGACCTTTTTCTGACTTTGCAGCTGTGTAAAACTTTTTTGAGAAGAAAGCTAATTGTCAAACAGCTTTTCTCCAAACATCATAAAGCGGTCTCACAATTCTTCTTCTTAACCTTCAACATGTCTCCTTTTTTTTTAATACCAAAACTTTTAACTTTTTTATTTTACGAGGAAAGCTGCTGCCTTTTTTTTTTTGCAAGCTTATATACTCCTCTTAACAATTTCCACAGTCCACATGGTGTAGTATACTGAAATGTATTTTCTCCAAAAGAGCTACGCCACAACCAAGCTAAAACAAAAGGCCGAGTCTTTCACAATTAGTTTTTTTTTTTTTTAAACTGCCATAGGACCCCTTTTTTTTTTTAACGCCCTTATTTTGCTCCTCGTTTTGATTTTCAGGGCCTATTTTGCGCAATTCTATTTGCCGTTGCTTGCAAGGTAACAAAGTTATTGTTACTCGATTCAATTCATGTATTTACGCTCCTTATCTGGCTCTAATTCCTTTCGGGGAATTTTTGTCACTTTTGTCTTTAGTCTTTTGTAGGAGGCTTTTGTCAGGCTCATTTCCAAACCTATTTCGTCTTTGTTAAGGCCTTTGAGAGGTTTGGTTATGTTATTGAATTTGAGGATTCTCATGGCTTGTTATCCTTCAAAGGTTTTGCAGAAGATTCTTGTGAAAGGGTTCAACATCTGTCTTAAGAAGGCTTTGCTGAAAGAGAATTTTCCTTTATTTGTCTCTTAGACTTTTGAGATTTCTCTTAATGGCTTTATCTTTGCATTGCCAAGATTCTGTCGAAGAGAATATTCTTCATTTGTTTTTAGAGGCTCTCAAAGGAACTTCCTTTTGGCTTCGGCTCCCAAAGGCTTGTGTTGATCCCCTTCCTATGGGTTGAAGTTGTACCTGACATCTGCTTCCTCACGGGGGCTTTGTTGAGATCCAATTGTGTTTAGGGCTTTCGAGGCTTTTCATCCTCTTTTGTCCTCGTTGAAAGACTTTTGAGGATATTCATCTTTATCTGTCTTTTGCTCCACATTGGTTATGCATGTAGATTGAACTGATTTCCTCTTTCTTTTTCTTTTTTTTTAGCATTATGGATTTTACTTCGAAAACAATCGAATACCTTCGTCGTGATCAGGAAGATTTTACTTCGAAAACAATCGAATAATGTCCTCAATCTTATTGTGGATGACTGGAGTATGATAAAAAGGCCTTTTCTGGATGTGGACAGCAGCCTCACAAGAGGAAAGAGGGAGCAATATGATGCTGTGAAAGAAGCACTTGATGCTGCTAGAGCTTCTTTGATGAATTGAGCTTCTTTCGGTGATATAGTTTTGCACCATTGAATAATGTCGCTTCGGTTTATTTTGAACTATGGATTTTTTTTGTTCATTTGAATTCTAGATTTTTAGACTTTGTTTAGCCGTACAAAGTTTAAGCTCTTGCGGGCCAGGAGCATGGTTTATTTATTGAGATTGTTTGTTGAGATTATTTTGCTATTCACAGTTTAAACTCTTGCGGGTCAGGAGCATTATTGAAGTTGTTTTGCCGTTCATAGTTTAGACTCTTGCGGGCCAAGAGTATGGTTTGTTGGGGTTGTTTTGCCGTTCACAGTTTAAACTCTTGTGGGCCAGGAGTATCCTTAGATTTATCACCTTGGATTTCGGTGAGGTGTTTTAGCAGTTTAGCCACATACTGCACCATTGGTGGTTTGTTTATTTTTTTTTTTTTTATGAAGGATCTGGGATTAATTGCATCATTACTAAAGATGTATATCCCAACTAAGTTGGCACATACACCCCAGCCAATCATGTGCATTCCTAGAACCACCCATTTTATTTTGTTTGCCCTAACTTTTGCCTAGGTCGGGTTTTTGACCTAGCGGGACTTTTTTATTTTTTACACCCTAACTTTTGCCTAGGCCGCCCTTGCGGGTTTTCAACCCAGCGGGCTCTCTTTTTTTTCTTTTTTTATTTTTATTTTTATGCCCTAACTTTTGCCTAGGCTGCCCTTTCGGGTTTTCAACCTAGCGGGCCTTTATTTGAGAAAAATACCTTTTCAAAAACCTTGCATTGGTGGGAGGGATGATCCGCTCGCCATCCATTGTGATCAGCCAGTGTTCTAAAAGGCGCGATTAACCGGGATTTTGCCATCTCCGGTGAGATTAATGGCTCGGCGGTTGCATTTGGCGGCCAGCAGGTTAATCGGCTTTAGGCGGCGATTAATCGCCGATTAATCGGCCGCGATTAATCGGCGATTAGACGATTAATCGGTTAAAAGGTGATTAATCGGTTAAAAGGCAATTAATCGGGGTAAAATCAGTATTTTTCAAAAATTAAGGGGGGTAACTGTTATTTTTTGGAAACCAGTTAAAAGGGGCTTCGACTACATATTTTAGTTTAGGGCTTTCTTACCAGTTGCTGCAGACGATCGATCGATCGATGGAGAGTGAAGTCGCCACCACCTTGTGAAGTCGCCGCCGTCTACGATCGCCGCCGCCGTTTGCCATAGCCGCCGCCGTCTGCTGTAATTTCTCTCTCTCTCTCTCTCTCGATCAGTCGATCCCCCTGGACCCCCTCTCTCTCGTATGAACTCTCTCTCTTTCACAGTTTCTCTCTCTCTCTCGATCCCCCCCCCCCCCCCCCCCCCCCCCCTCTCTCTTATGATCTCTCTAGTGGATTTTTGGCTGTCGGAAAGTTCTGATGTTGAAAGTCCTGAGTATAGGCCACGTCTGGACACTGTGGAGTGTGGACAGTGGCCAAAATGTCGTCTTTTTTTTTTTTTTTTTTTTAAATCTTAAAACAAATTAACAAAGTGTAGCACTGTTTGGTGTTAACAACTTAACACAGTGTAAAATCTAAAAATCTTAACTTCTAATCATGTTTACACTTAACAGTTTCTTGATTTTTTCTCTGTTTTTTTTTTTTTTTTGCGCACAGTAGTAGTCTATAGTGAATCAGTGATATCAATTAGCAAATGTCAATGGATCCCACTCGTATTCCATCTTCGGAGGCTTCTAATTCTGCACCGCTATTGAAAAGAAATTCGGTTGATGTTGGATGGGATTATGGAGTTATTGTGGATCCTAGCAATAAGGACCGCCTACAATGCCTTTTGTGTGGGAATCAGTATACTGGAGGGGTTAGTAGGATGAAAAGACACATAGCTCAAATTAGGGGAGATGTTGCCTCATGCACTAAGGCAACCAAAGAAGATATATTAAAGTGTAAGAAGGCAATTGATGATAATGCAGCTAAGAAGAAAAACAAGAAGAAAGCAGCCATGGAAATTAGGGAGGAGGTGAATGTAGTAGGTGAGGAATCCGAAGGTGATGAGATTGAAAATGTAGCTGTGGGATCAAAGAAGAGGCCCTATGTTCTTGGTCCCATGGATAGATATACAAATATCAATCCCGATTCTTCTGACACGAGTGGATTTAAGAAGACAAGACAACCAAACATAAGTGATGCAATTTGGAAGGAGAAGAGTCATAAAGTGAGTCAATACTTGGCTCGATGGGTGTATGAAGCTGGCATTCCATTTCATGCCATAGACAATGATAGTTTCAAACGTTTTGTTGAAGCGGTTGGTCAATTTGGCCCGGGATACCAACCCCCAAGCCAATACCAACTAAGGGAACCATTGTTGAAGGAAGAGGTGGAGAGAACCAAAACATTCCTCAAAAAACAAGAAGAAGAGTGGGCTTTGACGGGTTGCTCTATCATGACCGATGCTTGGACGGACCGAAAGAGGAGAAGCATTATGAACTTGTGTGTTAATTGTAAGCAAGGGACTTGTTTTCTTTCTTCAAAGGAAGATTCGGAGGAATCACACACGGGGGTGTATATCTTTGAATATGTTGACAAGTTCATTGAAGATATTGGGGCACAAAATGTAGTTCAAGTAGTCACGGACAATGCATCCAACAATATGGCCGCGGCGGATTTGCTAAAGATCAAGAGGCCTAACATATTTTGGACCTCATGTGGCACCCACACAATTAACCTCATGCTCGAAGGAATTGGTAAGCAATCCAAGTTTAAAGCAACTATTGATAAGGCCAAAGCGTTCACTATATTTGTTTATGCTCATCATAATACGTTGGCAATGATGAGAAAATATACGAAGAAGAGAGACATAGTGAGGCCGGGTGTTACTCGATTTGCGACATCATTCTTGACTTTACAAAGCTTGATGGAAAAGAAACAAGAATTGCGAGCAATGTTTAGTAGCAATGCATGGGGTGAGAGTAAATGGGCTAAGAGCCCAAAGGGAAAAGTGGCATATGCTACCGTGATGAGTCAAGCATTTTGGAATGGCGTAACCTTATGCTTGAAAGTGTTTGGTCCGTTGGTGATGGTTCTTCGACTTGTTGATGGGGATCGAAAGCCCTCAATGGGCTTTGTGTATGGAGAGCTCACAAAAGCAAAAGAAGAGATCAAAGCGGCATACAAGCAAGTTGAGACCAACTACCGGCCAATACTAGATGTCATTGATGAGAAAGCTAAGGGTCGGCTAGATAGTGCATTGCATTTGACAGCTTACTTTTTGAATCCTTTTTACTTCTTCAACAATTCTATCATTCAAGATGATCCTATCATTATGGATGGAGTTCTTACTTGTGTTGAAGCTTTCTTTCCCGATAATGTCAATGTTCAAGATGAAGTCATCAATAGAGAGTTGTTGAAGTACAAGAACAAAGAAGGTGGATTTGGAAGACCATTAGCCACAATGGGATGTGCAACAAACAATGAATCTTATGATCCGGGTAAATAAGTAGTTACTTTCCCATCTTTCCTTAATAAATTTTTTTTTTTTGCTAAGTTACTTAGTTACTTAGTACTTTGTTTTTTTTTTTTGGTGCTTTCTTTCATGACTAGTTGGATGGTGGTCTAACTATGGCAATCATACACCCAATTTGAAAAGAATGGCCACTCGAATTCTCTCTTTGACTTCAAGTTCATCGGGGTGTGAGAGAAATTGGAGCACTTTTGAGGGAGTAAGTACATACACACACTCTCTCTCTCTCTTTCTTTGTATACATATGCATAAGAAATTATATTAACTTAGGATTTTTCTTTTTTGTATAGATACATACAAAGAAAAGGAATAGACTAGATGCGACAAGGTTGAACAATCTAGTCTATGTCCAATTCAATGCCAAACTCATCAACAATAAAAGAAAGGGGAAGGATGTATTACGTACGAAAGAAGTAACAAATGCACAAGGATGGCTAGTTGAAGGTGGTGACGAAGAAGTTGACCCGGTTTCGGGACTTACATGGGATTTAATTGGGGAAGCTATGGGAGCGGATGAAGTCCTTCAACCTAGAAGGACTACTAGAAATATTGGAGTACGAGAGCTACATGAGGAGGATTTTATGTCGGAGGATGATACCGAAGAGGAGGTAGACGAGGATTTTGAGTGTGAGTCTGATGGAGACGAAGTTATGGTTGGATATGGAGATGAAGAGGATGAGTAAATGACTAATAATTCCGTATTGTAATTGACTAGTAATTTCCCGTACTTGGTTTCATTTGATTTGAACGTTGAAGTTTGTAATTGACTAGTAATTTTCCGTACTCGTAGGTTTTATTTGGTTTGAACTTTGAACTATGAACATTGAACTTCTATGTCTTCTATATTTGAAATGTAGAGAAGTGTTAACATTGAGTATCCGATAGCCAAAGAGAACTAAGGAATTTTTTAGAAGAGAAGATATATTGCATCAACTACAAAAATTGTGATTATTAATGGTAGAGAGGTCATAGAATATTTATAAAAAAAAAAAAAAAAACCGACTAATTGCTAAAAGGCGATTAATGCCCGATTAATAGGTCTCGAAGCTTGAAGGTGGTCGGCCGCCCACCCAGCGCCGAGCGCTTTTTAGAACATTGTGATCAGCAAATAAGCCCCATTAGAATAGACCTTCTCAATGACATAGGGCCCATCCCACTTAGGCTCAAGCTTTCCTTTAGTCCTTCGAGATATGACTATTGGTCTTCTAACCATCAACACCAAATCCCCTTTCTTAAATGAACGAAGCCGAACTCGCTTATTGAAAGCGTTGGCCATTCTTTGCTGGTATATCTCCAAGTTTTGTTGAGCATATAGTCTCCTTTCATCCAAGGATTCAAGCTCGACCATCCTTATTTTTGCACTTTCTTCTTCCGTTAGGGAGTCCTGTATTGCTATTCTTAAAGAAGGAATTTGTACTTATAGTGGCAATACGGCTTCCCCCCCAAACACCAAAGAATAGGGTGTCGCTTGAGTTGGAGTTCTATGCGAAGTTCGATAGGCCCATAGTGCTTCTTGTAACTTCTCATGTCAAGTTCTTTTATTTCGCTCAACCATCTTTTTGATAATTTTGCATAGAGTCTTATTGAAAGCCTCTGCCAAGCCATTAGCAGGCGCATGGTATCGCGAATAATGATTGATCTTTATGTTGTACTTGGAATATAACTTGTATAATGGACCACTTCTGAAGGGTTGCCCATTATCAGTTATGATACTATCTGGGATCCCAAACCTATAGATGATATGGGTTCGAATGAAATCTGAGACATTCCAACTCTTCATTTCTTTCAAAGCAATTGCTTCAGCCCATTTTGAGAAGTAATCAGTGGCAGCTATGATGTATTTATCACCCGCAGAGGATGATGGCTTGATAGGCCCAATAACATCGATGCCCCATGTTGCAAATGGCCAAGAGCATGTTGTCACGTGTAAAGGCTCTGGAGGCTGATGGATAAAATTTCCATGATATTGGCAAACTTGGCATCTTTTTGCATAATTAATGCAATCGGAAATCATAGTTGGCCAATAGTATCCAAGGCGTTTCAATTGCATATGTAACATTGGACCACTGTGGTGTGCTCCATATACACCACTATGAACTTCTGCCATAACTTCATGAGCTTGTTTATTGGCTATGCAACGCATAAACATTCCATCCAAGGATCTTTTGTATAATGCATCCTTCCACATGATGAATTTTGTGGCTCGACGCCTTACCTCTGCCCTTTTTGCTTTATCCTCTGGAAGCCTACCATGTTGGAGGTAATTTATAAAGGGCTCGTGCCAATCTTCGTCACCTTTTTTTGTTGTGGTTGCAAAAACTGGCAATACTCCTGAGATTTCAGTTAAAGGGCTGTAGAACTCTTCTTTTTCCAACTGTAACAGTTATTGTTTCCCTATCAGGCAGGGAAAACGAGGCAGCCAAACTTGCCAAGGAATTTGCTTGAGCATTTATCCTTCTTTTAACATGGAAAATGTTAATTTTCCTGAATTGTGAAAGCAACTGGCTAGCCCTTTCGTGGTATGGGGCCAAGCTTGCTTTTTTGACAATATATTCTCCACGCAACTGTTTTATCACCAACTCATAATCTCCATAGACTAAGAGCTCTTCGATCGGTATTTGCAATGGCAATTCCAATCCAGCAATTACAGCTTCATATTCTGCCTCATTGTTTGAACATCCTTTCGTCAAGGCAAAAGAATGAGGGATTATGGCATTATTTGGTGTGACGAACACAACACCAATTCTAGATTTGTTATTTTTTAGATCTTCTTGCTTTTGGCCATTTGGACTCCTTGTTGCCCCCATCGAAGTACATCTCCCAGGCTTTTTGAACTTCAACTTGTATGACCTCTTCATTTGGTAGATCAGTAGCTAGAGGTGAATCATCAGGGACAGGGTGTGCTGCCAAAAAGTCTGCTAGGGCTTGACCTTTTACTGCTTTTTGAGAAACATATTCAATTGCAAATTGTTGGAGGATTACGGCCCATTTTGCAATTTTCCCAGAGAGTATTGGCCTTGACAGTATATACTTCAAAGGGTCAGCCTTCGATATCAATTTGACTTCGTGCTCCAAGACGTAATGTCTTAACTTTTGCAAGGCGAACACCAAAGCGAGACATGTTTTCTCAATCGGAGAGTAGTTGAGTTCTGCACCAACCAAAGTACGACTTAGATAATACAAAGCCTGTTCTTTCCCTTGTTCGTTATGTTGGGCCAACAGGGCTCCCAATGAGCAGTCAAGAGCAGCAATGTATAGCAACAATGGTTTTCCCTTGGTTGGGCTCATAAGTACCGGGGGTTTCATAAGATATCCCTTGATACTATCAAATGTGTTTTGGCATGATTGATCCCATTCGAAGGGTACACCCTTTTTCATTAGTCTTGAGAACGGCAAGCATCACCTTGCTAAGTTAGAGATGAATCTTCTTATATAGGCTAATCTTCCTTGTAACCCTTTCAACTCCTTCAAATTTTTTTTGGGGGGGGGGAGGGGCATTTCGAGGATAGCCTTGATTTTCGCAGGATCAATTTCGATTCCTCTGCTTCGAACTACAAACCCAAGGAATTTACTTGAACAAACGCCAAAAGCACATTTTAACGGGTTCATCTTGAGCTTGTACTGCCTTAAGCGTTCAAAAATTTGCTTCAAGTCATCCAAATGATCTTCCTTATTTCTAGTTTTGGCAACAAGATCATCAACATAGCACTCAATGATGTTATGCAACATATCACCAAATATCACCGTCATTGCTCTTTGGTATGTTGCCCCTGCATTTTTTAGACCAAAAGGCATCACCGTGTAGCAGAAGATCCCTCTTGGAGATCTAAAAGCTGTCAACTCTTCATCTTCAGGGGCCATTCGGATTTGATTATAACCCGAATATCCATCCATGAATGACAAGGTTTCGTAACCTGTGGTCGCATCAACTAGAAGTTCGGTGATGGGTAAAGGAAAGTCGTATTTTGGACAAGCTTCATTGAGATCGCGAAAGTCAATGCAAATCCGTATTTTCCCATTCTTTCTCAGGACTGGGACTGTGTTTGCCAACCAAGTCGGGTATTAAACCTCTCTGATGAATCCAGTTGAAAGGAGATTATCGACTTCAGCCTCGATTTGGGATGTCAATTCTGGTTGTGTCCTTCTTGGCGCTTGTTTAACATGCCGTTTCTCAGGATGGATTGCGAGTCTATGAACTACAACTCCAGGATCAAGTCCAGGCATCTCATTGTAGGTCCATGCATAAACATCGCGATGCTCCTTCAGAAAAGAGATGTACCTTTGAGCCTCTTCCTCTGCCAAGTTTGCACTTATGAAAGTTGGCTTATTCTCTCCTTCATCATCAAGATTGACTTCGCGAAGTTCGTCAATTGTAGCCTGACTTCCTTCTTCAGATTGTGTTGGTATGGGATATGTCTCATCTTCAATCCCATCATTCGAGACCCCTTCCTCTGTAATCATATTTACAGAGAGCTTTTCTTCTGCGGCTTGATAGCCCAATCCTTCCCTTGTGGCCACAATAGGACTTCCTTGCTGAAGGGATTTGGCTTGTGCATGAGTTAACACGGAATCAAAAGGTGCTACTGTTTGTGTGGATACTTTTTCAGGATCAAGACCAGCTTTCACTAACATTTTTGTAATGTTTGCAGCATAATTTGGTCTTATTGGACTCGATAACTCCATAGTTTTGAGATTATCATCCTGAACTTTCTTTTCCATGTCATCAAGTGAATGGAACACTATAGGCTTCATGCCTTTTGCCTTCTCAGGGACTACAAATTTACGATAGTTCTCCACATATGTGCATTCTGCCTTCTGTAATGGCAAGACAAATGCATCTTTTAACTCCGAAGTCGGGTCTATTGGAGCTAAAACGCTTGCCCCCAGCTTCCTTTGCGACTTTGGAATGTAGCGAAATGCCCTCCTTGTTTGAGCCTTCACACTTTTCGTATCTATTTCTGTTGAGCCTTTCGCTATATTTTGCGAAGCCTTTGTGTAGAAACGAGCATCTGCATAGTAAGCTTCAACCCCATTAAAGGGATCATTATCCGTAACAATTATCCCTTCGTTTATAGGTGAAGGTAATGGATATTTGATGCACTGATGGTAAGCAGAGGGCACTGCCACATGATTATGTGACCATGGTCTCCCAAGCAAGGCATTGTAGGAAGTGTCTACATCAATCACCAAAAACTCGGTATCATCCTCGATGCCACCAAATTTGGTTCGCAATTTGATTTTCCCCATGGGGCGTTGTTCATTCTGATTAAACCCTTGGATCACCAGATGACATGGCCGTAATTGGGATAATTGAACGCCTATTATGCCCAAAGCCCTTTTCGGTAGTAAATTTACTGCAGACCCACCATCAACCAAAACCCGAGAGATTTTGGTGTCAAGAACAAGACCAGTGATGAACAAGGGTCGATTGTGATCCGGTGTTTCTGCATACATATCCTCATCGCCAAATGCTACTGTGGACAGGCATGTAGTTGTGCTCTTTTGCCCCTTTTCTTGGACCTCCTTGCAAAAATCATCCGGATTGGACAAGGCATAAACCAATGACTTTTGAAGTTCTGGTGACATCATCAAGGCCTCATATATGCTCACCAGAGCTGGGATCTTCTTTAGATGAGCAAGAACATCATATTTCACTTGCTCTTTTTCTTTTGAGACTTCTTCTTGTGGAGCTGGTACTTGCAAATTTTCACTTGGCTGATTGCGGGGCTATCTTTTATAAGTCAGATATGTCTTACACACATGGACAACCTCCTTCCCGTCCCCTTCTTTAGATTCGTCATTTATTTGCACCATATTCACTGATCCAACAGATGAATTTTCGTCATCAATGACCATTTCTCCTCCTTGGGGATGCCTTTTCTTTGCATTTCTCAAATATCGTGAGTCCCATCTATAGAAGTATTGAGATTGTATGAAGGCACTTTTCATGACCTCCCAATTAGGTACAATAAACCCAGCAAAAGAACAATACCAATCAAATGCAATCCCATCTAGAGAAAGAGGAAATTGTCGTAGGCACAACGCTTGATTTTGAGCAGTTTCCCCACATTGTCTCAAAAAGAGCTTTATATGCTTTTCAGGATCACCATACCCTTCATAGATGGAGAAATTTAGGAGCTCGTATCCTACAGGAAACGGTGTTTGCTGAACCCATAGAGGGAGCAAATCTCTAGGTCTCATACTTCCCATGTTTCGTTGGTCCAACGCGGATTCGAACTTTTGCTCCACGGTTCCTTCTAGCAACTCATATGTTTGAAATAAAACACCTTCATCTTGTAATGGCTCCCACATTTCAAGTTCCATTGGCCATGGTGTGTAGAACCTTCTATAAAACCGTTCTGCCATTGTGTCCCAATCAAGGATTGAATTGGGAGGAAGGCTAAAATACCAATCAGCTGCCCATCCTCCTAACGAAAGTACAAATTGCCGCAGAAGTAGTGTTTGACTTCGTATTGTGTTTCCACATAGTGCTAGGAAATGCACTAAATGGCGCCTTGGACATCCAACTCCATTATACAAGGGAAAATGTGGTATGGAGTACCCTCTTGGGAACAAGACCATTTCAACCCATTCAGGATATGGATGATTTAAAATGTGTTCTCCACCAATCGCATAGTTTTGGGGAATTCTGGACTTTTCCTCTTTCAAGGCTACAATTACCTTCGCTTGATTTGTTCCCTCCCTTCGAGCAAAAACTCTTGCTCTTTCATCATCCTTTGGACAACTTCTGATTTGTATATCAGCATCTTGAAAATTCACATCCACCGAAATTACATTGCATGAAAAATCAAAATGGTCACTAGACACTTTCTCCATCGTATGTTCTCGCTGGCGAAGGGTACCTGGGAGAGAAGTTTGAGTCTACGGATGACTTGAGGATATGTGGGGATTGAGTGGAATGTTTCCACATCTCGTCATCTGATAGGCTCAACTTCTTATCTTCAAAATGGAGCCGCTTTCGAGAAGTTCTCACAAGTCCTGTATCCGATCCGTATCCTATGTTTCTTTGAGATGGACTTGCTACATACTCTGGAGTGTTCATGTAAAGCATAGGAGGTACAGAGGAGTACTTTGGTGAAGCCATTGTCCTTTCAAGAGTCACACGAGCCTTAGGGGTTACCATGAACTCTCCCACAGCGAGATTTAGTGAAGTAGGAAAATCAACTATATGAATCGGACATGAAGCATTGCTTCCTTCTTCTTCATCGTCACTTATCACAATGGGGGAATCCGGCATGTGAATTGGACTTGAAGCACTGCTTTCTTATTCTTCTTCTTCATCATCACTTATCACAATGATGTTAAGGCATGGGACTTGGGTTATTGCCTCGTCTCTCTTCCTATTAAAATAAGCTTTTAGCTCTGGAGATTGAAGTTCTTCAGGCAAAAATTCTTCAAATGTGATGGTAATGCGAGGAGACTGTTTCAAAGGCTCATCGGGGACAAGCTTCACTTGCTTTGCTTTCTTTTGGCTCTTCTTCTTATTCCTTGCAGCTTTACTCACTTTGGTCCTTTTTACCTTTTTGGACGTTTTTGGCTTTCGCGCTCTTTTCAGAACAGAGGGCACTTTGGCTTTAGATGAGGAACTTCGTCTTTTCTTCATTCCTTTTGATTGATAAACAACCCATTCACCCTCTTCATCGTCATCAGCCGTAATTGGGTTTGCTGTCACTTTCTCAGGAGGGGGAAGCTCAATAACCTTCGAGTCAAATAGTTCTTGAATCTTGTCTTTCAAGACAAAGCAATCCTTTAACGGATGACTGATAAGGCAATGATATGGGCAATACTTTGGATCATTTTTCTTGCCTTCTTCATGCGGCCTTTTCACATCGGGGAGCATAATCAACTTCTGCTCCAAGAGGTCTTCGAACATGTCCTCTACCAAATCATCTGTAAAGGAATACTTCTTTTCCAATCTTTCCTTCATGGTGACCTATTTAGTTTCCTTCGGTCTTTGTGCCCCAATCACAACTAGAACTCTTTTCTTGGTTTCAACTATTGCAGCCGCTGAGGTTTCAAGCCTATCTACAACCCTCGACCTTCTTCGTTTGCCCAAGTGTAATTCCATGTCATGTGCTTTGGTACATAAGTCATTGAACCCTTCAAAGGTCTGAGCCATGAGTGCCGTAGAAAGCTCATGTCGAAAATTGTTGAAACACATACGAATGAGTTCCAACTGCGTGAACTTTTGTGGGCATGCAAACGTCAAAGCTTGCCATCTTGCAATGAAGTCGGTGACAGGTTCGTTATCTCGTTGTTTGGTCTCAATGAGTTCTGGTACACCGACACGCCTTTGGGTATTGCAGAACTGTTTGAGGAATTCTTTCACCATGAAATCCCAACCTTGGATTGATCCTTCAGGGAGATTCGAATACCAGGTAAATGCAGAACCTTCAAGAGATTGCACAAAGAGTTGTAAACACAAGGCTTCATTCTGTGCTATTGGCCCGCATCGTGAGAGGAAGTGGCCAATATGTTGTCTAGGATCTCCCGTTTCTCCAAACATTTTGAATTCAGGTTGGGAGAAGCCAGGCGGGAATGGAACGGTATCCACCCATGCTCGGTAGGGCTTTGTGATCATCCGAAAGCCTTTGTCATCCTTTTCCTTAGCTTTCTTTACTTGCTTCTTCACCATGTCATCGATCATGGCCATAAGTATCGGGTTTAAATTACTGCTCATTGGGTCAGCGAAGAAATGTTCGTTGCCCCCAGTAAACTTTGTTTTCGGGACTTCGAATGATCCCTCCTCAAAGGCAGTTGTTTTCTGCTTGCCTTCTGTTACTTGGGCTTGCAAACTTTTGATATGCTCCAACAAATGAGACATTTCTTGGTCCCTTTTTGCTAGCTGTTCTTGCAGCAAAGCTACCTTCTCCAACAGCTGAGGGTTTGAACTTTCTTCATCACCCACTTCCGTCACCATCACCGAAACGGCTTTTGTAACATTTCTGGGCTTTTTACTTGTGGAGGATGATGATTTGCTGTTAGCGGGAGATGATGAGTACACTGAGACAGAGTCATCCTCTTCGCTTATATTTAATCACTTTGGTTGTTCTTGCTTGACCATAGAGTTACTGTCCCTGGCATAGGCATCGAGGTAGCAGTTCTCTTTGCTTGTTTGATCAATTTGGCAAATTGTTCCTCCATAGTGGTGGAAACAGAATCCCTCTCACCATCAGAAGAGTTCAACTCTGACTCGTTTGATTCTGTGGAATACTCAAGCTCGTCATTATAACTACCAAGAGCCTTTTCAATTGCTCCCGTAACGTTGGCTGCTATAGACTCCTGTTCTCCCTTTTTGAGGGTTTTATTCCTCCTCTGCTTCTGTCTCTTTGGGTTTGAGGCTTTGGTGGGGGTTTTTGGCCGAACCCCTATAGGCATGGAAGAGAAAACTTGTGTCTCCTGGATTTTTAGGATTGACGCAGCGTTTCTCACAATTGGATTCATGAGTTGACAATTCGGCAAGGCCGTCAAATTGTTGGTCTTTCGTTGAGCCAACGAATCCACCACTTTCGGTTGGGCTAACGAATTAGCATGATTTTGAGTTTGGCTGATCATCTTTCTGCCAATCTTTCGTTGAGCCAACAAATCCACCACTTTCGGTTGGGCTAACGAATTAGCATGATTTTGAGTTTGGCTGATCATCTTTCTACCAATCTTTCGTTGAGTCAACGAATCCACCACTTTCGGTTGGGCTAACGAATTAGCATGATTTTGGGTTTGGCTGATCATCTCTTTGCCAATCTTTCGTTGAGCTAACGAATCCACCACTTTCGGTTGGGCTAACGAATTAGCATGATTTCGGGTTTGGCTGATCATCTCTTTGCCAATATTCTTGATGATGGAACAGTTTTCCACAGACGCCCTCTTTTGAGCTTTTTCCGCAATCATAATGGAATGCTTCGCCTGTGTAATCAAAAGACCCAGTGTACTTTGAATTGTACGGGCCTTGGCCAGGATAACAGTGACCGCTATTGCTTCCTTAGCATCCTTCGCTTTTCCAAGGAAATCCCACGAACACCTTGTCGCTCTTACTGCCATATATTGTTTGGCAGCCTTCAACAGATCTTCGGCTACCCCTTTGAGGCTTTCAGCCTTTTGGAGTAGCGAAGTGCTATTGTTTGTTTAAGCTCGCGGTAAGACAGCCAAGAGCTTTCGCTCTGGAGCCTCCCGATGAGCAGACACTTCTAGTAAGACAACCAAGAGCTTGCGCTCTGGAGCCTTCCAGTAAGTAGGAACTTCTGGTGAGACAGCCAAGAGCTTGCGCTCTGGAGCCTTTCAGTAAGCAGGTGCCGGAGAGACTAACACATCCCTCCAGGATTTTTGAATCCCCGTTGTAGGATTCATCGGTGTCTTCACAGCGAGTCCGTTGTTGGCCTTCATGATTGAAGCTTCCATATTCAAATTTGTTGAAGCAAGGGACACTGTTAGAATAATGAATTTTATAGTCTGTTTTATTCTTCAAAAGATGGGAGGAGAAATAGGTCCCACTGGGCGTGCCAGAAATTTGTAGACATAAATTTTGAACCGTAGAATTTATCCATGCTTCGAAATCCATATCTCAAATATCCGCTGTTCAAGCGAACAGTGTTGATTTTTTTATATGCAGGCTCCTATTTCCGATTTGGATTTTAAATCGTTAATAAAGAATAAAGAACAGGAAATAGACTGGAATAATTTAACTTTATTGATGATTGGGGTTTAAAACCCTTGTTTACATCAAAATAGAGAATACTGGATACATTTAGAGGGATTGGAACCCTTTACCTATCGCTTGATATGCTTACTCTTACTGGTCTTCGAAATTTGTTGAAGATTGCAGGTGGTAGTGAGCGAGTAGGTTGCTTGATGGTTGTAGATCGTAGTGGTTTTGCGTGAATGGGGTATATCTTCTCTCTCTCCATATATTTTCTACGTTGAGGAAAAGAGGTGTGATGGTGAAGAGTTGAGAGATGAAGTATGAGATCTGAGGTCTGAGATCTTAGGGTCGATGAGAGATAGATGAGAGATGTTAAGAGTCTGATTTGAGATTGAGGTCCTTTCCTTAGATGACGGACCTCATATTTATAGGAGCTTCCTTCATCATCAGATGCTTGGCTGCCAAATAATTCATTTGAATTTGAATAGTTGTTGCCAGAGGATAGGATGAAATCATATCTTCTCAGCCTCTTCAAATTTGAATGTTGGTTGCCTCAGATGACATCCATCTTGTAATATTCTTCTGCTTGCACAGAAGTATTTTCTTGGGCTCTACGTTTTATTTGATTTGAGACATTAACCCATATTTGGTTTGTAGGCCCTGCGAAATGCGAGCCTACATGGTTTAAACCAATATTTGATTTGTAGGCCCTGCGAAATGCAGGCCTACATGGTTCAACTAATTTGTAGTCCTGCCACTTCTTCCGCAGGCTCATACATTCGTTAGACCTGTCGGGCCAACAGGTGTTTGTTGATTCGTGGGCTCGCTGGGTCAATCATGATTTGTAGCCCTGCTACTTCTTCCGCAGGTTCATATATTCGTTAGGCTTGTCGGGCCAACATATGTTTGTTGATTCGCGGGCTCGCTGGGTCAATCATGATTTGTAGCCCTGCTACTTCTTCCGCAGGTTCATATATTCGTTAGGCTTGTCGGGCCAACATATGTTTGTTGATTCGCGGGCTCGCTGGGTCAACATGCTTTTAGGCTCTTTATATGCCTTTTAGTCTGCAAGCCCAACATATGATACATTGATGATATTCATCAATCTTTGGTTCAAATTTATGTGCCAACAGTTACGTACCGTGCTGCTCCCCCAGCAAGGAGTACAATTTCAGATAAAACATCTGCAAGTGGCCTAGGCACTAGCATTGCTTTAGGAAACTAGGTCGTCCTTTCATCTGGTAGTTAGCATTCAGGTCCTATCTTCCCGATTGTTGACCACCCATTTGATGTCGCCCTTGAGAAGTCTGGTTTATCATCGATATATGAAGATTCACCCCTCTTTTAACATTCCTGGCACATCTGTCCAAGCCACATCCCAATCAGGGATCATTTGACAGTTTGATCATTAGGGCCTTGTTCATTTTGGGGTCTCAAAACCCCTAGACATGGTCTCCAATAGATTTTCTCTATCTCTCTCCACTCATTACTGTCAAAAACTTTCCTCAAAACCCAAACTGAACAGGGTCTATGAGATTTCACTGACACTAAGTAAAACCAAGATGAATCGAGCACGTATGTTACAGATCATATCAAATCTGTCCACAATGCTTCTGAATATCATCTATAGCAGTTACATGATGTTCTTTAGTCACACGTCAGGTTTCGTGTGAAGTGGGACTCGTTTACTATATTATCAGATACGGAATTGCTGAGAACGCGCTGTATTCGATAGCAATCATCGAGGTTGAATTTCTCTGATATGTCCGGTGAGATTTTTATCCTTATGATTACGAACCCCCGATAAAATTTCATGGCAATCAAACATTGTATGATAGGGCGATCACACTTGTTGCTTCAATCAATCGACAACTGTACAATCAATGCCTCAATGATCGAGAGATAATTTGGGAAAACAAACGCCACCGATGAGTCATGAACGTTTCAAAACCTTGGAGAGACATCCTTGAATATGTTTTCATTTTCCTTTTCTGAGATGCATTTTTGGACGTCTAAATGCGAACTGTGTGCATTTTGCCGCATGGAAGGGCTTGCTTGCGTCCCCTAGGAGAGGAAGGGGAGCTTGCAATGTGCCTCCCAAGAGGCGTAGGGTGCCACATGTCATCGTTTGGGAGGAGCCAAGTCTCACTCTCCCGGACCACAAATTTTTGCTTGCCTGGCAAGCATGCCTGCTCCTCTCAAGCGGCAAGGGTATCTTAGGGACCAAGGCAGCCAATTGCTGATTGGTACGTGTCCATGCCCGCACCTTCCAAGAGGCGCAAAGATCTGAATTTTGCCAATGAAAGGCCCCTCCCCTCCCATCTAAATCCATCTCTATGTCTTCCAGAAATCCGAAAAACTGTAAATAAACTGTCTTAGCCTTTGATAAGCTTCTGAAAACCTGTTGGAAAAGCATAGAAAAAGCCCTAAAAAACTCTCGCAGTTGAAACCCTGCAGAAATTTTGGTTACTATAGCTATCCTTCACACTTTCTAAGCCGTTTCAGCCTGATTTCGGGTAAAAACCTGAGCGATTTCCCTTTCTAAGTTCTATTCGACTTCCGTCAACGTTTTTTGAGTGATTTCTCAGTCGTTGCTAGAGTCTGCCTAACTTCCGTTGAGCTCTTCTGAGCGATCTCCCAGATATTGCCAGAGTTCTGCCAAGACTTCCGCCAGCATTCTCCAAACAATCTCCCAGGATCTGCCAGAGCTCTACCCAACTTCCACTAACGTTTTTCGAGTGGTCTCCCAGTTCCTTATGTCACGCCCCAAATCCGGGAGCATGACCGGCCGTGTACCATGAAGCAATCATGGGACACGAAGCCTAATTAAAAATATTTTTAGCGGCTTGAAACAAATAAAAGAAAAATTGGATATTTTATTATAATAAAATGTACGACACCAAACCAATATTTTTCTTAAGCAAATGACACAATATCTGATATTTTCCAATCTCCAAATTCCACAAAGAACTGCCAATTAATAAAAATGCGGAAGCTAATAAATAAAAGTGAGGAAGCGGTTTGACACGATAAAAGAAATAAAAATGCAAGGTCCCGACACAAGGTCCCGACAATGCCGCAGAGTCCACTATAATGCTCTATGAACTAACCTGAAAAATAAGGTGGAATAAATCCGTCAGCTAACGAGCTCAGTGAGTAGTTAAGCATGCTACAGGTGATAATACAAAATGGCATACTTTTGAAAGAACGATAATGAGGGTTCCAAGAAGTGGTTTCAAATTAATAAGGGAGATAGATGGTTCATTGAATACTAACAGCAAACCAAATACTGAACAAAATGATCAACAGCTCAACAAAGAGTATCCACCAGTTGAATAACAGATTAATGAATAATATGAACAATCATCGAATCGCCAAAATAATTATACCAAACAGTCCAATAATATCCAAAAGACGAACAATGATAACGGAAGTATAAACCGGAGTGGGAACCATAATTACCAAATAAAAAATGCCAAATATTTTCTCAGGGCTTCGCCCGTTGGATCCAACACCGTATTTAGAGTCACCACAGGGTGGCGCCTGGGGACCTTTTCCCTAAACCGATCCGGAATAGGGTCACAGGGTATTTCACAAGTCTTTTCCCTATCCGTTGAGCACTAGAGTCACAGGGTATTTCACAAGTCTTTTCCCTAACAGCCAAAGTCACCACGATATCTCACGGGTCTTTTCCTTGGACTTAAATAAATGTAAACATAGTCCATGGTCTCAAATACAAATAGAACAACGGCAAGCTGGAGTCACCTGACTGGCCAGGACTATTCCCCGTGTCGTTGTATAGTCACAATAATATCATGGAGTCAATGAATCGACGACAATAAAAGTAATGGCAATCGATCAATCACAAATATTCTCAATTAACCTTGTATGCCAAAGGGTACGTCAATTGTCAATAATTATGAGAGCAACGAATAAGAATAATTATCATCAGATCACAACCAATAACGAACTGTCAAGAATCGATAGGCTCAAGAGGATTCCAAGAAAGGGATCACATGCTTAACCACTCACTGAGCCCGTCAGCTGACGGATTTATTCCACATTTTTTTCAGGTTAGTGCATGGAGCACTGTAGTGGACTCTGTGGCATCGTCGGGACCTTCTATTTGGACCTCTAGGGCATCTGCATTTTAATTTCTTTTCTATTGTCGAATAGCTTCCGTACTTTTATTTATTGGCAGTTCATCGTAGAAGTTGGAGATTAGAAAATATAGGATATCGTGTCATTTGCTTAAGAAAAATATTGGTTTAAATTGTAGATTTTATTGTAATAAAATTTCCAGTTTCTCTTTATTTGTTTAAAGTTGCTAAGAATATTTTTAATTAGGCTTCGTGTTCCATGATTATTACATGGTTCACGGCCGGTCATGTTCTCGGATTTGGGGCGTGACACCTTATGGTAGGGGCGGAGCTGTAGTGAAGTCGGCGTGGGCCCCCGCTCCACCATTTTTTCTTAAAAGCTAATATTAGGTATATGTCTAATATTTTTGGTATAAATTTGTATATGAGTATCTTGTAACCTTTAGTTTAATCTAGGTTAAACTATGTACATGTTTATTTCAGTTACTAAGGAAAAGATATAATTCAAATTTCTATTTTCTTGCTGCATTGGGCAAAACTTAGCTAAAGATATAGTGTATAATACTAGTACACAAACAACTTTATTTACATAAAGTGTGTTTTTTTTTGAATGAAAATTTCTCTCTTCATTAAGACCCCCTCGGATTGAAATCCTAGCTCCGCCAATCCAACTTCCGCCTACGTTTTCTGATCGATCTCTCAGTTCCTGCCGCCATTCTGCCCAATTCCTTCCAACAACAATATGAAGAATTATAGTATTTATCGTCAGGGCTCCATTTGATTTTTTACAACAACTCCGGACACTTTTACCATATTTATAGGCCGGAGTTTTGCCAGATACTTTTCCTATAAATTCTCATTTTTTCCCCAATCAACCATCAGGATGCTGTCAGTAAATTTAAGTCTTACTTTAAAATTGTGCATAGTTTCTAGATGTGTCTTGAGACTCATAGCTTAGCTGACTTCGGACAAAGCGGATATTGACTAGTTGTTACGTTGCTCAATTGGGATCAGAAAACCCCAAGAAAGACAAACTTTCAACTTTTCAGCCTCTATGAAGGCTTGGTCGCACTTCTAAAAAACCCTAAACAATTTTGTTAAATACTTAATTGTAATAAACCTTCACCCAAAAATGGTCTGAACTATGTTTGACCTGATTCTCCTAGATTGGAGATGCGTAGGCAGCCTTGACCCAGCTCAGTCACACTTTTGAAAAGGTCCATACATACTTTTAAAAAGCCGTAAACAAGATTTTCATAAAACCCCTTGGAACTACAGATGACCTGACTTTTCATTGTATTACGAAAATCCTTCCCTTTGGGAAGCTTCAATTGTATAAAAAAAAATGAACCAACCCTTGTCATAGCCATATTTCGTTATTTCTAAAGAAATATGTTATTAAGGAAATCGAGTACCGAAAGGGTGATGTGGGGTGCCTAACACCTTCTCCACTCGTAACTGTAAATCATTGAATCCATCTTTCTAGTTTTGCAGACCGTAAAACCGGATCTTGAATTCGTATTCTAAAAATCGTGTCGTTAGGCTCATGAAAATGCTTACTTTTGAAAATACTTGAATTACTGCACGGAAAATTCAAGACGTGACACTTGTACTAAATGGGTTAGTTCATAAAATGTTCGCCTCTTGGTTATTCCTAATTTTGGATGGTCACTCTAGCAACACTACCACTTTGACTATTACTAAACTTACATTCCATGTATTGTGCTTCTCTCCAAGTTTCTTATCTATCATTAGCACCTCTTCCAACTTCATCTACTAAGACAATATCATCTACAAACGACATAGTGGTAACATACACCATAGGATAGCATCCTTAACATGCCTACTCAGTTCATCCATAGCTAACGCAGCATGTTGGCATAGCTCATATCCATACTCGGATAAATGTCATAAGGATTTGACAGGGTCTTTTAGATGATAGCTGTTAGCTACCTCGCAACCTTTCTCCTTTATCCGGGTTTGGGCCCGGCTGCATACAAGATATGATGGGCATGACAAGGGCAGAGTTAAATTTGATTCTGCATTTGTACTGCTTTATCCTTTTCTATTCGTTTCGATACGAGTGTTAAATGTGAGAGGTCATCTAATTGGGAGAACTAACTAATGGTTTCAAGTTGGATGACAATTATCATAGAACAATCTATGGCCTGGAAACTGCACCTTAACAACAATCTTTATTTAGAGGCAATTCGATGTGTAAAACGTGATTTTCTGAGGGAGGAGAGAGAAAAGAGATGTACATGTGGTGATTCCTTGTGGTAAAGGGCCTTTTGATCTTCTAAATGCTAGGGGATTTTATGCATCGTGGCCCCGCAATTCATGTGGCATTGGCGCCACTGAAAAATTTAGTGTGTGCCTAATCTTGCCCGCGCCGGAATAAATTCTTGGCTCCGCCACATCCTATTCCTCCTAGTTGCCTACACCATTACATCCACCTAAGGGCAAGAGTTGCGAGGGAAAGGTTAAAGTAGGGGCCATTACAGTTGTTAAAGCATCCAACTCAAAATCAATTGGCAATGAGTGGAGAGACCGCCCTGGCTCATATACTAATTTTGGAGGAAATAATTAACTGATGTAAGACAACTCCAACCCTCCCCTGCACGTGGGACCCCCGTCTCGCACGTGGAGAGAATGATTCATAACACAGATCACAACAAACAATGGTGTGTTTATGACACAAATAAGGGGGAATAAATTCTCCGAAACCATAGCTCTGATACCATGTTAAAGCATCCAACCCAAAACTAATTGGCAATAAGTGGAGAGGCCGCCCAAGCTCAATATACTAATTTTGAAGGAGATAATTAACTGATGTGAGAAAACTCCAGTTAGTAAATGAACACAATTGAAAGCCCTATTGTTTTACCAACAGTTAACTGTGCACTAAATACAGAATGCAGCCACAGACACCGAAAAAGGAAAGTGGGTCTTGCTTGATACTCACCATCACAGCAACCTGAAAAATATCCTTGTAAATGGTCATTGATGTTGACATTTCCATCATTCCAAGGAGTGCATGAGGTCATTCTTTGCTAAAGTTTTTTTGGTGCCCCTCAAACTTTTGGAATGCGATTGCTACTTGGAGAATATCAAACTAATGTGCTCTTCATCTACAGTATTACTGGTTCAAATTCACCGAACCTTGCAAGTTTAATAAACACCAATATTGGCGATCACAAAAGAGGACTTTCAAGTGTTTGACACTGCATCTCAAAAAGTCGTCTTTGGAAGATATGTATGTCTGGAAAGCTGGTGTAGTGGTTTAGACAGCAGAACCAAAGGTGTAGGGGCCCGGAGTACGGGTTTTTCTGGTCTAAGTGTATCTTGTCTTTACCACGAATTTTTTTCCTTGGTTAACAATAATTGTAGTTCCTGCAATCTCAGGGTTTGTTTTGTCTCTAACCATATTCTACGACTTTTTTTTTTCTTCTTTTCTTTTTTTCCATACGAGTTTTTTTCCATACAGAGTTGTAGAGTAGTATTACCATCTGGAGGAGTATCGTACAATGTTGATTTTGATGGTCCTTGTAGTAATAATAACAGTGTCGTTGGATATATTGGAAGCATGATTTCTCTCATTCAATGACCGTCGGAGAAACAAATACTTAGCAAGTTCATCAAACCGTGGCCTAAAAGCTGTAATGCTACTTTTGTTTTACCTAGTGTACTACTACTTTTGATGGATCGGCTCTATGGAATGATCTCAAAAGAATTTTCTCCTAAGGTTGGTGGAGATCTAAATGTTGTTTATTAATGACATGAAAAGGCTTGGGGAAAACCATGGTGATAGTGGTGCTGTGGGGGATTTCCAATATTGACGGCAATGTCGAAAGAGATGAGTTGTACATATCGGTAGGGCCGCTGGCACGTAGGAGGCAACAAAGGTGACGTTGAAGCCCTTTTGGTAGGAGGAGGTTTGCCAATTTTAGGATCGGGGTTATGTAACCTGTGCTGGTGTTCAAAGACATTTGAACCGAAACCCAATTGAGAGAGAGAGAGAGAGAGAGAGAGAGAGAGAGAGAGAGAGAGAGAGAGAGAGAGGCAGTCTCCATTGATGGAGAACAGAAGATTCTGGTGTTCAATGAAGTTTTTTCAATTTTACTAATAACGGTTGGATTATACTGAATATACTGCATAACTTGGAGGTGATTAATTAGAAAAACTGAAACTTGAGGATCGTGTTCACATTTAAAATTAAAGACCAAGGGTTTTCGCTTTAGAGCATCTCCAATCGGAGATGTCAAATTTTATTTGAAGGCTTATGTGGCATTTTGACATCTCTCATTTGATATCAAGCTCTCTTTCTCCAATCCTTATTTCAAAAAAAAATAAAGCTCATAAACTTAAAAGGAAAAAAAAAAACTCGGAAGGCAGTAGGCAAAATCATGTTTAATCTCAACGGAAAGTTTTCAAACTTTCCTAACAGTTACTTTTTGAAATTTGGGAGGCGAAGGGTAGGGTGTCGAAGTTGACAGTCAAGTGAAAGTTGTCCAAGCCACGTCAGCTTTGGCATAAGTAAAGGTAGATGGGTTGGATTGTGAGTTGATGTAAAAAATGACTGTTAACTTGTTTATGTTAACTTTGACATCTCTCTTTGAAAATGCTCTTAGGTACGTTGAAACTTGGAGAAAAAAATGGAAAAGAAGGGAAAAAATTTATTAAAATTTTCCATTGTTTGGTTTCTAGAGAAAGAGAAGGAAAAGTTCAAAAAATAGTTCAATTTTCTCTCTAATTTCTTCTTCACTTTCTATCTAACTTTCCTCTACATTATTTTCTCTTTCCATCCCCAAATTTCAAACCGAGCCTAAATTAAATGAACTACAAGTTAATAACAATAGTCAAATTGTTTTCGCCAGATATCAAGGCTTCTGGCTGGAGAGAGGAGAGAGAGGACTCGGAATCGGAATGGGGGCTTGCTTGTAGGATTTCCGTTCGCCGGAAACCGACGGGAGGACGGGATAGGACTTACCGTTTCGGTTTCCCTTTTCCTTTCTTTTCCCTTGTTTTGAAGAATGATGAATGGGAAAGTGGGGTGAGAAATTTTTCAGTGCCGGGTGGGTATCACGTGATGCTCGCTCGGCGCATTCGGGCGGTCTATTTCGATTTTGGACGGTTCAGATTTGGAGAGAAAGAGAAGAGAGAGTCGTTGGGTGAGAGGAGAAAGATGATTTCAGTTTGGACCATTCAACACACTTTTGAATGACTCAGATGAACTAATCGGGCACCACGTGAGCTTGGCTATGTGGTTTCCATCCGGTACCCAAAAATTTCTCAAGTGGGGTGAGATAGGATAGGAACGGTGGGACCTGCACCAAAGAAAATGGTGCGGCAAATAAGGAATAATTAGGTACAAACAATTTTCTTAAAGTAGGACCTGTGGTCCTGTACCAAACGTAATGGTCCAGTAATTATGAACCATTCCGTGATCCAAAAGTTCCCTATCTTCTTCGTGTGATTTTTGCACAGTTGTGGAGGTGGTGTCTGGTATCAGTGTGGTGAATTACAACCGAGGTAAGGGTTTTGGTTTCCATTGATTCCAATTTGTAATTTTAGGGCTTTTGATCTTGAAACCGAGTTTTGTGATTTGAGGATTCGAAATGAGGGTATTAAGGTTATAATTTTGAATTTCTGAAATTGGGGTTAGGACTTTGGCGGTTGATTAGTGGTATGAGGTCGAATTTCTAAAAGAAAAAGGAAAGCGATGGGAAGAGGTAAAATTAGGAAGTAAAAAAAGGGAAGTAATTTCCGTAAATAGTAAAAAAAATATGGATTAAAGTAGTTTTTGAAAATTAGTAAGAAAAAAAAACTTTATTGCATATTTATTTATTACTACAAAGGGATTTCCACCTTTTCGACAAAAAGTTCTTTTTTTGTTTACTATTTCTCAAAAAGTAAAAAATAAATATGGGAGCTGTTAGAAATGGTTCTTACGACTACAAAAAAGTAATTTCTTACAATGCCGTGTTCCACTAACTAAAAAATGGCATTATGTAATATTGTCGAGTTTGAATTTTTTGGGGGAATTTTATAAATTCTTTTTGGTATTTTTTTTTCCCCAAAACGATAACAGATAATATTTTAAATCCAAAAAACAATGCATCAAGAGAAAATTTCATCCCTAAGCAAAGGATCAAGAAACCAAACAGGAGGGAACTTAGTCCAAAAACTACACCAAACTCCAACTAAATTCATCGCTCCAAACAGACAAATCATTACAAAAAATAACCAAAAACACCCACACAGCCACACAGGGTGATAGAAGCCCCACAAATGGGGAGAAATCCCACACAGGAGACACCAAAAAAGAGGAGAAAAACTGATAACGAAACCGAACAAAGTCATACCAACCAATGACTACAAGGGCAATTCACAACAACCAATGACTTCTTGTCTTGGTTATCCTAAAGACAATTTGGGGTCGAAATAGTCATTGTAATATATACGTCGAGAGATATAAGTCAATAAAAATGGACCAAAACTGTAGTGGACATTTAAATAGGGATGGAGGGAGTACTTATTTACTTATTTTTTTGAATTAAAGGTGACGTATTATAAGAGAATGACATATCTCGTAAAACGAGAAATAAACACTTAAAAATAAAAACTTTAGCGGAACTACCGAAAAGTTTGTGGAAGGAGTGATTATTCAGTATTATTAGAGTACCGCCAATGGCCCATACCACCTCACATTTATGTGCGGTTTATAAACTTAATCCTGAGCCCCACGTAAATGTGTGGTCGTAGAGATACTTAGAGCACCACGTAGCATAGCGGTACTCCATGAGCAAACAGTTATTTTGTGCGTGTGCAAGAGGAAGAAGGGAAGAGAGAAAATGAGACATAACAACATGAGATCGCACTATTTAACGCATTCTGTAACTATACCCCTACATACACCACCACAATCACTTTCAATATTTTATTATTATACTCTTAACATTTCACTTTTTCTGCTTTACTGTCAAATACTAGAACACATGCATTTTACCGGTAGGAGTAATTGAATATTTTGAACAACATGGAGATGCGCTGTAAACCGTAAAAACGGATGTGATGATTCGTTACGCACATGTTAGAGACAGAGTAGGTGAAACCTATGAGATTTTGGCATCCAAAAAGAGAAACCTATGGATTTCATCATAATAATATCACTGAAATATTCTTCTACGATGGCTGGCACTAAATTCCCAACGCATATAGTAGTACAGTAATCAAGTACTAATAAGCAGTATCATTTTAATTACCAGCTCCAATAATTTCTGGTTAAAAGTACCAATTGATACCGTAATCAAAGGTCTTTGTGGGACCCTCTGGCAACACGTGGACTTTGATGTGTGAAAAATGCTCGAATAAGTGTGAATTGGCGCCAACGGATTTGTAATCCAATGATACTCTCACTTCTTCCATATAGAAAATCAGGATTTGATTCTCGCTAGGAGCACGAGTTCTTAGTGTGGTGACTGATACCCTTTAGGCATGCAACATTTGTATACTGCTTTATCGGTACCTCTTTTCCATTCTCTTAGAAAGAGGCTAGATATCTATCAAATGAAAAAAGAAGAAGAAAGAAAGTGTAAACGGGCATAGAATTAGAATACAATACTATGCATTGAGGAGCACAGTATTACCGAGAGTTGGGCCGCTTGTCCCCTCTGCATCATATTTTATTATTGGCCCAGCATAAACTAAGCAGATAGATTGTTCCAGGACAAAAAGTAAAGACATGGGCCCAAAAATTACTCAAACAAATATACTAATAATTCTGCTGCTTTTGATTTAAGCATGCCTTACTCTCTTGGACGAATAAAGCACTATGCTTGATTCGCGAATTAAAACGGATGTAATTAAATTAACAGTCCTGAGAGTGGTAGACTTTGGACACTTAATTTGTCCAGGTATTGTTTTATCAATAAGTCTACAGGTACATACAATCATGTACATACAGCGAGTACATATGCATTTTGGATCCGTCTCGGGTTCTGTAAAAAAGATTCGAGCCATTCATTTTGCTCAAAATAGTTTATTTACGATCTCTGTAAAAAATAAACTCAACCCGATATAGGTAAAGACGTTTACAAAACATCCAACTTTGCTTTAGAATTCAGGCCGGTTTAAATCTTTTTTATAGGACCCGGGACTGTCCAAAATGCGTATGTACGCACTATATATACATGATTGTATGTACCTGTTGCAGCGCTGTTGTTTTATTCCTCAATTTCTATTCCAATCCCATGTTTGATTCGTTCAGGACAAATTGTTTACTGAGTGTAATTAAACGCTACAATGACTATTTTGACCCCAAATTATCTCTTTAGGATAACCAAGAAGTCATTGGTAGGTGTGAATTGCCCTTTTAGCTTATTTTACATAATCGATACCAGAAAGAATTCATAAAATCATGCAAAAAAATTCAAACTTGACAAGAAAAAAAGTTCTTGGGTAATAAAATTGAAATTCAACAATTACATATTTTCTCAGGCAGTTGGATTTAAATGATGGAAGAACTAAGTTCAAACATTAATTACATATATAATGCCATTTCTTAACAGTGTTCAAATGCATAATAACCAATTATCATACTATCCATCCACAATCATCATCCAAAAATCCATACCACCATCCAAAACCATCAACCAAAAAACAAAAGAAGAAACCAGCATAGTTTTACTTATGGTTCCAAGTAGCCTAAAATTTCAAGGGCACAACTTCTTCGCAATAATCATTTTCTCATCATTGAAACTGAAAAATAATTCAATCTTCTTTTCATTTTGGGTAATTGTCTTTTCATTTTGGGTAATTGCCAAAGTAGGAGAGAGAGAGAGAGAGAGAGAGAGAGAGAGAGAGAGAGAGAGATGTGAAATTAGGGAAGAGGATGGGGTCTAGGGCAAAACGGAGGTAGGTTTGTAATTTCTCCTCATATTAGAAGTCCTCCTCCGTGCGCCTCATTACAGGGATTGATCAACTGTACCCATTCTAAAAAAAAAAGGATGGTTATTTCAACTTGACTATTGAAAAGAATAATTTTGCAAATATGAGGCATTTCAAGCTAAAATAATCCATAATGGAGATAGGTTTTTAATTTTTCCTCTTATTGAAAGTCCTCCGCGAGCCTCATTATAGAGACTGATCAACTTAACACATTCTAAAAAAAGGATGGATATTTCAACTTGACTATTGAAAAGAATGATTTTGCAAATATGAGGCGTTCAAAGCTAAAATAATCCAACTTTTTTTTTCCTTTGATGATGAGCTATCCGTTTCGTAGATGCAAATGCAACCACATCATTTTGGATTTAGTACATTCTATTCGAGCCTCATTACTTTGAGCTTGAGCTTCTTCTCCCACTTCCACTTCTACTGATTCCAAAAAAGCAAACGAAAGAAAAGATACTCGATTATGTGTGTTCATTAGTGCTGAATTTTCACTACTAACCATCATAACCATGTAGATACTAAGGGGGCAATATGGTCCACCTAAGAGTCTAAACAAATTAAGGCAAAAAAAAAAGTGCAGTTGGAGAGCGAATTCTGCTGCTAAATTCAGACATTGACAGAATCTGTCGTTAATAATTTGAGAACACATAATTTACATCCGTATGATTGTATCCAGTCTTTAGATCTACTAACCCAAAATGTGGAGGCCAAAGTTGTGTATAGCTATTTTCATTTCATCAGCCCTTTAAACTGGATAAATGTACACACACACACTTGTTTGCAGAGAATCAACCATTCTATACCCGTTTCTTCCATACTAAAAGGAGTAATTTACAAATACAAGGAAGATGGAGGAAAGATTTGTTCTTTGAACTTGGGGCAGAAAAGATCAATACCCCAAAACAGAGAACTAAAAAAAGAGGAAATAAACCAACCTTTTTTTTTTTTAACTGCATATTTCCTTCAAGTCCCCAAGGTCCAAACACTCCAAAACCTCTCCCCAATAAAACTCACCAACTTCCTCACTGACCCCTCCTCTGCTTCATCGCCACAATCTCCACCTCCTCCGCCACCGCTGCCGCTAGTCAACTCCATTAAACATGACTCGTCCTTGCTTGAACCCACCAGGGACCGATTCGGCTCATGACCCGACCCCTTAAACCCCCTCCTCCGCCTCTCTTTCTTACTCTTCTCTGATCTCTTGCTCTGGGCTACCCCGTCTTCGAAAGCATCGATGATTTCGTGAATGAGTTGGCGGTTTGGCGACGAGTCCCACCTGACCCAGTAACTCGTGTAGCACCTGAAACAGTTGCAGTTGAACGACGGCGGGTGGTCCCCACCCTTTCCAATACCTCCAGTACTAGTGTTGTTAGTCTTTTGGGTTTTGTTCTGATTCACGGGAAAGTTGGAGGAGGAGGAGGAGATGAGGTAGGCCAATACTTCTCTGTCCACTGGTGAGAGCGCGGCCGCGAGAGTCAAGATGGTGGCCGGTAGAAAGGTTAGGTGGTCGGAGATGAGCGGCTGCGATGGGTGGACCTTGCCTTTTCTGTAGAGCTTCTTCATGTCTGATGGCTATGAGTTGAGTTCAGCCGAGAGAGGCTGAGAGACTGAGAAAAGGGTATTTATGCTGACTGAGAGTCTACTTTTCCATTTCGTCCAGTCCATTCAGCTTTGGACTGTGGGCCCTTTTAGGATCTACGACAATAATTAGAACCGTTTACTTTTTAGAGTTTGTTCAAAAATTTAACCATTTTCAAAAATTACGCCGATCATATACCATCTAAGATGATTTCGAAATGCATTAAGTTTCATAAATTTGTGTTACATGAGTTGCAATCTAGTGTTGCACTTATTTTCTTGCAAACTTAGTGCATTGCAAAGTCATAACAATTTATTCTAGAGACGGAACCAAAATTTTTTATATGAGGGGGCCGGTCACAACATGAACAATAAAATTTTTAAATTCCAATGTTCAAAAATATAAAATATCTGAATGACAAAATAATACCTATTACAAGACACAATATCTAGGAGATCTTTACAAACCAAAAACATGTGATCTTTACGAACCCAAACCAAGTAAATTATAGATGAAAAAATAAAAGTTTTCCAATATGTTATACCCCAAGCATGTATTAAAATGGAATTTAATGATACCTTAGATCCAAAAGTCATTTATGATTGAGTTGGGACTAATTGTTGCCGTAATATCCTTCTCATTAAATATAACCAAAGCATTTGCGAGAAACTCATCCTCCATCCGAAGCATATGTTCTCACAATAATTTTTATATTTAAACAAAAAAAACTAAAATAATTATAAAAATTCGAAACCACGCGGGGGCCATGGCCCCTGTATGCCATAGTGTGGATCCGTCTCTAATTTATTCAATCAATGTGATTTTTGATGTGGTTAATATTTTCGGCAAGCTCTGAAAGGTAAACGATTTCGATCATTATTGTGATCCAAGAAAGGGCCCACAAATAACCTAAAACTGGACCGGACTGAATGCAAGAGAAATTGGACTGGAATCACCCCCTCCCCCCCATGCGGACTGAGATCTAGTCTAGTTTCCCTTTCGTCCAATCCGGTTCAGTTTTGGGGCCATTTGTTGGAGAGAGAGAGATGCCATAGAGGAGTTGATATGACTAGGTTGCGTACGATTCGGATTCGTTGGATCTGAGGACCGAACCACGAGTCACAATCGTTTAAAAAAAATAGAATCTGTGTTTGGACCAAAAATCATACGGTCCAATTCCTAACCAATCCGTGGGTGACGATTCAATTGTGGTTTTTATCCAGGGATTATATATAAATTCCACTAGCAAACAACAACCAAAAAGTCAAAAAAGGAAAACGGCAACAAATTCTTGTATTATGCATCAACCAAATTCCTAATTTGAGATTCCAACATCAACCAACTTTCAGATTCCAACATCAAAGCATTTAGGCCAGCAAATTACTCTGTATACACGTATTCTTTTTTTGCCCATTAGAGTAGAACAACACTTTACCCCCTTAAGTTTTGATTTGCACAAAACTAAGTAGTACATTATCCAAAACAAAAATCTGTTGTCCGAACCATATCTTACAATTTTTCTAATTTTTGAAATGGTCTCCGAACCATTAATCCACAATCGGGACCAAAATGTATAGTTCAGTTTAGTTCGATTCAATTTGGTTTAGGCCTAAATTCTGAAGTAAAGTTGGATATTTCGTAAACGTCTTTACCAATATCAGATTGAGTTGGATTTCTACAGAGACGTTAAACAAACAAATTTGAACAAAATGAATGACTCAAATAATTTTGTTTGGAACCCGAGAGGAGTTCATAATCCATATGTATGTGCTATATGTGTATGTATGTAGCTATAGCAGCTTGCCCTTCCCTTCGAGGAGCATGGGGAAATTCACGCGAGATGCGGTACTTTTGCTGAAAATATTGTAGGCCCAATACTCAGAAATTTTTGGGCGTTAAGCAGGTACCACGTCGTTCAAACGTGTTTTGAACGGTCTTGAATTTTAAAAAAAGAAGAAGAGTAGATAGAGTGGTTGGGTGAGGGTAGAAAAAGAGAGAATAAATTTGAACCGTTCGAAATATGTTTGGACGATTGAGATTGTCGACGGATACCATGTATGTGATACCCGTCCGGCACCCAAAAACTTGTCGGTTGATTGGTAATGGTAGTACTCCAATAGTACTGCATTAATGCAGAAGTACAGTATCGTGATATTGCGCGACCTACCCAACTAAATTAATGATTAGTCTCTATCCTTCAGTGCCAGGTTCCCAAAAACAAATAGTATTTGTAAGTTCGCAAAAACAAAAAATATAGATTTATAAGATTCTATTTTAGTTTACATAGGCCTAGTAATTAAAACTCTCTGTCAAATTTTTCTTAGAGAGCTAAAGTTTGAACTCGAACTCGACTCATTTATATTTGTTTGATTTGATCTTGAATTTCATAAACACTAACGAGCTCGAGGTCACTTAGTTTTGGAGGAATTGAGCTCAAGTACTTAAAAATTTGGCTCGAATAATTTGCAGCCATAGTTCCACACCCACCATAAGCCGAAATATGTTTGGTTTATATATTCAGCTAGGAGCAACTCTAGCCCATCTTTTAAACATATATATTTTCTAAATGGCCCACTATCTTTTTTACTTGTGTATTGGTTTATTTTTAAGACTATTTTTTTTTTAGCTTGAAAATTTACCCTTTTTATGTCAAATTGAATGATGAAGAGAACTTACTATATCCAGAGTGATATTATTGACAAATTAGAGAAAAATGCTTACTAGTTATAGGCTGGAGCATATTATATCTACACGACTCTTCAAATCAAAATGCACAAAATAAAATAAAAAATTATCGAGTGAGTTGGACATGCTCTAATATTTCAACAATGGGCGTTTGGCTATCCCTATCTTATTTACTTAGTTTTTGTTTAGTGATTTTATAGTAGTTGTGGGTGAAGCAAATAAGCAATAAGCAATAACCATTGGCAGACCATCATCTTATTTGCTCGTTCGTTAACATTAAACAAGGAAGGTACCCAAACAAGCCCTACGTCTCGTAATGTTTTTTGTTTTTTAGATAACAAAATAGAGCACTTTTCTTCATTTTTTTTTTTACTAATTTAAAGAACTAATGAAGATCTTTAAATTGGTGTGAAAAAAATCAAATAATTATGCGCAAAAATATCTTAATTTTTGATCCAATAAATGACATGACTTTTAAGAACCTTAGACTATGAAAGGAAAGGAGTTTATTCAGAAACGATCATAAAATCTTGTTGCATCATTACTTAAGTAACAATCTCAGTTAAATTCATATCATCATAAAATAAGCATACGCGGCATCATAATAAGGAGATTGACTTATTGAAGAATTAAAAGAATCAGGTTTAATTCGTTGATCGTTTGCCTCATTTGAGATCTATTTATTGCATAAATAAACGATTGAACAAAACTTGAAGCTTCTTTAATTTTTAAATCACAAATACGCTATCGGATTAAATAAACTTATGTTGTTTACAACAAACTCAACTTCTAAAGCTTGAACCAACTTTTAAATTGATTGAAACTTTAAATTTAACTTGAAAATAACCAACTTTATATACTCTCACTAATTAAGCTCGTTTGGTTTAAATTAAGTTTAGCGTAACCAACTACTCTCCCTCAGGATCAAGTTGGTAAGTTTAGCATCCCCTTTTTTTCCAACTCATAACCAAAATCTGAGTAAAATATCCTAAATTTCTCCCCAGTATTGGACTCAAACACACATCATTTCGAGTTTGTTCAAAATTTTACTCAAATCAAGGGACTCGAATTTTTATTCAAAATTTTAGAAGCATATTTTGTCTCAAATTTCCAATTATACATGCAATGAACTATTTATTAAATTTTTTTGGTTAGATTTTCTTTTGTTGATTGCTAGGTTTGATAGCAAAGAAAATTTTATCGATATTTTCACTAAAATTTGGATAAAAAATTGAGTAAAGGCTGGAGATGCTCTTATGAGCCTTCCCTAATAGAATATCTTGGTGACAAGCTTATTAAGATGGTATTGACAAATTACTTTGTGACAAGCTTATTAAAAAATGGAATGCCAATAAGTCAAATTCTGTACAAATTATTTTGTGAGATTATTTTGTACGTTAAAGTTGGGCCATAATTGAAAATTCATAATCTAAAAGGGAAAATTATTTCAATACTCCGGGAGTATATGAACAGGATAGTCAAGTGTGGGACATACATGTTATGTGATAGGGGAGGGTATACTCCTGAATAATTACTCATCTAAAAAGTGGTTGGAATTTCATCGTCCCTAACCCCTGTTACTTGAAATAATGTCACACAAGTGTTAGAAGGGAATGTTTGTGAGCCAATTTTTTTTAGGTTTTTGGATTGTGGAATATAGATTATTTTGATTATGATGATTTGGATTGTCAATATGTGCATAATAGATTTGGTAGAAGAGTTTTGTGAGTCAAGTATAATCAAAATTCCAAAAAGCTTCTCGATGACTGATTTTTGGATACTGCATTCTCCGGTTCAAGCATTTTGAAAAAATGCAGTTTAGAATATGTGGCCCAACACCCATAAATTGCATTTCTGCACAATGCAGGATGCAAATCAAAGGTGTCCAAACACCCCCCGAAATAACTAAGGAGGCTTAACATTGGAAAACTAACGAGTTCTTTGCTTCTCCAGATTAGAATTCGAAAAAATCAAGGATGTGAGATTATATTCTGCTACTTTGTTTGAGAAAGTGACAAGATCGCTTGAGTAAGTAATCGAGAAATAATTTTGTTATAATTGAATACCTAAGGGTGAAATTATGCTAGTTCGCAACAAATGTTGATTAACTTGGGGTCCTTGGATTATACAAAACAAGGATCGCACCCAAGAAATTTCTTTTAATTAAGGGCCCGTTTGGTTGCCCAGAGATAACCAGAGAAGATATAAAATTTGCGTGATGCATACGAGATATAGAAATGGGGGAAGAAGAAATATTCGATGTTTGTTTTGGTTAAGATTGTGGCATGTATTTATGCAGGCTTTAATAAGTCGCATAATCCTCAAGTAGGACTTCTCGCTTCTTTATTGAACACCGTTTTAACGCTCCAGCTCCCTCTCATGCATGCGCATTATGTGATTTAGTGCAAACTATAAGTTTCATATAGAGACTGATAAATCATTCCTCTTCAACGGGAAAAAAAGAAAGGAAAAAAAAAAACCCTGATATAGTAGTATAGTACTATTCAAGGGATGTTGGGATGCTCCCATCTAGCTAGCCCAACAGATTTACTAAGAATTTTGATGCTCTTGGGCCCAACACCAACCACCACACATACTTTTATTTAAGGTCTAAATTTAACTACTCTCTCTTTCTTGTTATTTCCACAAAAAGACGGTGTTATTTTTGAATAAAAAATTGAGATACTTCCGTGCAGAATTTTAAAAAAGAAAATTCACCAATATAAATAACTATAGAACTACTTGAGATTTTTCATTTGATGCAAAGAAATTAAAACATTTATTTACGAGAATTCTTTATTTTTTATCTAAAGTCTTTTCATAAAGAACACTTAAAAAAGGACATATGGAGTATATAAATACTACTACTACCGCTACATATTTATAGGTGTGGTGGTGGAGGCAATTGAAGTACACGTGCCAATGTCTCAGTAACACTATATAAATACGAATGGGGATAGTGTTGTGCAGTGGTGTGTGCAGCACCGTGTTGCACACCTCCACCTTACTGCACAGCACCAACCCGAAGTCCATATAAATACTCGATGTAATCGTGTCATTTCAGATTTGACTCGACTTGAGATTGAAGAAGAAATTGAGCAATGCTACGTACCCTGACAAATTACCCTGAAATGAGAATCAATGGTTTAGATGCACATCACAGTGCATCAAAATGAATATGAACCATTGATTTTTTTTTTGGGCATTATCGGGGTACTTAGAATTATTATTGATTTATAAAAGAAAGAATCTGTTTGGTGTTAATAAACCAACCCCCGCAGCACTTATCCATTTACCAAAAGCATCCTTGAAATTCATTTGATACACGTTCCACATGATCGAGTACCGTAACTAAATTTACTAGCATCTCCATGTATGAAGATTACCAAAGGCAGAAACCCCAAGAACATGGTAACATGCAAACAATCATATTATACTCGGAGGAGCTTCAGGAAGAGCTCCTCAAACGGGCCTTGATCCACGTTTCCAAATAACGTAGCTCGTCGGTGCTTATTGAGTGGCCAAGACCTGGATAAGCCTGTGGATTCATAGCCAAGTAAACATCAATTTCTTCTGGAGCTGTATTGCATTAATCAGTAAATCACGAGGTTATTTGAGGAAAGTGTGACAATTAGTACCTTAAATTCGCAACTTACACCCGCTCGTTCAAGGAAAGGTGGACCCGCTTGTCCAGCTTCGAAAAATACTGTTCTGTCATCCATACCATGAGACCACAAAATAGGCGTCTGCGTGTTTGTTGACAACTCAAAGTTATTAAACCATCCGTAGAGGTAAAGTAAAAGCAATTGCATAGTCCTCACTCCTCACTATGATCAATATTATGTAAAAACTACATCCAAAGGAGATTTATGCGGATTTAAAAGCAAGGTACCCAATTAATCTTATTAGTCCTTAAATAATGGCATAGCTGCAGAACATATCAACCATTACAAAGGCTACACTAGGAGAACAGAACATAAACTAAGATAGCAGGGTGGTCATATTGATGTAACAACCTGGAGAATTAGCAGATACAACGAGCTCTAACTTAATTGAATAGTGGAATTGGTGATGTAAGATCTCAATAAAGCTGCTAAAGTAGAAAATGAGAGCAGAACTTCTATTATAGTTAACATTATCTTTTTGCTTGGCATTATAGTTTACATCATGGGCCTCGACAGAGCTCAATGGAGAAAACTAATTCATGTACCGACCCAAATTGATTGAGACTCTCGACTTAGTTGGTTGCAATAATTAACATAATGGAGCCCAACCACTGAAGGTGAAAAGCACATTTATCCAAGTGCAGGGAGATTGTCAAAGAAAGATTGAGACGGTATTAAAAGGAAACTACCTTCTTTGCATCTGGCGGGATTTGCTCTATTATAGAGGAATTAAAAGGAACCCATCCACTGAAAACTGCACCTCCTCCTATAGTTCTTGGGTATAGCAAAACACTTGCTAAGGTCAAGGCCCCTGCAAAACGATTACTATTCACTAATTACCTGCAGGAATCAAAACAAGCATGCAGAAACTCTTTCATGCACACATGCAGAGAGAGAGAGAGAGAGAGAGAGAGAGAGAGAGAGAGAGAGACCTCCTTGACTAAATCCACATACAAATATATTGTCAGGATTTGTGCCAGCAGTTATCTCCTTGTCTATAATGTTATGCACGTTCCGAACTGCTTTAAGGACACCATTTTCATCATTTGGAGAAACCTGATACATTTTTGAAATCCGGCACAGCTAGTTAATCGAAGGGTACTGTTACAATACCACGTTATCTCACAAACACCTTCCATGTGTTCACCATGTCATAAGTAATTTAGCAAAATTGAATGGAACTGTATACGTAGTGAGCAACTGTAAACTATATTCGAGAACCAAGAAATCTGTTTAAGCACCATCACAAAGCCTAGTTGGAGTCAGTCATACAAAAATAAATCTCAGTTTGAAATAAATTTCAAATCAACAAGAGATGAAAAGGGAAGGATACTGAGTAGACATTCCAACTCATACAAGTATCAAGGAAATCACTATAACATATATTTCCCCACCGTACATGCACTTAAGGGTCGACATCGTTCCCATGACTGATGTCTCATTTCCCAACCCACTGACATGCAAATCTAATCCAACTTATAGGAAGATGCCCCCAAAAGTTAATCCACAAGACGGATAAAAAAGGGTACTTTTTCTGGGGGAAAAAATAAGCGTAACTTACAGCCGTAATTGGTATTTCATGAAGATCAAACCACGAGGGCATCACAGCACGATCTGCAAAAGAAACGAATAAGTACATGGTCTAGAATTGCATAAAAAGAGAGAATAAAATGTATTCACCAGGAAATTAAGCATTCCGACTCAATGTTGTCAACTATATATTTTTTTTAAAGGCTCAATGTTGTTGACTATATGAATACCTTCTTGTTGGATGGATCAACCAAGAAGCATCTTTATCCTTCCATTGGGTAAGCTGATTGAGATGAAAACTCAAGGGTACAAAGAGCCAAAAATAACGTAATCAAACTGCCTGGCACTCGTGTTCGAAGGAAGGTATATCATGATGCAAGATCAACCAAGGCAAGTTGATCACTACAATTGGATAATTGGAAGTATTTGGAACACATTGGCTTTGTTTTTCTAAACTAGAATTTCTTGTTCCCATTAGCTATTTCTCTCATAGATTGTAGTAGTGGGCTGAATGAGATGGTTCGGACAGTTCACTACGCTCGGCCAACGGTTGGGTTCAACTTCTTGATCTATTAGTTCAAGCTGAACCCCGGACCGAGTAAATGAGGTTCTGCCAATGGGGCTTGGTACTATCCAAGCTTGGACAAGCGAGTCCAACCTATTGACTCATGACGGTATCGACACTCTGTATGGTTTTAGACACTAAGGTTCGGCCAAACTCATATGTGCCAGCTCACCCAGGTGCACCTAGCCGCCTTACTCTATACGTCAATTGTGACATTAGCCAAACGGTTATCACACGAGCACACGCGGGTGAAAGCTCATGCACATGGGCAATAACTGCCTTATCCAACATGTCAGTTGTGGCATTGGTTGGAGAGGTTACCGAGCATGATGGTCACGCGCTTACTTGGAGAGCAAGTCTTGGAGTACTATATAAAGGAGGAGGATCAATTTGAAGGGGTATGCCATTTTCACTCACTCTAAACGCCCTGTACTTTCCTCTCCTCTTGCACTTGTTTACTTAACCATCAGAGTGCCTTGCCGGTCAACTCCGACCGGTTTGGGCACTATTGATGGGTGCCACCGGTGCAGGTCAGGACAACGGAGCTAGGCTAGTAGGATCTCTGAACCAGAGGCTCAAGCGAGGACTCAGATTGGAATCACAACCTCACAGTAGTGTAAAGAAAACTATTTAATCTCGACAAATGCACTATGGGACTAGTGGTGTTCTCGTTGTAGATCTTGGACTCATTGTGATTCCGGTCATTTTCTTGGTTGGGACTCCTCATCAACAAGTAGCATATGATCCTTCTCCCCTACACGACATGAAAAGTACTAGGAAGTGCCATGAAGTGAATTACTAGATCTTATAATTCTTCCCCCATATTGAATTTTGTTTTTAATACTTCCAAAACATCCAACTACATTAGCGCAGATCACATTCATAAAAAGAAAGCCTATTAGCACCCAACGCAGAATTTCCTCATCTATAAAAACAATACGTTATTCCAAATCCATAAGGGAGTAGTATACCATACACACCCACGAGGAAAATAAAACAAAAATCAATAATTATATTCTCCAACAACACAAATGCAAAGTTGTAAAGAAGAGAGAGACGTGAAATGGGAACTCAAAAAGATTAGGGTTATTTTCTCATTACGTTATACTTATACAAATGTAAACAGTAATTACACATTAGACAATTATCTCTTAATCTACTTACATAAGAGATTAAATGTAAACTACAACTAATTACATACAAACCCATAATTTAACACTCCCCCTCAAGTAGGTGTGAAGATATCAATCAAGTCCAACTTGAACACAATAGGGTGGAAACTCTTGCTACCAAGCCCTTTCGTGAATATGTCAGCCAATTGGTCTTTAGATCTCACAAAAGACATACATATCAAACCCTCACACAGCTTCTCTTTGATGAAGTGCCTATAAATCTCTATATGCTTTATTCTATCATGTTGAACAGGATTATGAGCAATGCTTATGATAGCTTTATTATCACAGTAGAGTTTCATAGGACCATTATCAGAAATTCTCAAAGTACGTAACAAGGTTTGGAGCCACAAGAGCTCACAAACACCATGAGCCATAGCTCTATACTCAACTTCTGCGCTAGACCTGGCGACTACTAATTACTTCTTACTTCGCCAAATAATCAGATTTCCCCCAAGGAAAGTACAATAGCCAGAAGCAGGGTGCCTATCATCCACAGAACCAGCCTTGTTGGCATCAGTAAAGGTCTCTAACCGCATGTGACTATGGTTAGAGAATAGAATTCCTTTCCCTGGAGCTGATTTGAGATACCTTAAGATGCGATAAACTGCATCTAAATGTGAAGTACGAGGATCATGCATAAACTGACTAACAACGTCCACGGCATAAGTAACATCCGGTCGAGTGTGAGCTAAGTATATCAGACGGCCCACAAGTCGCTGATACCTCTCCTTCTCAGTGCACTCCCCCACATTACCACTAAGATAATGATTCGCCTCAATAGGAGAATTTGCAGGTCTACAACCCAACATACCTGTTTCTTCCAAAAGATCAAGTATATGTTTCCGTTGGGAAATAAAAATACCTCTATCAGACCTTACCACCTCCATGCCAAGAAAGTATCTTAGTGATCCCAAATCCTTAATCTCGAATTAATAAGCCAAACTAGATATGAGATTAAGAATTTCATTCACATTATTGTCTGTCATTATTATATCATCAACATACACAATAAGGACAGCAATCTTACCAGCGCCTCCCTTGATGAACATAGTATGATATGCATGGCTCTGTTTGTATCCAAACCCCAACATAGCCTTGGAAAATTTGCCGAATCACGCTCTAGGTGATTGCTTCAACCCATATAGGGTCTTCTTCAATCTACACACCTTCCCTTCAGCCTCAGAGGAAGAGAAACCTGGTGGTACGTCCATATACACCTCCTCTTCTAACTCACCATGGAGGAATACATTTTTTTACATCAAACTGGCGAAGGGGTCAATTCAAATTGGCAGCACAAGAAAGCAGAGCTCACACAGTGTTCATCTTTGCTACTGGTGCAAACATCTCCTCATAGTCAATACCATATGTTTGAGTAAAACCCTTGGCAACAAGTCTCGCCTTGTATCTCTCAACTGTACCATCAGCATTCTGCTTTACAGTGAAAACCCATTTGCATCCTACTGAATTCTTTCCTCCTGGAAGTGATACTAGCTCCCAAGTGCCATTCTTTTTCAAAGTTGTCATCTCTTCTACCATAGCTCCTTTCCACTTAGGTTTTATGAATGCATTTTGCCAATTTTGTGGAATATATATAGAAGAAAGAGAGGAAACAAAGGCATGGTACGAAGGAGATAAACGATCATAAAAGACAAATTGAGAGATAGGATGTTGAGTACATGACCTAACACCTTTCTGAAGAGCAATAGGAAGATTATCAAACTCAATAAAGAGACGTTCAGTAGGAGAAAATTCATTACCAGATAAGTCAGCTGAGGAATCCAAAACTGGAGCAGGGGATTGTAATTGACAAGGTGGTATTACGCATGAGGACTTTCCTTTCTTCTGTCGAATGTAGGCCTTTAAGTTAGACCCTTTCAGCCATTGTGGTAGTTCCTCAATATTGTCACCAATGTCATGAGTTGCTCTTTCAGCAGATATTGGTTCCTTTCTAAATTGTCTCCTCTCCCCTTTACCATGATTATAAACAGAGGTAAACATCTCTTCCTCCTTCATCTCTTTATGCCGATGCTTCCCCTGAAGAGATGGAGTGTAGAGAGAGTAGAAGGACACTGTTTCCCAAAAAGTAACATCCATAGAGCCATAAAACTTTCTAGAGTGAGGATCATAACATTTATAGCCCTTCTGGATAGGAGAGTACCCAATAAAGACACACTTATGGGCTTTAGGGCCTAACTTGCCCCCAGAGCGATGAGGGGCATGAACAAAATACACACAACCAAACACCCGCAGTGGGAGAATGGAGACACGAGAACTCTGAGGAAGACACTCAATAGGTGTTTCGAACTGGAGAACACTAGATGACATACGGTTGATAAGATAAGTAACAGTCAAAATCGTCTCTCCCCAAAAAAATTTGGGAACATTCATGGTGAATAAAAGCGAGTGAGCTACCTCAGCAAGATGACGATTCTTGCGTTCAGCAACTCCATTTTGTTGTGGAGTGTCAACACAAGTTGTCTGATAAAGAATGCAATTTTCTTCTAGGAATGCCCTAAAATCTTATCTATATACTCAGTCTCATTGTCACTACGGAGAATTTTAATATTTGTATCAAATTGGGTTCGTATCATGGCATAAAAAGATTTAAAATAAGAAAAGACGTCACTTTTTGACTTAAGTAAATACACCCAAGTAACACGAGAATAATAGTCAATAAAAGTAACAAACCACCAAAAACTTTTAAGAGAGGTAACAGGGGAAGGACCCCAAACATCAAAATGGATAATTGTAAAAGGAGACGCACTCTGTTTATTAATAGGTGCATAAATGTTTATGTTTTCCAAACTCACAAGTTTCACAAAAAAACTGACTCCTAGGACAATGCCTTATTAAATTAGGAAAAAGTTTCTCTAAAATTTTAAAGGAGGGATGACCCAATCTACGGTGCTACTGATGTAACATAATAAGAGCAGCACCCGTATCTGCTTGCAGAGCAAGACCACATGACATGGGTAGACGAGGTGCAGACTCCAAAAAATAGAGGTCACCATGTGATTTACCACAGCCAATCACATTCCTCGTATCCAGTTCATGAAAGACACAGTGAGTAGGAAAAAAGGTCACGGAACAATTTGCAGAACGAGTAAGGCTACTAACAGACAGAAGTTTAGTGGCAAAGTTGGGAATATGTAAAACTAAAGTTAGAGAAATAGAGGGAGAATAGCGAACGCAACCCTTTCCTGAGACAGCAGAGAATGACCCATCTGGTATTTGGACCTTATCCTTACTGGAACAAGTAGAGTAAGAATCAAACACATAGGAACACCCAGTCATATGATTTGAGGCACCAGAATCTATAATCCAAGGAATAGTAGAAGAGGCAGTAAATGCATTAGTCGGAATACTTGTATGAGCAAAATAGGATGAACTAGTGGCTGCTGTGGAAGAGGAAGCTATAGTAGATGGAGAATCAGCCCGAGCCATAAGGTGCCTGAGAGTTTGTATCTCCCCCTGAGAGAAACCACCAACTTGATCAGATGACGCCTGAATCCCAAAACTGAACCCAAATTTAGTTAAGGTGCCAACTGTAGACTCTGAAATGTGGGCCTGGGCCCAAGAACGCACCGGACCACGACCATGGCCACCGCGTCCACCCCTGCGCCCACGAGAGGGCTTGTCATGTAGCTTTCAACAAAAATCCCTGGACCAGTGTTGTGGCAATAATCACATTGTAGTGACGCACGATCAGGAGGTCCGCTGCTAGTACTAGACTGAGACTTGCCACCCTGGAGAATCGGCCCACTATTAGAACCAAAATGACCATGAGGAGTAGCAACCAGGCAGAACGATCATAAATAGGAGGGTGCAACATAGCACCCCTCCTACTCTCCTCCTATTGAACAATTGAATAGGCCTCTCCCAAGAATGGAGAATGGAAACGGAACACGACCCAACACCTGCACTCTAATCGGATCAAGCTCCAGATCAAAACCAACAAGGAAGTCATAAACACGCTCTTTCTCCGTCCTTTTTAGCCAATTAGCAGCATCCAAAACACAAACAGCCTGAAAGCCTTGATAATAATCAAATTCCCCCAAGCTCCACTCAAGTCAGCAAAATACACAGCAACAGAACGATGATTTTGCTCCAACGTACGGATCCTCTTCCTCAACTCAAAACACTGTGCATCATTACCTTGCTGAGAATAATAGGTCTGGGCTGCAGTATTCCAAATCTGATGTGGAGTATCAAGCAGCAGGAAAGTACGGTGAATATCAGCTCTCATAGAGTTAAACAACCAGGTCATGACTAACGATTTTCGCGATTTAAACTTCTTGAGTTCAACCGCCTCAACCGGTGGAGTAACAAAGCCCTCAATGAACTCTGACATCCCTTTGGCCTCGATAGCCAAGGTAAAAGTACGAGACCAAATCAAATAGTTGGTACCACCCAACTTAATATGGCAAATATCCAAAGAAAAATTATCTAAAGTCCATACACGACTCAACTCATCATTTGTACTAGCGGAAGCATTTTGTTTATCGTTCGACATTTTAACAGCAGAACAGCAACAAAAGAAAACTCTAATCGTAAAAAACCGAGGATGATCAAGCCTACATCAAACCCCAAATCAACAAATCGAGCCGTAACAAACTCAAACGTGACCTATTTGAACCTGTACAAGCTGGAAATCAACAGACCCAGACAGTACGAGCATGAAATCAACATACCCAATCTCGGAAAACCAAATAAAACGATCTCAGACAGTTCGAAACCCTAAAAAACACACTTGTACGTGGGTATCCAGTGGATTTTGAAAGCATACAGAGGTCGTCAGAGGCAGATGCAAACTATACAGCGTCGGACAGTGGTCATCGGAGGTCAAACGGCTTCAAAGATGGTCGTCGGAGGTCGTACGGCGTAAAAAAGTGGTCGTTGGAGATCGTCAGTAGCAAATGTGAGTTGTATGGCGTAGGAAGTAAACAAGGATCAACCTAGGGTGATCGAAAAAGATTGACGAGGGCCAATGATTCACTGGATGACGATGAACGATGATGATCGACGACTGAAGATAGGCACTAGGTATATCATTGGTGCTCTGATACCATGTACAGTTGTAAAGAAGAGAGAGACGTGGAATGGGAACCCAAAAAGATTAGGGTTATTTTCTCATTACGTTATACTAATACAAATGTAAACAGTAATTACACATTAGACCCTTACCTCTTAATCTACTTACATAAGAGATTAAATGTAAACTACAACTAATTACATACAAACCCATAATTTAACCCCAAATGATCAATATCACTCTTTCCACCACAAGAACAAGATATTAAACACAATCTCATATATTATCTATTACTGTTATAAAGGGAACACACATGATAGAGGCGCACACAGGGGGTTGTCGGCTTCTTTTTAGGATGACCCTCTTTCTAAAGCGGAGTTAGGTACCAAGAGAGAGATTAATTCAAAGGCCTGACTTGTATGGCTTCTTCCATTTCTCAATAAAGAGAAATATGACCAATAGTGGTCAGTCTAGCTACCTCTTTAGTTGCTGCCCCCTATTTGCCCGGAAATGTGAATTGCACAACTCCAGAAATGCTCTATATTGACTAACCCAACTATCATTATGCCTTTGCAATGTTACTTGGACCCAAGAATTCGTATACCATTGCTTTTAAAGTACTCTCTCTATCTTGTGTATTGTAGCCCCACCACTTTTAACTTTTCTTAAGGAAAACCCAGCAAACTACGGCTGAAAAGCTTACCCTCTCTTAAAAGGAGAAAGGGCGCTAACCTCTCGTTAGCCTATTTGTCCTCTTCAATCATTACCGATTCGCCTATACCTAGCTGACTCCTTTTCAATAGAAAAGAATAGCCAAACCAACCCAGCTGGCTGGTCAATCTCGGAGATCTTATCGGCCGGCAAACCGGAGCAAGAAGTTATTCTGAATTGAATTACGCGTTCTTTTCTTTGTCCTTACAAATGAACGCGATCAAGCTATGAATAACATGTCTATAGGGGCCCTACATTCGGGAAATACCCGTGAACCAAGCATTTTTCCCATACTAGAGCAGTTCAGATAGGACGGCCCCTACACAACTCCAAATATTGTCACATAATATACTAGTTTTGCAAGATAACTTAAAATGTTCTATGGGATTGCCCTTGCAAGTCCCTCGCATGGGAAAAAAATTCTTAAAATTGCTATACGTTTGAGGGAAAATATCCCTAAAATTTCAAGTTATCAACCTGAAAACTCTCATTTTTGACACACGTAGGCCATGCAAGGCGCGAATGTGTTTGCAAGCGTTGGTTGATAGAGTGCGGGCATGCCAAGACTATTAGCGCCTAAATTTGGATGAAGATTGCCGTAAATCTTGACTTCTAACTCGTAAAGCGAATGTGTGTGATCCAAAGGGTAAAGATCACAAGTTGGTTCGTGATTTGCCACACAGTTGTGGACTTAGAATTTTCTAGTCATATTGGAAATGGAACGTAAAACGTAGACTTTATTATATCGAAATAATAAAGTTGTGGGTACAAGTAAAGTAAAATTCAAAGTACTTGAAGAAGTAAGTTGAATGGGGTTGAGTACAAGGTACTCGAATCTGTCTACTTTGCTGAAAGTAAGGAAAGTTTTTGAAGCGCTGGGCTTAATTGGAGCTGGACCCTTTTTCCCTCATTGAAACTAGTATTTATAGACAACCAACAAGCTGGTCTAGGTCTGAATGGTTTCTCCAGCCTTCACCACAAGCTGCCAAGTGTCCCATTTTCCTAAATTAACTCCCCACTACGGCAGTTACGAGCAGCTTGCAGAGGTTGAACTTGATCATGGGTTGATTGAATAACTGCCCCACTTCCTCTTTTCGTGTAAATGCTTTGACATGGGTTCATTTGACTCAGTCAATGGCCTTTCAAATGAATGGAGGAGTAATAACTGCCTCCTTGATTTTTGGGTTGTATCCACGTCCGAAATAGGCCCCATCTTCTATGGGTTGTGATTTGTCTTTGAACAAGTAATTGGGCCCAAGCATATTACAAAACTACGGCCCAATAAACGTTTAATCCAACAAACATATGATCCTGACCCAATTTAATTAAATAAATAATTATATGGCCCTTCATTGCTAGCCTGATCCGTGGTGCAAAAACAAGTATAAACACAACCATATTTTGTCTGCGTGTATAATACTCCCTCCGTCCCATTTTGGTTGTCCATTTTTGTTTTTCGTGCCGTTCTTTCAACGCTTATATCTCCCAATCTACAATGTTTTTCATAATTTTGAAAACTTTGTATTATAGAACTAATTGAGAACTATCAAACAAGATCCATATTGCATATTTTTGGAGATTCATATTGGAGGATATATGCGTTAAAAGAATGGCATGAAAAACGAAAATGGACAACCAAAATGGGACGGAGGTAGTATTAACTGGCATGGTTGTTAAAATCCTACGATACGGGATACGCATCCTATGATTCGTGTCATCTCCTTCCAAAAACAATAAGTATTGCACCCCGTATTCTTTTTGTATAGAAGTCTTACGATACGATAACGTATCTTACGATATATTCGTGTATCCCAATTTGGAATGTACCCTACAATTACTTATTGAGAAAAATTCATACCATATTTTAAGAAGCGTAACTCCAAATGCGTCCTGAATCAAATAAATCATTTGATCTAATTATGGCGGTATCCAAACTATTTAAAAACAAAAAAACAAAACTCATAGCTTGAATAGAGGAAAGACATATTTTGATCCTTTTGAACTCTTTACTTATCCAAAAAAAAAAAGGCATCTTTTGATCATGTATTTGCGAAAATCAAATAAGGGTTCTTCATTTCTTCCCTTGACCCAGGCACCAAAAAGTCTCAATGTGATAAACCCTACTTGGGAGACTTTGGAATTTTTTTATGCTAAAAACCTATTTTTCCTCTGTACAACAGATTCTTAGATTGTAACTAGGTATAGCTATTATTTTATTGTATATTAGCTTTGTTAACGTATTTTAAGATAAGCGATACGTTTCCCGATTTGAAAACACCTACATACTTATACACAACTAGTCTCTTCCGCGACCTTGCAAGTAACAATATATACGTTTCTAATGAAATATACTTTTTATTATCAATACAAAACTAAAAGTTGTTCGGGCCCTATTAGCCACAAATCCTGGGTCTGCCACTCACCCGTGAATGTCAGTTCTCATGTTGACGGGAACTACCCATTTAACCATCCAGGGAAACTGCCAAGAAGGAAAAGGATTGGATTTGAACCGGACCGTGGGACTTTTGGTTTGGACACGATTGTATTTCCTAAGAACCGTGAATCACGGATTAGGGTTAGATTATTGGAATCCAATCTGGACCGTGAGCAATCCTAGTACGTACTAACAACCCAGTTCAGACAATATTAAAAAATTCCAAATTATATATTAAAAATCCAAAATTTTAGTACTTTTTTTGAACCCAGAAGGTTCGCTTGAACCCCTCATCTGATAGTAAAGCCGCCCCTGCAAATGATCAAATCCCCTCCTTCCACAACAAGAACCAGATACAAAACACAATCGAAACCCATCTCATGGACTCAAATCGCAACACATATGATATAGCCCACATAAATGTGTATATATCCAGAAGATCAAATGAAGTTAGGCTTACTGTTGCAAGTGACGGGCTGGGAAGGAGCAGAAGGGAAGGACCAGCGGGTGTTTCTGAACTCGGGAGAAGTGAATAGGGTCTTGATGGGTTCGTTGGCTGGACCGGAGTCGCCCAACCCGTGAAGCCACAGGACAAAGCTTCGAGCCATAGAATCTCGGGATCGAGAAGGAGGAGTTGAATGTGAAGGTGGGTTTTTGGGTTGAGAGAGTAGTAGTACAAAGACAACGGTGCTGCCGACGGTGACAGCTAATACTGCAATTGGTTTGGCGAGTAGTAGTAATAGGGACGTTGACGACTTCTTCATCTCTGGGTTCCTCCTTCGCGTGTGTTTTGTTCTGTGAGTTCCGGTGATTTGGGAGGAGACGTGTGAAAAGACTTAAATGACCCCATAGTTTTTCAACTACCCGAATTGTTGAGTAATCTCGCGATTAAATTTTCGAGAGGTGCTACTGGTACAGATATGATATCTGTACCAACGAGTACATACCCTTTTTAGGCCCGTTTTGGATCCTCAAAAAATAATCGGAACCGCTCATTTTGTTTAAAAGATTTTGTTTATGGGCCTTGCAAAACATAAACTCAATCCGGTATCAATTAGGGTGTGTACGAAACGTCCAACTTTGTCTCAGAATTCAAGCTTGAATTCTAAAGCAAAGTTGGAAGTTTAGTAAACTTTTTTTATCAATACTGGATTGAACTTATATTTTGAAAGGACCGTTAGCAAAGTATTTTAAATAAAATGAGCGGCTCCGATCATTTATTTGGGACCCTAAACGGGTCCAAAAGATGTATGTACTTGATGTATGTACATGAACATATGTACTCATAGACTTTCTGTAAATTTTCACACTGCTCTTTTATTCATTGACACCTCCTTTTCTGCCTTCTCTCGTGTTAAATTAGTAAATTAACCTTACTTCTTGAATCACTCTCTATACAAAAGGGCAATTTGGTTTCTTTCCCGATAGTAAAAACAAAGAGGGAGTGCCAATGAATAAAATGGGAGTACAAAATTTATTTTAATATTTTGTGTGTATTTTGATTTATGATTAAATTCTGTGCTTTAGTTTTTTACAATATTTTTTTGAGAATTTCATTTTAGATCCCTTAAGATTAAGTCTTTCTTTTTACCATGATCACTCTAAACTCAAGATCATTTTACAATCCCTTAATAGGCCACGTCTTATCGAACTCCTGGATCTGCCATTAGTTCAGAAAGGAATTTCTGAATCCACTAATGTAATGACTGAAGTCCGTACACCATGTATAGGAGGCCGGACTACGACTTGGGTCATTTAGGCCACCGGTTTATTTTTAATTTGAAAAACAGCAGTTAATGAATGCATAATTCAAGTCTAATTGAACGGAAATTTAAATGCCATTTAAAAAGAATAACTGTCATTAGACTAAAGAATCTATCCACAGTATATGACATCCAAGGAGTCATTTTAGGGATATATGAAGATGCCTTTCAATTTTTGTAGAAGAAACTCTCTGAAACTAATCCATTTTGTCCATGTCTTCAAAACGTATTGCCAGTAATAAAGCTTCCCAAAGTGAAGTACTCCATTTGTTATGGCTTTTCATTATTGCTTTCTTTCACTAGAAAAGATCACATCATAGAATATAAAAGTCATTTTAGTGCTCTAGGACTTCTGCTATTTCCTGATCAACTTTAATAGCCATCAAGGAGAAAAAACAGAGAATAGCCAACAGAAAATAAAAGGGAAGCTAAAATTATCACATGACCAAGTGGCTATTACCAATACCCATCACCAACCAGTTACAGTATCATATTACATTTTCCTTAATAGAAGCAGACCTGATTCATGTGAAAGTTAGAAAATACGGAGAAAAATACTAGCGGAACACAAAAGGTGGTAGAAACTGGGTAGGATATTCTAAGGCAACTGTTGTTATTTAGAGAGATCAGACAAGCTACAAAAGCAAGCATCAGTAAAATTCGACAATAGATCATCTCCATTCCCTGAAATGTGTGTTGAAGTGCAGGACAACTAAGCGTTTTGTTTCTTTGATAGGCAAAGAATTGCTTTGAATACCAAATCTATCCTATAACTGGTAAGTCTGGTATTAAACTATGAACATCATGAGCCACCTAATGTTAATCCCCTTATCTACCACAGAAAAAACAACGATAGAATTCACAAAGGCAAATTTCAAGATTTTGGAGACAGAGAACCACATTCCAGTTTTTCCCTTGTTCCTTAACCAAATCTGCAAAAACGGACATGGTGAGAGAATTGAAAACTATGAAATGATCAAATTTTGTAGACAAGAAAACCCCATATCATGTCCAGAAGAGAAGAGAAAGCTAGGGGAGGCAACAATCTTGAGTAAGTCGACTCACGATTGCAACGGAACGTGGCTTCAAGAAGCACTGTGATGTTCATCAATGGTTTTCTTCATCCCATCCAACTCTGAAATAACATATTCTAGTTTCTCGCAACAGATCTCATTTGAGATTCTTGCAATGTAATCACACTTCTCAAAAGGCCGGTATTCACATGCACTTTTGATTTCTTCACGCAGTGTCATTTGGATGTCCTGAATTCACGCATAAAAACACAGTTTCCACTTGTTTAGGTCTCCAACATAACTAGCAGTATGATCTACCAAGCACGGATACAAACACAGACACAAAAACGGACACGGACACGGCAATTCTAAATAACTGGGGAGGACGGGGCTAAAAACATGTATACAAATTCGCATAGATGTTTAGTTGTTAGTACTTAATTGGATGAACGTTCTATCCGGAAACAACTGGAACTAATACTATTTTTATAGTTGTTTTTGTTTCCTTTCTAAAGATTACTAATTAATCGCCGATTAATTCGATTGATCACTCGAAGGTAGCCAACTACCCGACTAGCGCCTAGCGACTTTTGGAACATTGGCTGAATTACCTAATCCCCCTACAGCACCATCTGTATTCAGCTTAAAACTCCCTGTTGGAGGGAGTTTCCAGCCCACTCTGCTGTGATTAGCACTAGACAAGCAAATGAAGTACCGTTCCACCGCGCCAGCCACTACCTCATGACTTGAAAAAGCCTTATCAAGAATGGGACCTGAGATCGATGAATTAGGTAATGAATTCTCCCGGAATAGGAATCTGTTCTTATTACACCAGATAGCCAAACAAACAAAAGGAAAAAGACAAGACCATGGGTGAAAGGCAATAGATTTTGCAGTGATGGTGAAGCCAATGAAAAGGGACAGTGGTAGAGAAAAAAAAATTAGGGAAAAAATCTGATATGGAGAGGGAATGCCAGAATAGAAGTGAAGAGTAGATTCAGTCATATCAGAGGAAATATGGCAGAATTATCAGTGCTAAATGTGTCTAAAGCAGAGATAATCCTTAGTAGCTAGACGCTCCTGCACGGCAAGCCTAAGGAAGTGGGAAACTCTAGGAGAAGTAGGGACTTTCCAAATCCAGCTCCAATGATCAAAAGGAGGAGTGCATGTATCGCTACAGATGAGCCGATAAGCCGACTTACTAGAAAAAAGACCACTGGATGCGTTCCAAACTTTCACATCACGTTGATCATTTCCTTTGAAGGGTTTGACCAAGAATAAGAGTTCTAATATCAGGAGGGAAAACCATACCAATTACATCCAAATTTCAAACACCCAAAGCCCAAACATCCCGAACAGAGAGGGAGAGGGCCAAAACATTGAGGGGGCCAGCAATGATGTTACACTGAGGGCCAATACCTAACCAATTATCAAACCAAAAGGAGGTATTTCTACCCCCTGTACTAGAGACACACAAACCTTGCTGATACAGGCCATACCTTCTTCTAAGGATACGCCAAATAGGAGAAGGTTAGTGTTTTTTTTCCAGAAAAATCCCGATTAACCCTAGCCCATAAGGACTCACTCTCCCTATTAACCCGTCAATTAAGATTAGCAAAAGCCACTTCATTAGCAGCCCTAGCAAACCGAATACCCAAACCCCCCAAGTACTTTGGTTTAGTCACTTTGTCCCAACCCACAGCGTGGAGCTTTCTTTTCTCAGTGTTAAAACCCCACAAGAAATTGCAATTAATCTATCCATACTATTGGTGATGGATTTAGGAAAAACAAAGGACGGACCAATGTAACAAGGGATAGCCGAGTTCACGGATTAATTAAGAGTGCTGGAACCAGCCAACAGTAATGTGGGTGGTGGATTCTCTTCACACCTTCTCCGGATCACCCCTCCTCTGCTCCGCTGTGAACTTGCACCAAGGTGTGAGGCGGTTGGCCGCCTCTCGCCCATCCGACGAGCAAGTTAGAATACAGGAGAGAGAGAGAGAGAGTACTGTAGAGTGATGTAGGGATGCGTACCTTCTCTAGGGTTTATCCCTCCATTTATATAGGCCAACGTACTTGCTCTCCACACTAGGAACGATCGTGATGCACGGCACATGCCCATGACGTCACAAGTAACCGCCTTTCTTCTTAGACATTCCAGGCTTCTAGAGAAACAACAAGAGGAACCTCCACGTGGCCTCTACATAGATCATACTGACCCAATCGACCAACTTAGCCCACAAGCCCGACCCGAAGGATTGGACATTGGGCCAACGAATTGGACTGTAAACCGGTGAGTCGGACCCTTCGGTCTGGCCCACCTCCGCTCGGCCGTCCTCTTCGCTAGGCTGGGTCTCAACCTAGGCAATGTGCACAGGGCCAGCTAGGAGAGCCCAAACTTTGGCTCTGCCCGCTTCCCATTCGTGGGCCAACCACAGGCCCAATCTCGGTTCGGCCTACCACAATAGCCCCTCAACTTCTTGTGTTTCTCAAACGGAAGGAGTTGAATCTCACTTGGGCCGAACTCCCTTTAAAACCGACCCGTCCTCTAGATAAAACCGGACCGGTCTCACGTTGGATATCCATGTATTTCACCGGCATGCATCCTAACTTGATAGGACATTCGTCTGACACCTACGTACGAATTGCCACGTGTCAAAAGCCACATTGGTCCGAATCGACGTTGCCGCCTCATACTCCGTGCGACGCTTCGTTTCCTGCACACAACTTTATTCGAAAAAACCTCCCCACCCTATATATAGACGCTCTCTCTCATTCCTACGATCCAAAGCCCCGTCGTTCCTTGCAACTCCCTTGAGACGATAGTTTTTCTACTCCAGGCTTCCATCGGAGGCTCTGATTACCATCACGTAAGTATTTTGCATCCTTTGAACTTGCTTACCCTCGTTTTACTTCACCTTTTTTGCATTTTTGGATGTGTAACACGTTTTAAGGGTCTCGTGACTAGAAAGCGACATCCCATCAGTATTGAGGCGTCACGAGATCGACCGAACATCCTAGTCATCCCCGAACCTTTAATAGGATTGCCCGAACGTCTTTTCGCTCCTGAACTTTAAGCATGATTTACTTGTCCCGAACGTTCAAAGATAAGACCGGATCTCCCTCATACTTGCCCGAACATCCTTCGGAGGTTGTCGCTAATCGAACTTCGCCCATTACTGTCCTTTCAGGTCTTTTTCGAAGGCCGATGACTACGAATCTGCTACCACCGATGAGGAAGAGATGGTCCGAGACTACGACGTGGGAGATTCGGTGATAACGACGACTTCAATGCTGAACTCCTTGAGTCGACCATCGATGATACCGGCCTTGGCTTCAATCTGGAGGACCGCCAGGGGGAATTTCCCCTAGTCGTTGATGTGGACAATCATATTCATGTTGATGTCAGCGGGGGCGGTCCCGAAGACGACCGGGTAGAAGACATAGAGACCGATGAGAACGTTGAAACGAGCGCCGGTGCCGAACAGGTCATACCCCGACCAGTGAGGGGGCACAGGGTGAACTACCGAGCACACTTTCAGTCTGAGGCAACCCTTGCCAAGTTCCTGGAAGTGTATCGGATTCCTGGCGATGTGACCGTCCAGCTCGTCCCACTCGGTACCAAGGCCAAACTTGGTCCCACTCAATATAACTTTTGCAGATCAAGGTGTTGTTGACCGTCTGAAGGCAAGAGCCGACGCCGAGAGAAAGAGTAGGGCGTACGCTTCTCCAAAACGGACCGCTCCGAAACTTCTTGGCCACGTTCCTTCCTACAACACAACCCTTGCTGCGCGTAAGAAGAGCCGAGCCGCAAGATCCAAAAGAATCACCGACATGAGACCATCTTCTATAGAACTAGACGCTCTTCATCCCTTACGAGGCCAAGTCTGCTTACCAATTGACTGAGTTACTCCCGACCCCTTCTCCGAAGGCAGTACAGAAACGCCCAGAGCTCCCTTCCATCCAGTAGACTTGGAGGACCGGAACCACCCCAGTGGATGCGTCTCAAGTGGCGGCCTCCGAAGATCTAAACACCGAACTCGTCTTGGTGAGCCAAAAATGCCCCCGACCCGAAGCGGCCGGAGGAGGCTTGGGGAGGGTTCTCACACTTCCGTTGACCCCAAGAGACCTATCGGTAAATCTCCCCCATCCGACCAAGCTTTCTAGGAAAACCCTGTGTGGGACCCCCAAATGTCTTACCAAGGGCTCCAAGTCCGCCAGGAGCACAACGTGAAAGATGACCCAAAGATCGCATTTGCTCTGATGAATGGGACACTACTGCCTCGTGACGCCCAGGAATTACCGAAGGACCTTGAGGCTGCTCTCCAGTCAGTCTACCAACTTCACATCTAGGTAAATCATTTAGTAAAATACTTTTGCCAACTCTTTGAAGTTTTCGCTTGCTTCATCTCGACTTTTCCTAGGCAAACTACCCAAAATCTTGCGGCCATGGGAGACCACCTAACCGACCGTAACAAGCACGCCAATGAATTAATCAAGATGAGAAAGGACTTAAAGACCCAAAACGACAAGCTGAAGGCCGAGGTGGCGAAGCACAAGAAGGAAGCTTTCTCGGCAAATACAGCATCACTAGCATACAAGAAAAAACTAGAGGATTTGAAAGCCGTTTAACAGAAGTTGTTGGATGCCGCTGACGCAAAGGGGTATCAGGAGGGGACGGCTGACGTGACACAACATTATACAGCGCAAGTCGAGAAGCTCCAAGACAAAGCGTGCGGTGTCGGCTATGCCCTTGGGCTGAAAGCAGCTGGAGTTGACAAGTCCTCCGAACTCTATATGGTGACGCCTAAATATCCAAAGCACAAACCTGCTGCTGCTCCTGCTGCCGTCTAGACTGCCGACGTGACCCCTGAACCCGAGACACCAGGTGAAAATGCTGAGAAGACTGACTCCCCAACTAGACTTACCAACCCTCCAAATCCTTGAAACTCTGAATTCTTGATAATGTTTTAGAAGCGACTGGTGCCGGACATTTGGCTTTATACCAGTTCGTGATTTTGTAATATTTTTTGAATGGTCGATGCCAGACTTTTGGAAATCACCGAGCCTTGGTCTGTAATATTTGATGGCCGTCCCCAGACTTTCGGCTTTGATGCACCATCACACTTTGTTTTCCTATGCATGTTTCTTGAATTTGCCTTGTTTAACTCGGACTACCGTGCATCCATCTAGCCCCCACTTCAGGCTTGGGCTGTCAAGGTCGAGCTCGAAGTAATAGATGCCTGAAGTTTACAGGCTGAAGCCGCTAATGTTCGGCTATTCCACCGAAAAAACTTAATTGATTTTTGCAAAGCAAAAATTAATTGATTAAACAGGCTGAAGCCATGAATGCTCGGCTATTCCACTGAAAAAACTTAATTAATTTGCAAAAATTAATTGATTAAACAAGCCGAAGCCACGAATGTTTGGCTATTCCTCCGAAAAAAACTTAATTATTAAAGAGTCCGAAGCCGCGAATGTTCAGCTATTCCACCAAAAAAACTTAATTAATTTTTGCAAATTAATTGATTAACAAGGCCGTGTATGATGTTTGCAAATGACATTGTCCTTGTAGATGAAACCGCTAGAGGTGTTAATACGAAACTAGAAATTTGGAGGAAAGCAGTAGAGTCAAAAGGGTTTTCGGATAAGTAGGAGTAAAACTGAGTATCTAATGTGCAAATTTAGTGGTACCAGCAGTGCGCACGAAGATTGAGTGATGATCCAAGACTAGGAGATACCTAAGAGTGATCATTTTAGGTACTTAGGCTCAATTATTAGTAGAGATAGAGAGATTGCCGATGATGTGACCCATAGGATCCAAGTGGGGTGGCTCAAGTGGAGGAGCGCTACTGGTGTACTGTGTGACAAGAGGGTACCCATAAAATTGAAGAGAAAATTCTATGGAACTGCCATCAGACCAGCGATACTTTACGGGACAGGATGTTGGCCTATCAAGAAACAACATGTGAACAAGATGAGTGTAGCAAAAATGAGAATGTTGAGCTGGATGTGTGGTAAAACTAGACGACATAGGATTAGAAATGAAACGGTTCGTGAGATAGTAGGTGTAGCACCCATAGAAGAGAAGTTGAGGGAAAATAGGCTAAGGTGGTTTGGGCATGTCTAGCGTAGACTAGGAAATTCAGTAGTTAAGAAAGTTGATAGGATAGCTTTGGGTAGCATTGCTACGGGGAGGGGTAGACCTAAATTGACATCAGATGTTGTGGTGTGCAACGATACAAGTATAGTAGGTTTGTGTGAACAAGTGGCCTTTGACAGAGCTCAATGGAGGAAACGGATTCATGAAGCCGACCCCAAGTGATTGGGACATAAGGCTCGATTTGGTTTGGTTTGACAATTGATTAAACAAGCCGAAGCCACGAATGTTCGGCTATTCCACAGAAACACGATCCTATGAAACAGGCCGAAGCCACAAACTATGCGGAAGAGAGTGATCTCGAGGGAACCAAATGCTTTATTTCAACAAAGGTTGGCCAAAAGTCTCGAAACCTTGAGATACAGAAACAAGGGTCGGCTAAAGTGCCAAACCCTTAAAGACAAACCACGAGGTCAGCCAAAAGTGCCGAACCCTTACATACAAACTACGGTTGGCCAAAAGTGCCAAATCCTGTCATACATGAACGAGGGTCGACCAAAAATGCCGGACCCTTAAATCCAAAAAAAATAACTTTAAGAGATTAAAATATAGGCCTTGCGTAAGTTGTTAGCATTCCAAGCTCGTGGGACCGTATTGCCGACCTTGTCCACTAGTCGGTAGGAGTTTGTGTCTACGACCTTAGTGACCTGGTATGGGCCCTCCCAATTTGGGTGTAACTTTTTCCTCTTTCCTCCACAAACCCAGTCGCCGACCTGAAATGAACGAGGGTGGACCGACCGGTTATAGCCCCTTTCCAATTCTTGCTGGTATTTGGCAATTTTGATGCGAGCTAGGTCCCTTCGGCCCTCTATGAGATCCAACTCCTTAGTAGTGGTTTCCACATTTGAGGCGGAGTCAAAGTCTGTGGTCCGTCGAGTAGGTAAGCCAATTTCAGTGGGAATAACTGCCTCCATGCCGAAGGCCATGGCGTAAGGAGTCTGCCTAGTCGCTCAGCGGGGAGTTGTTCGGTATGCCTAGAGGATGTGGTAGAGCTCCTCAGCCCATTTTCCTTTCTTGGTCTTGAGGCGGCGCTTGATTCCATTGGCGATCGTTTTGTTCAAAGACTCGGCTTGCCCATTGCTCTTCGGGTAGTGAAGCGTCGCCTTTAACAGCAAGATGCCATGTTCTTTGCAGAAGGCTGAGAAAACACTTCCAACAAACTGGGTACCATTATCCACAATGATGGCATGAGGAGCACCAAACCGAGAGACGATGTTGCGCCAGCTGAAACGTTTGACATCCGAATCTTCTATGGTGACCAACGGTTCGGCCTCGACCCATTTTGTGAAGTAGTCAGTCGCTGTGATTAGGAACTTGAAACCACGCGGGGCTGTCGTTAATGGACCAACAATATCAAGCCCACACTGGGCAAAAGGCCACGGGCTCTTCAAGGGCTGGAGGGGTGACGCAGGTTGGTGTATGTTCGGCTCGAACTGTTGGCAACTCATGCAATGCTTGGTGTAGTTGACGGCATCAACTTCCATTGTTGGCCACCAATACCCTTGAATGAGCGCCCGATGGGCGAGGAACCGACCTCCCGTGTGCATACCGCAACTTCCCTCGTGAAGTTCTCACAAAAGTTCCCGAACTTGGTCGGGTGCACCACTTTGAGATACGGTCCTCCAAATGACCGACGGTAGAGTTCCCCCTCAGGCGATAGCTAGAAACGTGACGACTAATGCATGACTCGATGAGCCTTCCTTCGATCAGATGGAAGAACATTGTCACGGAGATATTGTATGGTTTCATCCATTGGGCCCATAAAAAGTGATGTTCACTGGAACAACGAGGCCGGGCTTGATGGTGGGGAGGTCCAACTCTTCAATGGAAATTGTCCTTAGGCCACCTTCGGCGCGTGCCAAAGCTAATGAAGCGAGTGAGTCCGCATGCGCGTTCTTCTCTAGGCCAATCTGAACGATCCTTGTGTTCTGAAATCCGCGTAGGAGCTCAGTGGCCAACGCCATATACTTAGCCATTCTGACATCCCTAGTCTCGTATTCACCAGTTACTTGGAGCACCACAAGCTGTGAATCGCTATATACCACCAGATCTTGAATGTCGAGCCGACCAGCCATTTTTAAACTGGCAATCAATGCCTCGGATTTGGCCTCATTATTAGATGCCCGAAAGTTCAAGGCGAGTTCATGCTCATGGATCGTACCACTGGGAGAAATGAGAACGATGCCAGCCCCGGAGCCTTGGCTATTCGAGGCACCATCAACATAAAGCTGCCACGTATTGCCTACTAGAAGACGCCATGGCTCGGATGTGGGTTCGTTACAACTCGGTTCGGCTTTCGAATGGCTTGGTCCGGCTCCTGTTCGGTTGACGACCGGTGAGAATTCGGAAATGAAATCAACTACAGCTTGACCCTTAACTGCGGTTCTCGGTTGGTATTCGATGTGGAAGTTGGCTAATTCCACGGCCCATTTGGAGACTCGATTAGACAAGTCTGCTCTCCGGAGTAAAGTCCTGATCGGAGGCTCGGTTAGGACAATAATCACATGGCTTTGGAAATACTGAACAAGCTTCCGAGAGGCAATGACTAATGCAAGTACCAATTTTTCGAGCGGTAAGTACCGAGTTTTGGCGTCCGTGAGGGTTTGGCTTGTGTAATAAATAGGCTGCCGCTCCAAACCATCATGGCAAACCAGTACCGAGCTGATAGAGTTGGCTAAGACTAACAAATAAAGATACAAGTCTTCACCGTCCACCGGGGTTGTAAGCAGGGGGGACTGAAGATAAGACTTGAGATCTTCAAAAGCAATGCTACATTCTTCGGTCCACACAAAGTTCCTTCGGCATCCCTTTAGGGCATTGAAAAACGGCCAACACTTATCAGAGGACTGACTAACGAACCGGTTGAGGGCTGCCACCATGCCAGTGAGCTTTGAACGTCTTTTACTCGGGTGGGGGGACGAGGCTTTGAATCCCTGAGATCTGATTGGGGTCGGCCTCTATTCCCCTTCGTGTCACTGGGTGACCAAGGAATTTACCAGACTCGACTCCAAACGCACACTTCTCGGTGTTCAACCGAAGCTTGTGCTTCTTCAAAATACCGAAGACTTCACGAAGGTCGTCGAGGTGATCGGATGTTTCTCGGCTTTTGACCGCCAAATCGTTGATGTATGCTTCCATGATCACTCCGAGCTGTGCTTCAAACATAGCAAAGATTGCTCTCTAAAAGGTCAGTCCGGCATTCTTTAGGCCGAATGGCATGACTCTGTAACAGAATATTCCTTTCAACGATAAATGCGGTTTTTTCCTGGTCCAAACCATACAATGCTATCTGATGATGCCCCTTGTAGACATCCATAAAACTTAGTCGGGCATGTCCGGAGACGGCGTCGACTAGTTGGTCAATTTTTGGAAGTGGGAAGCAGTCTTTCGGGCAGACGCCAATAAGGTTCGTGTAATCCACACAAACCCGCCACTTCCCGTTTTTCTTAATGACTACTGTATTCGCCAACCAAGTGGGGTACTGCACCTCTTTGATGGCGCCGGCCTCGAGCAGTCGGTCGACCTCTTCAGTCACGGTGTCGGCATGAGAAGCTGCCGACCATCGAGCCCGCTGCACAACTGGCCGCACATCTTTGTCAATATTTAGGTGATGACTAATGAATTCTGGATCCACCCCCGACATCTCATGAGGGGTCTAAGCGAAGACCTCAATATTCTCTTTAAGGAGGTTGACTATTTCCTCCCGTTCCTCATCCGTTAAACCGGAACCAATCAAGAAATATCGATCTGACCCTTCGTGACGGGAACATAGACAAGATCCCCCACCGCTTTTTCGGTTGCGGGCATACCGATTTCAACCTCTGGTTGTTCAATGATCTATACTTCTGAGGGCTTTATCTTTCCGCAGATGGCCGAGACATAACAGGCTTTTACAGCCACTTGGTCCCTCAGCACATCTTCCTGCCCATACCGGCCAATGAAACGCACAACCTGATGATAGGTTGACGCCACGGCCTCCATTTTGTGCAGCCAATTACAGCCGACTATGGCATTGTAGGGGCTTAGGACTTTTACACCACAAACTCCACATTGATTGTTCAGGTACCGGCTGTGACCGGGAGGGTGATACGACCGAGAGGCTACATTGGTGCTCCACTGAACCGATTAGCGGGACCGTGCATGGAAGAAGGTCGGTTTCGGCAAGCCTCATGTCTTTGAAGGGAGTAATAAATTATTTCAGTCGAGCTCCCCTGATTGACTAGGATGCGCCGCATCGTGCAGTCCTTGAGTGGAGACTAACCACCAAGGCATCATTATGGGGGAGCATTAGGCAGTCAAGATCATTATCGTCGAATGTGATCTGCCGCGCGGGGCTTTACCGTCGAATGTGATCTAACCACCAAGGCATCATCTAGCAATGTTGATCGATGTAGAGCATCAAGTCGTCCATGTCCTTCGGGGGGGTACAGGTAAAAATCCTGATAGGCTTCCTTGGCTGACTCATCAAGGCCGTTTTTAAATGAGCTCATGGCTACCTTCTAGTATTGCACACACCCCTCAATCTCGTTGAACACATCCCAATAACGGTTCGCGTATTGCCAAAGGTTTCTTCGCTGGTCTTTTTCAGACTCATGAGTGAGTCGCATCTTTCTCGATCTTCTGAGTTGTAACGAAATGCGAATAGGGTCGACAGAGCCTTATAGTCGGGGATAGACTTACTAGGCAACTTGTTGAACCATAACAAACTGAGGGTCCCAAGGCTTTCGGGAACATCTTGCACATTAACGGGTCGTCGGCAGGGTGGGATGACATCATCAGCTGATAATGTATCCATGGGTGACCGCGTCCCCTGTTTTTGGATCATATTGATTAAACTTTGGCGCAGTGAAATTCTTTGGAGGCCGAGCATTTTTTACCGCGACGGTAAATGGGGACGAAACCAATTGTTCTAACACCATTTCCACCTTAGTCTGGAGAACCTTCGGGGGAACCACCATCTGAGGATCCGCGCCCGAGCGGGACACATTTCATAAACCTCCTCCCGGTGTCGACGCTCTCGATGACCGCTAGAAGGAGACCGTTCGCGATGATAATATCGATCTCGGTCCCGAGCACGCTCCTCCTGCTCGCGATACAGCTGCTCACGTTGTCAGTCTACAGTGGTCTCGTGACTTGCTGTATATGCCAAGTTATAGAACAAACCAGAATTCTCCTCCAGGACCTCAAGCCTTTGATTCTCTTTAGGCCGGGCAAGGCAATCTCTGACGTCGCCCCACGCCTAAGACCGGTCTGGGTATAAACTCGGGATTCTCTCATTGTACGGGGCCAAACACTTGCCAAGGCGGTCCTTCACATGAGCATTCTTTCCCTCGGCCCGTCGCGGAGAAGGCGACCTATACCGATCCCGACTTGGCGACAGAGTACGAAGACGAATCTCCATGGCCACTATTTGAACGTCCTTCTGCAAGGCGTTGATCATCCGGTCCTTCTTGGACGTCCGATCGTTAAGCTGGCGAAGATATTCAAAGACTTGAGGGTCACTTCTCAAGACCTCTAGAATCTCATCCGAAAAGTAGCCCTAGAACTGTAGTCACGTTCCATTGGACGCTTGGATATGGGCCTTGAGGGGGTGGTGCCGTCTTCAACGCCATCACCACCGACAGCCTTTCGCCGTCGTGGATTTCTACCATTTTGCTGAAATGAACACCGAACGTTTCTGGAATTTACATTGAACGTGTCGAGAGGCCAACGTATAGAGAAATTTTCCTGGCAACGACGCCAATTGTGGGTGGTGGCTTCTCTTCACATTTTCTCCAGATCGCCCCTCCTCTACTCCGCTGTGAACCTACACCAAAGTGGCAAAGTGGGAGGCAGTTGGCCGCCTCTCGCCCCTCAAACAAGCAAGTTAGAATACAGGAGAGAGAGAGAGAGAAAGAGAATATTGTAGAGTGATGTAGGGATGCGTACCTTCTCTAGGGTTTATCCCTCCACTTATATAGGCCAACGTACTTGCTCTCCAAGCTAGGAACGATCATGGCGCACGGCACATGCCCATGATGTCACAAGTAACCGCCTTCCTTCTTAGACATTCCAGGCTTCTCGAGAAACAACAAGAGGAACCTCCTAGTGGCCTCTACATGGGTCAAACCGACCAGATCAACCAACCCGACCCACAAGCCCAACCCGAAAGCTCGGACGCTGGGCCAGCGAATTGGACTGTAAACCGGTGAGTCGGACCCTTCAGTCCGGCCCACCTCCGCTCGGCCGTGCTCTTCGCTAGGCTGGGTCTCAGCCCAGGCAACGTGTGCGGGGCCAGCAAGGAGAGCCCAAACTCTGGCTCTGCCCGCTTCACCTTTATGGGCCACCCGCTTCACCTTTATGGGCCAACCACAGGCCCAATCTTGGTTCGGCCTACCACAAGTAAGCATTTAACTTTCCAACCGGCTAACTTTCTATTAACCTTATCAACCAAGCACTGAAAGGCTGTTTACTGGGTCTCTCATGGTGAATTGGGCAACCCAAATATGTACCAAGGATATTGGAGGCAGGGACATTAAGGGCCAAGGCAATCTGACCCTTGAGATTATGCTTAGAGTTGGCCAAAAAATAACTTTTGATTTCCCAAAATTAATTTTCTGACTGGATGCTTGAAAGAACTCATCAAGAATCCCAACAATAGTATTGCAATTATCCAAGGTGGCTTTACCAAGCAATAAAATATCGTCCGCGAAAAGGAGATGGGAAAGGCTGGGGCCACTCCTAGATATTTTGATAGGAGACCCAGGCCTAGATGGACCTTCGTACTTTGGCATCCTGCGGTTAATATCATCAATTATAATGTTATACTCAAGATATACTATCCCGTGATTTCATTTCTACTTTTTTCCCCTACTTTTTTGATATATGGAAGGAAGAGATCCCTAGTCTTGTTATGCCTTTCCTAATCACAGACATTTCGTTTATCTAATAGAATAACACATCTTTATCACCCAAAAAAAGGTTACAGAAGAACGCAATTCAGCGCAAACAACTATCTTCCATCTTCAGATCAATAGTATTTGCAAGTACCAATCTTATAGAGGTAATTGAAGCCAAATCAGAATCTGAAATTTGTAACTAAGAGCACAAGCAGACTAGCTTGGCAGAAAAAGAACAAATAAGATTCCTAGTAAATCCCACGATGGTCTTTTATTCTGTGGTTGGCTGTCCAACAGAAGTTGAACACCAGGGACAGATTATTGTCTTGGGGCATGAATGTAGAAGATGGCTGCACTTTTTGTAATTCTGGCCTAGAAATTAGAATCTCATCACCACCTTTTCTTCCAATGTCCTTTGTCGTTTGTAGTGTGGACTGAAGTGTGGAGGCGATCTTCAAATGACCTTATCCCCTCCGCTTTGGATGATATAGTGGTCTGGTATGTCCAGAATGTTAAAGGTATGGGCTTTAAAAGTTGGGTACTGAAAAATGCTCTAGCTGCAACTGTCTATACCCTGTGGATTGAACGGAATCAAAGGATTTTTCAACAAACCTTAACCAAGGACCAGCTTATCCTCAAAACAGTCTCTTGCATAAGGGAAGTTCTGAGCCCGAGGAGGGATGTGGTGCATTCCCAAGTTAACAGTGCCATGAGATCCTCCTGGGGTCTCTCCGATAAAATTTTTTCTCCTTTATAGGGTGTAAATGTAGGAGTCGATTGTATAGCTTTGCTTTCTTTGCTCTTTCTTTGCTGCCATCTGTTTTGGCCTGATGAAGTTGTTTAGGTTGGCTTTGTTTTTTCGGGGGAATGCCCCCATGATTTTGTAACGAGTTTGCGCATCTATAATAGACAGTACTTATCATAAAAAAAAATAAAAGATTCCTAGTAAGTTTTCTTCCAACTACAACTAAACATTTCTTTCCAAACTGCTACATCGAACTTGTTTTTTCAAAATCAAATCTATACCTTGATTGATTGCATGAACTCGGCACAGTGTTTGTTGACCAAATCCTTCCTGGGACCGCTAGGGTTTGAAAGTTCGTCCGTCACTCCTCCAGCCAGTTCCAAAACCCTAACAATTGTCTGTAAAAATCCATAACAAATCGTGAACACGACAAATGCGTGATTCTTTTCGAGTTTTTAGGGCTAAATTGGAAGAAGAAATTAAGAAAAGTTATACCTTTTCGACATTCTGGAGTCGTTGCAGGGAAGTGTTTTGGCTCTGTGAATCCATGGAGTATCGTCTCACTCTGAAACCCGTTTCACTTTTTTTCGAGTGCAGGTTTGTGTTCAACTCTAGCCCGCCTAGGTGCAGGTGGGCTAACGACGTCGTTTGCTGTTGAATATTAGTGACGCGGCATGTTTTGATTGGTTAATTGATCGCACTGGATGGGGATTGACCGAAGGATTAGACTAGTAAAGCTCGTCCCCAAGTCCCCTCCCCACGGACCCCACCTTTGCCGGGAATTTTTATTAGAGAAATTTGATTGGAAAACCTTAAAAAAAGACAAAGCAGCAATTCGCGGTCAATCGACACTGCCCATTTTCATCGGTGAGAGAGAGAGAGAGAGAGAGAGTTTATGGCGACATCGAAGCTTCAAGCGCTTTGGAACCACCCGGCAGGCCCCAAAACCAGTGAGATTTTTTCAACTCAAGTCTCGCCCCTTTCAATCCACCTAATTGCTCTTTCCTTTTACATTTTTGTCTTATATTTTTTCTTAGCTTGTGTAGAATCTTGTTGGTGTTTGACATAGTTGACCTACACACCTAAAAGAACCATTAAAGACTGCAATATTTGCTCTTTAACTGGACCTAATGTAATCGAATGTGGGTTTTCATTGTAATTTCCGCCCCTGCTGTAATAAGGTTTTGATGTTAAACTTGAACAATTGGATGAATACAGATAGTAGTTTGCGACTAAGTTGTGTTCTGTTTATTCATGTTTGGGATTTGGTCATTGTCAAAACCTGGGAACAGATATCATTTTTGTTTGGAAATTTGGATTTTTATAACATAAAGCAAGCAAGTAGAGTAAAGGGGATATTCATAAGCATCTACGGCCCTTACTCAAACCCTGAACCCAATTCAAAATCTGAGAAAATACCCCCAAAATCCAACTCCGGCCCTTGAACCAAAGCCATACAAAATTGAGTTTTACCCCCTCTTTTTCTTTACCCAAATCAAGGAGACCTAATCCCTATACCAAATTTACCACGGCTAGTTCTTGGTTGCTGCTGCTGGTGGTGGCAGTCGTTGAACCTGTGCTACTTGCTCGTGGTGGTAGACGAACCTCCAATGGCGTAGAAGGTTTGGGGTGGATACTATGTACAAAAGGGGTGTGAATATAGATGATTCTGGAGATCGATCTTTGTGTGACGAGATTGATCGATTTGTTTGACGAGATCAATCGATTGTGGAACCTTTGGACGAGATTGTCGTCGTCAATGGAGAAGGATTGTTGTCGTCGTCAACAAAGAGGAGCTAAGGAAATAATACCACTATTTTTTAATTTTTAATACAATTTTTGAGTAAAAAAATGGGTTAGCCATTGGAGTGAATGGTATCAAATTAAAAAATTAAAACAAGTGATTAAGGGCTGGAGATGCTCAAGAAGTTAATATGAATATCCTAAGTGATGGGAAAAAATAAGTCAAAATGTGAGGGAGGATGGTTTCTTGTAGGCAACAACAGTTTAAGAAACGATTATGTGAGTAATATGATAAGGGGGGCAGAAAAAACAATATTTGAACTGGAAATGTGTACAGTGACAAAAAAAAAGGAAATGTGGCAAATGATGGTTGGTAAAGATGTTTTATATGTGACTCAATGGTTGCATGATGGTTTCTACTGCACAACATTAAATCATTAATAGTTATGGCCTTCGGAAAAAGAAAGCATAATGGGTTTCTTCAGTTTAACCCTTTTTTTAAGGCTTATGCTTTTATGTATCCAAAGTTGATTAGAGTTCGTGAGTCATTGAATTTATGTTCATATAACTCTCTGTTGTGACAGTTCACTTTTGGGCACCAACTTTTAAGTGGGGCATCAGCATCGCAAATATCGTTGACTTTGCCAAACCACCAGAGAAACTTTCATATCCTCAGCAAATAGGTATTGAATATTTGATGATTTTGAAAATTCAGGCACACTTATTCTTTCATGAATGTCCCTAGGGCACGGGTCCATAGGTGCGTCCACATGGGATAATATTCAGTTATATTTATTATGTATTTTGAATATGTGATAAGTCCTCAGTGGACTCTACAACTTTAGATGATAAATATTAAGTGGATTCAACCACTCAAGGAGATGAGTCCTACAGGGACTCAAACTACCTAAGTGATAGAGATAAGTAAGTCTTATATCTCTACTCTTCTCATCTATATATACCCGTAGCCTACAATAGAAAATACAGCAGTTGTATTTTCTCTCACATATCAATTAGTAGTCTCTCTCTCTCCTAGTTCTCTCTACGGCACCATCTAGCCCCTAGGGATTTGAAACGTGTGAAGTTTGTGGAGGACTCTAGTAGCCTCTCCACTTGCGAGAAGGGTTTATAATATTTCTTTGTGCAGGGTGTGCGCCCCAGGGGCATTGAATGATTTTTCCTTGTCTCTCTCTCTCTCTCTCACACACACACAAACACAGATGCACACCCATTCATACATGTATTTTGATGGTGTTGCTGTGTACCTGCACGCGTCTAAGTGTCTAACCTAGTAATAGTTGTACCATACACTTGTTCTTTCTGCTACAATTTAGTGCTGAAGTTACTTTATATCTTTCTTGTCCGTTCCATCTTGTGACAGCGGTCACAGCCACTGGAATTATCTGGTCCCGCTACAGTACTGTAATCACGCCGGTATGTTTTGGTTATTTGCAAAGTGCTTTCTGATGTTTTAGATACTATAGCAGGACTCAGTGGCTTTGTTTCATTAGTTCAATTTAATACTCCTTATGCCAATATTGCTATATTATTCTATCCAGAATAACATTATGTAGCAATTTGCTATATGGCCTTTCATGACAAGGTATCACCAGGGATTGATAATTGGAAGATTGCAACTAAGCTTCCAATTAAAATGCTATTCATAAATACTGAAACCGAGTTGTCAAGATGGGGAAACACTTGATGTTTTCCCTTGCAAATATTGCTGCAAAAGGTATTACTCGGGGACGCAAGAATTGGATAAAGTATGTTCTCTACTGTATATGTTCTACTTTCTCATGCAAGCTGCTGACATAGCTCAAAGTTCTTTAGAAGTTGAAGCATGTTGAAACACATCAATTTTCCACATATAAGCTGAAAAAAGCCCATGATTCTTTTGTTTCAGATTGAAAATATGAGCTTCTTAACTAACTGAAGAAATTCAACATACTTCAGTTCAAATTTATGGACATGCTCTTGTGATATGTCAACAGGTTGCATGAGTAGACATGGTGGAGAACATTCCCAGTATCAGCTTTTTGTTTCCGTAAATGGTATCATTTCTGGCAATATTTACAAGGGAAACCTCAATGTACCTAATCTTGACAACTTGGTTGCAGTTCTCTACGTTTGTAAATGGCATTTTAATTGGAAACTTTGTTGCAATCTTTGATACCTTGTCATTCATGGCACTTTTTACATCTAGAGATTTTTTTCGCTGCTTCTGATAAACATTTAACTACTATATAGGCATTTTAATTGGAAACTTTGTTGCAATCTTTGATATCTTGTCATTCATGGCACTTTTTACATCTAGAGATTTTTTATCTGCCTCTGATAAACAATTAACTGTTATATAGCACAAGTTTGTATAGGACATGTATGACATAGTTGTTAAAATATCTCCGGCTCCCTTGTTTACTGAAATACTAATAGCTTAACTTGTTTCCCCTTGTTGTGGTTTAGTCAGGTTCAGAAATCAGCTGACCTTGTGTATTTCTCCTCTTTGTTTTCTGTGTAGGAAGCTCACAAAACTTACCGTAATCTATTAATTTTCCCACTCTCCCTCTCCTCCACTAAACAGCTTGCACAACCACTGGTCATCTATTTTTTCCACCATATCATTGCCAGTTTCAAAGTCGCTGACACTAATTGGTCTAAATCTAACACGTGTCAAAATTTCATCACGTCAGATCCGTGGGTCAGATTTCACCTGATGCTTTCCTCTGTATATTCTTAATTTGGGAGAAGAAATTGTCCACCTTCTGGTAAAATGATGAACTCTTCAAGTTTGGTCAGTATCCGTTATGCATATTAATGGGTAATAATTGAGCCTGGATTTCTAAGCAACCTCCCTGGAGGAAATACTTAGATGCCAGCATATTGGCCAAGTAACTTCATCGATGTAACTTACATTGATCCCTCTTGTCCCGTCGAGTTCATTGCTGAGAAAAGTCTTCCCTGAGCATCACCTTGAATTAGCCAGTGATGGTTGTTATTCTGGTACTTGTCATCAGATGAGTTTTGCAGTTTACAAGAAGACCATTGAGTTATATAGACTCTTTTTCCTACTTCCAAGCACCAGTACTTTTGTCACATTTGCAGAATCTTGAAGGAGCCAAGAGAAAAACTTATATGGGCGTAGCTTTGGCAATGGTAGAAGTTGTAGCCTCTTTTGGATGGACATTCTTTTAGCATCCTGGGGGGGGGGGGGGGGGGGGGGGGGGGGGGGGGGGGGGGAGAAGAATGCTGATATTATGCAAAAAGGGTGGCGACAAGCCCACAACTTCAGAAGTTTCAATGTATTGTGTAGCCAACCTTTGACCATATGATGTTATCTGCCTTGGATCTGTTCTGCTTCCTCTTTTCCTTACTTAATCTAAGGGCATTCCTTCTGCTTCTATTACTATGGGAGATTAGGAGGTCCTTGAAACCAATATTGTAGATTCGTAGGTTCTCCCTTGCATGCCAATGTGGTACTACATGAATTGTGTATGGGAAGAAACTTGGAGAATTGGAAGCACGGAGTGCTTTTTCTTCCGTTTGTTAACGCATACCTATCTTAACGGACTCGGATGAGTCTTTTCAATGAGAGCTTTTGTCCAAGTGTCAGATTCATCCAATGGGAAAACAATCAATATCCTAAGTACTTTTTTAATGCATGTGCAAGACTGCAATTCTTCACCGGCATATTAGTCAGGTAATGCATGAGATATTTACCTAAACCAGAGACTTGAAACACATGACACTGACTCCATCATTAATCGTATCCCTTGCCCATTACATGAATTGATTACCTGTGGTGAACGACTCGTTCTTTTTCTTCTCACGCTTTACCTTTTACCTTTTAAGAAAGATTCTCGCCTCTATACTACTTGATTTAGCTTGATGGGGTTTCTTTGGTAATATGTCTGACTATTGTTACTTGTTGGTTAACTCTTGATTATCGTTGATTCTGAACTGCAGAAGAATTGGAACCTTTTTAGCGTAAATGTTGCAATGGCTGGGACAGGCCTTTACCAACTTTCACGAAAACTTCAGTAAGTCAGCTTGAATTTATGTTTACTGGATCAAGTGTTGAATTTTGGCAATGACAATTATATCCATACACTTATTCATTTTTGATAAGTACAGTCATACACTTATATCCATGTACTGATATATATAGGCATTGGAGGGAAGGGAAATCTGCTCTCTGTTTTTATCAGTATATTCGTAGTTTTGGGTGTAATGAATGAAAATTCTGTAATTGCGGTCAGTGTTGCATATCTGTGATGCATTTTTGTTTCTTCTGAAAATTTCAGGCATGACTATTTTTCTGAAGAACAAGTTGTCGTTGCCAAAGAATGATGACAAAAATCTCAAGGACATACGTGTGTTTGCCCTGTGGTTCATCATCCATCTTTGATTGTGTCTATAGGATGAAATTGTGACTCTGTATCCAGATTGTAATTCTGCTGGGAAAGCAAGGAATAAATGTTTTTGCTTGTTTGACAATTTTATCAAAATAATGAGTTTACTTTTGTTCGAAGTGGCTTATATGCAACCAAACCTGATCAATCTGGTACCATGCAGTTTTCTATTACGTTTCAGAACGAGGCCCAGCCCAAAGGCAAGGCCTGGGCTTGGGGCCCAAAATTTTGGCCCATAAAGAGGGGCCCCCGTGTTAGGCATAGTTAAATATTATTTGTTCACAATGTATTTTGTATAAGTCCTCTTGGCGTGCTGGTTAGATGACTACCGGCCACACATTGTGGTTGGGTCCGAGTCCCACCCAGCACTTCCTTTTTAAGTTTTTATTTGTCAGAAACAAATAGCATTATGGGGAAATCTGTTCAACACAATGAAACAGCCAAACCACTGAACCAATCCAAGAAGAACAAGACTATCTAGTTCCACTCCACAAATGGCCAACTAAACCATCAGCTTAGGTTATAGTTGCTCTTGCTTTATATATTTGGTTTCTTTTGTTTTGTAATTGTACTAGGATTTACCCGTGCTTGAAGGCACAGCTCAACGCATTCTGAACACAACTAAAATAATTTACGAAACTATTGACCACCCCCGTCAACGAAACTAATTTATACGGGAATTTTTTTTTTAAATTAGTGCATGCTCGTGCCCGAAGACGCGGATCGAAAAATCAGCACACATGCAAATCAACACTATAACCGTGAACAAAGTATCAACATGTTCATGTAACACTGAGAGGTCGTTCAAAATTTCAAAATAGCACACACAAAGAGAGAATATGGAACGTTTGGCTATTATTATTATTATTTATTTATTTATTTATTTATTTTTTTTGGGGGGGGGGGGGGGGGGGGGGGGGGGGGGGGGGGGGGAAGGGGGAGGGGGAAGAAAATCATTGCAAAGGGGAAGAAAATCATTGCAAAATCAAATTTTGACCTAAAGGGTAGACAATCTTGTTACAAATTGGACAATGGTGGAAGCTTTGCAATCGAAATAGCCATTTAAATTGAGAAAAAAAATGGAGTCAATCTAGTTTCGAATCCGCTGCCATTGGGAGTGTGTGTATTCAAGAGAGAGGGAGAGAGAGCCTGAAATAGACTTGCTTCATGATTTAAATGACAAAGTGAGAGAAAGAGGAGGAGGAGGAGGATGAATCATCGATTGGATTCGTGACCAAAACTGATCTAGAGGAGTATTTGTTCTCAAAGGGTATTTGGTCTCAAAGAAAATAACAGGGGGGCGTCGGCTTTAGGAGCGCAGAGCTAGAAGAAGATGTGAGGGAGAGACACACAGAGAGAGAGAGAGCTAGAAGAAGATGTGAGGGAGAGACACAGAGAGCGAGAGAGAGAGAGAGAGAGAGAGAGAGAGAGGAGGAGGAAGATGAGAGAGTGAGATATGAGTTTTGAGCGTGAAATTTAATTAGTGGCAATTATGCAATTATTATTGTTTGAGAGAGAGAGAGCCGTAGGATTTATAGAGAGATAAGATTCAAAAACCGTTCTCCCTTATTATATAGATTTATTTATTATTTATATACTTGGTTTCTTTTGTTTTGTAATTGTACTAGGGTTTGCCTGTACCTGAAGGCATGACTCAACACATTTTGAACACAACTAAAATAAATTACGAAACTATTGACCACTCTCGCCAACGAAACTGATCTATATGGGAATATATATTTTTTAAATTAGTGCATGTTCATGCCCGAAGACGCGGATCGAAAAATCAACACAAATGCAAATCAACACTATAATCTTGAACAAAAATATCAACATGTTCATGTAATACTGAGGGATCGTTCAAAATTTCAAAATAGCACAGAGAGAGAGAGAGAGAGAGAGAGAGAGAGAATATGGAACATTTGATTATTTTTATTTTATTTTATTTTTTTTTGGGTGGGGGGGGCGAATCATTGCAAAATCGAATCATTGCAAAATCAAATTTCGACCTAAAGGTAGACAATCTTGTTACAGATTGGACAAAAGTGGAAGCTTTGCATCCGAAATAGCCATTTAAACTGAGGGGAAAAAATGGAGTCAATTTGGTTTCGAATCGGCTGCCATTGGGAGTGTGTGTATTCAAGAAAGAGAGGGAGAGAGTCTGAAATAGACTTGCTTCGTGATTGAAATGACAAAGAGAGGGAGGGAGGAGGAGTCATTGATTGGGTTTGTGACCAAAATTGATTTAGAGGAGTATTCATTCTCAAAGGGTGTTCGGTCTCAAAGGAAATCACAGGGGGGCGTCAGCTTTGGGAGCAGAGAGTTAGAAGAAGATGTGTGAGAGAGAGAGAAAGAAAGAGAGAGGAGGAAGAGGAGAGAGTCAGATATGAATTTTGAACGTGAGATCTAATTAGTGGCAATTATGCAATTATTATTGTTTGAGAGAGAGAGAGAGAGCCATAGGATTTATAAAGCAAATCAATGGTTATGATTTATAGAGAGATAAGATTCAAAAACTGTTCTCCCTTGTTATATAGATTATATGTAGATTTTGTGATTAGATCAATTCAATGTGGGGATAGTATAATCCAGACCTTTTGTTTCCAATAAATCTCGTTGCAATATTCGGTGTATGTTGTATTTATTTTATGTGATTATAAATACAACGGTTTTACAATTGTTTTCACGCTACCAAATATATAGTGAGTTAAAATAAGCCATGTTTAAAGATGAGACGGATGGTGCCTATGGCCTCGTGTAGTGTTAATGTAACGTAAACAGTTCGTGTCTATTAAAGATGGTTAATTCTTAAGCCACATTGATTGACCTAATTACAAGATTGGTACAAAATACTTCAAACCATTGGTTATAGAGTTAGCGGTGGATCCGATACCCTAAAGTCTCCCTTTCATTTGATAAAAATTTCAATTCTCTTGTTTCTCAGTAAAATTAGTTTAAATCACCAAAATCTTTACCTTTCAATTATTTGGGAAATCAGTTTTTATAATTGAAGTAGTTCTAGTCCCTGTGGATCGACACCTGTACTATCGCTCTACTACCAATCAAATTCCATCTTGCGCATTCTTACTGGTTAAATTTATCTTATTTTGACGCCATCATCTATTCAAAGTAAGTTCATTTCATTCTACATGAGGCTCTTGCGCAACACGATATTGGCAGCTCAATGATGGGATCTATGTAAAACTAAATTACGATACACATACAATAATATGCTACGAAAATTAGATCGTACTACTCTGTAGCCATTATTGTTCAAGTTGAATCCCAATCTCGTACTTTTTTTAAGTGTCTTTTAACTTATGCACGACTTGATGTATTGATTTGATAGAGATCATTGGCTTTATATAGATGCTATGCTAGGGACTCCAATCTTCTTAAAAAAACCTTATAATTTCCCTCCACCAAGAAAACTCGAACAATACACAAGAAAGTAGGGGATAAGCAAACGAGCTTTTAAAACCACCACTACAAACATATGCTTTTTCTATAATTAGCCCAGTGGGTAGACGAGGGTGAGAGACACGTTCAGACAGTCTAACAAAAGAGTTGTCCTGCATGTTAAAAAGATAAATGTGATAACAAAATTACAAAATTAGCCCTAATACTTTTGCCCATTTATTACTTTGATAAATAAGAGTAAATGCGCGGAGAGTCGGAGGATTGGAGGGGAAATCTGCAATCATGAAAAAGGTTATTTCAAGTGAATAATCAAAAGCTTTTGTGTCAACTTTTGGTTATCCTTTTTTGATTGTACCACTATGGATGAGCTAAGAAATGGCCTCTAACTAGCAATAGAAAAAAATTTGCTACCCTTGCAGGTGTAAGGTCTACAACAATTTCACTTTCTCTCCCCCTCTGTTCCCTGCCATCCACTTCCCTCCATTTATGTTTTTTTTGGGGCAAAAATATATCGATTCCCTCTCTTAATTTTGGAAAAAAATCGGTAACTTTCTTCCCTCCTATTATGAATTTTTTTTGGGAAAAAAAAAAGAAACGGGAAACAAGAGTAAAATACCTTAATTTGGCAATGATGGGTTGAATTGTAGATGATTGAGAGACATGAGCTTCACTTTTTCAGAGAAAGAAAGAGATAGTTTGTGGGTGAAGTGAAGAAGATATAGAGCAGGCGAAGAAGAGACAAAAAAGATATCAATTGAAACACGCGTGTATACAAATTTTGGAACTAGTTAACTTATGTGGTGTGGAGTCCACAAATTTTGATTATTGAAAAAGGTTGCTAGTTTTGTTTATGCAAATCCCAAAATTTGATTATTTTTAAGGATGTTGCTAAGTCCGATTATTCTATTGCAAGCCATCTTTTGCACCAACATTGTTAATTTTAAAAATAATTGACTTTTGATTATACCACTGTGGATGACCTTAAGGCCAAAAAAGTATGGGTTTTGCTAATAATAAAAGGCCCCTGTTTAATTTGCAGATTTTAGTAACAAATTAAAACATATGGGATTAGCAGTCCTGAGATTGTTAGTCCCTAGATTATTTTCATCTAGTATAATTCATCCCATGTTTGATTCGCATGAGATTACATATGGGATAAGGAATAATTTTTTCTTAAAAACATATTTAAAAAAAGTTTTTGAAAATAATTTTTTTTTTGAAAAAAGAAACCTTTGAATTTTTTTTTTTTTGAAAAAATAAAAGTTTCCAAAAATAATTAACGAAAAAAAGTTTATAATGAATTTTTTTGGAAAGAGAATTTTTTTTACAAAAACTACATTCTGAAAAATGTTTTTTTGAAAAATAGTATTTGAATTTAGTTTGTTTTTCAATAACACTTTTGAAAATAGATTTTTTGAAAAAAAACTAGTTGTTGAAAAACATTTAAAAAAATATATAGAGTTTTGAAAGAAAAAAAATTGGAATTATTTTTGGAAAAATAAAATTTTAAGACATATTTTTCGAAAAAATTATGAAAATAGTTTTGTTAATAAAAATATTTTGGAAAAATATTTTTTCGATACACATTTTACATAAGATAATTTTAAAAGTACTTTTTGAGAATAATTCTTAATATCATCCGAATATTTTTGTATAACAATCATTTTTTTGGGTAATCCTATTTGATCCCATATCTTCCGGAATTATTTAGTACTCCATGTAGGGATAACATTAATACAGTGGGATTGACAATCTCGGCAGTCATTTTGAAAATCATCAGATTATTTGGGATTAGGTACACTTAGGCCCCGTTCCACAACCCAAATAAGAACTTATTTTTTGTTGAATAAAAAGGCTTGTTCCCAAAAAATAAGGAGGAGGTGCTTATTTTTCAGAATTTATATAGGTACCAATGGGCGCTGAAGAGGGAAATCGTACCGGCAGCCGCGCCGGGCCGTCTCTGGCCACCGGACGGCCAATCCGAGCCGTCTAAAAATTCTAAAAAAAAAACCGAGGGGGCTTGCGCAAGAATCAACGGCATCCGAGGTGTGTAGGGTGCTTGATCCGAGCACCCCTTTTTCCGTGTATATATGATGATCATATATACACAGAAAAGGGGTGCTCGGATCAAGCACCCTACACATCTCAGATGCCGTTGATTCCCGTATAGGCCCCCTCGGTTTTTTTTATAGTTTTTTTGGACGGCTCGGATCGGCCATCCGGTAGCCGGAGACGGTCCGGCGCGGCCGCCGGTATGATTTCTCTCCGCCAGCGCCCAAAATCATAGCAATAGTCTTATTTTTTGTATAAGGCAACTTCAAGCTCAAAAATCATGTGTTTACGCGAATAATTTTCCTATCACTATGGATCTTATTTGATAGATCTCATTGAGATATTTAATACGGTGCAAAAAAAATTGGATTTTTTTTTTCATTTACATTATTTTTTAGTTTGAAAATGTGAAAGGAACTTTTTATTTGGGTTTTCTGAAATGGCCCTTCTTATTTTTGAATGAGAAGTGACAAAATAAGTACTTATTTTTTAATAAGATTTCCGGAACGGGGCCTTAGTCCTATCATATACAATTAATTCATGAATCAAACGAGAACTTTAGGTAAAAGTTCGTGAATGACATTCGTTAGTATCTTGTATAATCTTTTCATTATTTTGTTGAAAAATAATTTTGGCATTGTACTTTGTATGATGACTCTCTAAAATTTATCTTTTTGTAAGCCTTGCTATGTAAAGATAAGTTTTTTAGTGCAATCATAAAAAAATGTGCTTATTTTGTTTTGTTTTTGATCTTCCTTTTCTTTCTTGAGATTTCGTTGTAGCGTATTATTTTAAATGGGTCCTTCTATGCTACGCCCATTGGGCGGACGGTAAGAAACTACTTTCTCGTCAAACGAGAAGAAATTGGCGTCGCCGATTTACTTTTCCTCTGACTGATTTTAAGACCAGTCACTTCTGTCTCTTACTTTTTAAGATACCTATTTTACCCTTCTCACTTTTTTTGTCAAACAAGGAGAAAATGCTTTTAGATCATATTCATCTCTGGGCTTAGACCCGTACCACTAATAACTTTTTTTATTTTTTTGTTTTGTCTTTATTTATTTTTTGCGTTTGTTCATTTTGTGCCTTATTTTTTAATTTTTTGATTCGTCTCGTCAAGACGAATCCGAAAACTAAAAAAAATTATTTTTACCCAAATATTTTGAATAAGGACCAATTTCAAGTAAAAAAAGAGTTGACTTTTTTACCTTAAAAATGGTCCTTATTCAAAATAATTGGGTAAAAGTAAAAAAAAAAAAAAATACTTTTCCAATTTTGACAAGACGAATCAATAAATCATAAAAGTTGGGCACAAAACTAACAAACGCGGAAAAAATGGATTTTTTTGTACATTTATTTTAGGATTTTTTTATGGGAATTGATTTTCACACCTCTTTTTTTATATACACTCTCCTTTTTTTTCCTTTTTTCTTTTTTAGTGTTGAAAGTGCATGTATTTTCTTCCAAAAAGACAAAAAATAGAGTGTAGATATAAAAAGAGAAGCGAGAAAATTAATTCCCTTTTTAATTCATTACTTTTTTTTCCCCTAGTTTTGTGTGGTCTTGAAATTAGAGATGTAAAAATAAATGAATTCAAATGCATTGTGGTAGTAGTATTTACCTCTGTCGATAATATAAGAGAGTGTTTTTTGTAGTGAAAAATTTATAGATTTTTATTTGTGGTTGAAAAGTTGTTAAATGTTTTCGGTAGTGAATAAACTGTTGAAAAATATCAAGTTATTTTCGATAGTGAATAAGTTGTTGATGGGTTTGTGAGTAGAGTTACTGTAACAAAAAATAAATTTTTTTTACCATGTTTTAGTTAGTTGAAACGAGATGGTAAAATGTTGAAATTTTTTATTAGTAAAAATGAGATGGTAAAATAAATTAAGTTCTTAATATTTTTTATTAGTGAAAACGTGGCCTAAATAAAGAATTGTTCAGAGATCCCGGTTCAAAGACAAAGGAGGAGAGAGTAATGGGGACGGACAAACGAGAAGGGGTTGGTTTGTAATTTGCTCCATTCTTTAACCACTTGTGGGCCATTCTACTGCGCGTGTCCTACACTTCTTACATTGTATTGGAAAAGGTATAAAAGTCATGCGCGTGTATGACACAATCGTCCCCCCTTTGGGCGTATTCTAGCATTTGCCATTTTAAATTCCTACACATCCCGTAGTAACGGTACAATGAAGTTCAAATTGAACAGTGAGGAGAGCCAACAAGTCGTGCTCTCTCTCTCTCTCTCTCTCCGCGCTGTGCCGCGTCACCGTTCCCTCCCCCCCGGCCCCCACGCCCCGCCCCGCCCCGCCTCGCCCCCCCCCTCTCTCTACATGTATTGTTCAAACTAGATACGGAGATCCCTGTCTGTTTCCACTCGTTGAACTAACACAACGAAGTAGTAAAACCCTAACTGCAGTTCTGAATCGTCGATACACCTACACACGAATAGGAACGGTGATTCGTAGGGTGGGAGAGAGAGAAACTAAGATTTGCGAAGAAGACAGGTGATTCGTCTCTCGATCGAACCTTCAAGCCTTGATTCAGCATCTCCATCTATCATCGACTATCTAGTCACCATCTTCGCAGACCCATCGATTCAGGTAAGCACATGAACAGAACATTTATTCCCTCAAACCCGATGTCGTCCCCTTTTTCCAACGCTGTCCCCAAATATTGCATCGTGCCCGGTACGTGTTTGCCGTAATGGGCCGTACGCGTATGCATAAGGCGACTTTTTCCGGCTTATCCGTGCTTCATAGGTGGTTGGTTTTTGTTTTATGAATTTTCCCTAATATCTAAGCCTACAAGAAAAATTCAAATCAAGAGGGCAAGTTATGAATGTAGTTATGGAGCAAAACCACGGATTGGGATTTTCCAGGTTTTTTAAATTTCATCTCAAAGGCTAGGGCTTCCCCTTCCCTTGAAATTCTATTCCGTATTTTGATTTCTGAACTTTAAAATTAGGTTTCAATCGGTATCTGGTTGGATTTTGGTTTCGTGTCAAACACTGGGCCTTTCTCTCCATGACTGATTCTATTTAGTTATGTGATTCTTCTTGTTGAATGTTCATTTTTGTTTTGTTTGCTATACACCAAATTTGGCTAGGAGTTATGATTGTTTTTTTTGTTAATAATGGTGGGTTTTTGGTGACAATCTGTTTCAGGGTTTTGGTTTCATTGTCATATACCTCTCATTTTTTTGTTTGACGTGAATTTTTTTTAGTAAACTATGGTCCTTCACCTCTTCCTCATAATATTTTTGCGCTCTGATGAAGAACGAATCTACTAAAGTTAATGGATAGCCAAATAAACATAAGTAAGTGGCATAAGTGGCTTCATCTACAGAACTGTTTTCAGCAAAGAATGATCGGAGTGTTCATACTAGAATTAAAGGGTGTGTTTTGCTTTGTCAAACTACTGAAACAACCACAACATTGGAAGAAACCCTAATCTGTTCTCAATTTTCCATTATCTGTTTGGTATCCTTTTTCCTCGTGCAATTTTTAAGGTCCCGTTTGATAACAGTGAGATGGATGGGATTAGGATTGGGATTGGTAATGAGAAGGGATTGATAATGAGTATGTTTGTTTGGGATGAGATTAGATGATGAGATTATTAATATCATGTTTGTTTGAGATGGGATTAGATGATGGGATTGGATTGATAGAAGAAATTGGTTATGAGAAGGGGTTGGGATTGGACTATGAATATCAAGTCCCACAGGGTATTGCTAATACCCCCTAAAGTCCGGCTTCCTCATCCCATGGGATTCACAATCCGCAGCCATTTGTGTTACCAAACAATTAATTAATAGTCCGAAGGGACTATTAGTCCAATCCCATGGCCGAATCAAGTTATCAAACGGGGCCTAAAGGAAAAGGTTATCTGGAAAGCAATTGAAAATGAATTGTGTTTGATGTTTTGCTATGTTAGTCTTTGTTTCAATAGATCTGAGAAGAATAAAAGAATGTGCAAGTCAATTTTTTATCATACAAGTCAATTTTATTGATATGGGCATAATAGATGAGTGAATATGCATCCTGTTTGGATCTGGGGCCGTATTGGATACAACAATCAGTTGTGCCCACAAAATGGTGCAGTCCCAAGCCCTAAAAGGTGATCTGATCGAAATTGCGAATTGGATGGACTGTAACATATGTTTAAAACTAAGAAATTTATCATCATATATCACGGTGTGTTTTATGGAGGATTAGAGCAAAATTATCCTTCCAAGCTCCATTTTAATAGTTGCCATTATTCTTGCTGTTTTTCCTTAATTTCTGTTTACATCAAAAGGGATTTTGTGTTCCTTTTTATGCTATGGCGGGTTATATGTCTGTGTGCCAACAGGTTGGAGTAGAATGTATTATCCGGTTTAGTTTTGATGCTGGTTTTCTAACTTTTTCCTTTGAAATTCAGCAAGGATTTGAAGGTGAGATCACACGGAGAATGTTGACTCATAATTCATGGGATCTTTCATCCGCCAAATACCCTATATACAGCAGGGATGGCTCCCACATTGATTAAGTTGTGTTGTTTCCTTTATCTTTCTTTATTTAGTTTTTAGCGCCAGTAGTGTTTTCTTCCCTCAACTAATGGCCTTGAGGAATTATGCCTTCACAGTTCTTCACTTTCGCATGTTCAATAGACTGATAGAGTTGTTTTGCAAAAAGCTCAAGCTTGTGAGGAGATCATTACTTAGTTAGTTAGTTAATAGAAAAGTCTAGATGTGTACATAACCGAGGGAATTGGCTTTTATTTCTAATTTCTGGATAGGCCACTTCTAGTAAACTAATGTGTAAGTTTCTTTCCAACACGACTTGTTCTAACCAAAGTTGCAGATTTCAAAATTGGTAATATAGCGTCTAATATGCTTAATAAGCTTTTTAATGAACGCTAGCTTGAAAATTGGTGTAGTTGACAACTGAAAATCCTTTGAAAACTGGTGTATCCACATGTTTTGGTGCTTTGTCAGGTGTATAGAACATCCATTATGAGACAAAATACAAAAGAGAATGGCGCACTAGCAAGGGGAAACCATCTCCATGCTCCCTTTTTGCTAGGAAGTTCAATAAACTTGCTGCTTTTCAACTTCTTAATATGTCTTTTCATTCTTCCTTGTTAAAGATTTCCAAAGGAAATGACGACTTGTGCAATTATTTACTCTATTTATTTAGTTTTTGTAAAGCATATTTTATATTTCACCGGCACAGCCAAAATTGCAAATTTTTATTGGTTTTTTAATGCTTTCTGTCAACAGTTTGAATTCGGAGCTTCGCGAATGGTGTAGGGCCAATTCCTTCTGAGATTGGCAGCTTGAAGATGCTTCAACGTCTGGACTTGAGCAACAACATACTATCTGAAACGTTGAAACTGAAAGTACTACACCAGATGTTGCCAATGACTAATTGAGCTTCTGGAGGGCACATAGTATTTATCACTTATAGATAGATACTTAGTTTTCCAGTTTATTTGCTGTGTAGATTGTCTTTTGAGTCTTTTTTACTTGAATTGCGTTTTTCGTGTGGTGCACAAGCAGGCGATTGATGAATGTCTTCTGCCTTGCAGAAACTACCCCAATTTCCACGTCCTACTCATGATGTTGTAGTTAGATATTGGCCAACATCAGAGTTTGAGGTACAACTTTTCACTTACATGAGAGCAAGTTGGATTTTCTTTTTCTGTTTTTGTATCTAAGAAGTAATGAGCTTCATTTGCAGCAAAACACTATTGGGTATGATGAAGGCGAACATCGTGAACTTGAAGAAGCCGCCGTTCTTCGTGATGCCATCTCTGATCTTCCTGTGATATTCTAATCATATTTAATTTGGTTGGTTTATTGTTTCGATACCATTTCATTGCTGTCTCATCTACATTAATTCTGTAGGTCACTTGGCTTGAAAAAAATGAGAGCAGATGGCATACAAAAAAGCCTCCAGAAACAGAGTTCCAGAGATATATAAGGTTAACCAAAGATGGTAATAAAATTACCTTTGACTGGCAAAATGCCAAGCTAATCTTGATATGGTGCCTGTTTTTGAACAGCAGTTGAATATTCTTCTCTAATGTTTTGTCAGACTGAGCATTTACATTTTTGACGTGCTAGTTTTTCATTCGAGATCGTCTTTCTTGGTGATTGATCATGTCATATGCAATCTGGATGATGCAGTTATTATTGGTTATAGTTGTCAAGAATGATATACCATTTTGGTGCTATTGAATTCCTTGCTTGTTTATATTGTTAAATTGTGAACATAGTTTGTGAGAACAAAAACTGTCAATCTGCAATTAATAATGTGACACAAAGGAAAGATATTAAAAACAAAGGTATGCATGCACCTTTCTTTTTTTATTTGGGGGAGATTTTAGTGGTGCATAGGGAAATATGTATGAGATTCCAGTGTATTATAACATCACAAGTTCCATTGGTTTGCATTCCATAATCCATTCTGCTTCAAAGTGAACGTATCGTGGTTATACCATATAAGACATTTATATCTATAGTATATACTATATATACTATTACTACCACAAAAGCAAAGGAAAGGAAAAAAAAGGGCATTTTTTTATTTTTGAGTGTAGCCATTAGGCCCATTACGAAATGAGGTGCAATTTAAAATCTCTGTTATGCATCAATCTTGAAGAACTAGGAGCAGCGTAGTTTTCACCTGAAGATCTTTTTAGTTCTCTTTGTTAGGCAGAAATGGGTTATGGGTGGATATAGATGTTAGCAGTGGTCAGTTGCTCCATTTTCCCAACTGTTTTGAACGCTTATACTTTTAAGTCCTATCCTATGTTACATGGATTTATAAATTTGGAAGTACCCGTGTCAAGAGACGTTGAGCAAGGGTTTGAGAAGTCTCCAATATTTCTAGTTGGATTTGTGGCCAATGCAGCCACAATGTGGTAGTTGGACCAGACAATGTGGTACTTTGAGATCCAAAAAAGGAGCAAAATGATGTTAACATCAGGAAAGCCAATGGTACGCAGTTTGTTGCTCGTCTTACATGAACGAATTTTGCAATTTCAGTGTTACTATATCTCTTCATTATTGCATGCTTAAATGGTTCTTAATACTTGTGTTCATTCTCCGCAGAGCTCGTATGAGTGATGACTTGCATTACCTAGATTAAACTGTCCTGCTTCAATAAGTAGTAATTAGTAAAAGGGTTATTTACCTAGACATCCCTCCATGTTTTATTTACCTAGACACCCCTCCATGTTTACCCGTTTTTCACGGTCACCCCCTCTACAAATATTCGCTACGATGAGACCCCCTCATTAAAGTTATCATTTGGAGGACCTAACTCCGTTAGACGGAATAAATGAAAAGACCATTTTGCCCTTATGTATACCCACGCCAAACACTCCAAATTATTCAAGCTCTTTGTAAATGGAAGACCCAAATTTTTGCCCCAAATCCCTTTCACATTCACGACCACCACCAACGCCGGCACCACCACGGAAGCCATCTCTCCCTCCCTCCCTCCCACTCTCTCTCTCTCTTAATTTTCTCGAATTGTGCCATGGCTGTTGAGATCTACAGCTCTCTCTCTCTTAATTTTCTCGGATTGTGCCATGGATGGCGAGATTTACAGCTCCGACGACCATAGATCCAACCGGAGGTAAAATCAAAGCCGGAGACGAATTAATGCCGGAGACAGCCATGATACTCCAAAATCTCAGGTTTCCAAACTCGACTAATTATATTTCAACAAACAAATTCGGTTTAGTTTGAGTTCGTCGGAGACAATCATCGAGTTCGTCGTCAAAACCCGCCAGAGCCGTGAGATTGCTTCCTCAAAACTCGTCGACTTCAGACGGCCGGCGAAATTGCTTCAATGGAACACCCGTCGACTTTGATTTTCAAATCTGAAACCACAAAAACTGAGAACATCTCTCTCTCTCTTGCGGTGATTTTTGATCCCCAAATAGAAGCAGGTGGGTGGAGGTGTATGGCTTTTAGTTGTGTCTCCGGTTGTGGCGGTGGGTGCTTGTGCGTGGTGTTGGTGTGCTGGTGCGTGGTGAGGTGCAGAAATGGGTTTGCTTTGGGGGGTTCTCTCACTGTAGACTGCCGGCCATTGGGTAATGTGGTGGTGGACCAGTGGGTGGTGGTGGACTGGGGGGTGGTGGTGTTCGGTAGGTTTGGGTGAAGCAGAAATGGGTTTAGGAAGAAGAAAATTGTTAAGGGCAATATTGGATGATTGAACCACTTTTAAAAGAATTTGGGAGAAAAAATTAACGGATCTAGACGGAAGGCTGACGGAAGGGGTCTAGAGAAAAAGTTAACTTTAATGGGGGGGTTTGGCCGTAGCAAGAATTCGTGGAGGGGGTGTCCGTGAAAAACAAGTAAACGTTGAGGGGTGTCTAGGTAAATAACCCTTAGTAAAATCTAATTGCTGATTGGAGAACATAATATTCTTTCCTTGCCTCAAATCAGCAACATGCATCTTGAACTGTGTCTGTAAACATTACCTCTACTATTCTTGTGGTCTAGATTACACTGTCCAATATGTGGTCATGAGTAGTATCATAATATCTCATGTAGGCCTTCAATATTTGTTTTTCTTTGAGCTGCAGCTTTTTGGAGGCAACGGAACATAGAAAGGCAGAAGATCCATGAATCATTTTGTGTGGGAATTCAATGTACTTTGTAAACTACTACAAATCTGGACTTTCACCCATCATCAATATAATTATGTACTGTGCTCCATTTTCATGATGTTCTTTTTTCTACTTATTGTTGGAATACTAGTATACTCGTATACTAGTATATTGTGTTTAGTCCCACATTGCTTATTTACATTATGTAATGAACTATCTCCTTATATAAATAAATGATTATGTGTGAAGGTGTAAGTTACCTTACACACCTTTTCCTCTCCAAACAACATGGTATCAGAGCGGGTTCTTAAACCGCCCTTGAAACCCTAAACCCTCACCACTATAGCCGCCTCCCACCCTAGCCACCCATTCTTGGCCGCCAACAAGAAAAAAAAAAAACCCTAAAACGACCTACCCAAACCTTTTAGAATCCTAAAACAACTTACCCACACTCATCAAAACCCTAAAACGACACTGTTCACACTACTGTTCACGCGCACTGTTCATCGGTACTGTTCACGCGCACTGTTCATCGGTACTGTTCACGCGCACTGTTCGGCGACCTCCCTTCCGTCGTCACAGACCTCCGACGACTCTTACCGGCTCTCGTTCGGCCACCGGTGACCCTCGCCGGCCCTCGTCTGCCTCCGGCGCCTCTTCTAATTGCTGATCTCTGTCTCTTGATGCTTCTGTCGCTTGCTTTTGACACTCTGGTATGAGTTTGCCGTCGGTATTCTGTTGTGTTCTTATTTGTGGGCTTATTCGGCTGCCCTACTTTATGTCTGGCTATTTTGGACTTCTCGTTTCTCCTTGGTCTTGTTATTTTACTGCTCTTATTTGCTGGTGATCGTGGTTTGTTGATGATTGTGGCTGCCTCTGTGTTATTGGCATAGTTTCTGGTTGGTATATTTGCAATGAGCTCTGGCACTGCCTCTGTTTCTAGTTCTAGTACTGTGACTTCCGCTGTTAGTCGTTCTTCCCGGTCTCGTGATCGGTTGTCCATTACCTCTACCTTATTGAATGGTCGAAATTATGCTGTTTGGGCTAAGGCTGTTGAAGTCTATTATGTCGGGGAGTCCGACTATCATTATCTTACTGATGATCCTCCCGCGGCGACTGCCGCATCATATGGTGCTTGGGTTCCTGCAGATGCTAAAATTCGTGTTGAGCTTTGGAATAGTATGGAGGAAAATATTAAGAATACTCTGGTTTTCTTATCTACTGCGAAAAAAGTATGGATGAAGGTTAAGGAAATGTTCTCTGGGGTTGATAATCTCCGTCAGACTTATGCTCTTCATCAACAGTTCTTTTCTCTTGACCTTGGCAACTTATCCTTGGAAGAGTATTATGCCACGTTCTGTGGAGTGTGTGAGGAGCTCAACACTTGTGAGCCCATTTCTTCAGACATTCAGGTTATGGAGCGTCAGCGTGAGCGCTTGCAGGTAGCTCGTTTTCTGTTTGGTTTACCTTCGCCAGCATATGATTCTATCCGGTCCAATCTTTTGGGTGGTAGAGATTTACCTTCTCTCAGTGAGGTGTTCAGTCGTGTCTGTCAGGCCTCTGTTCCAGACTCCAGTGCTGTTGATTTGACCCCTGCTGCCCGCTCGGCTTTGGTAACCACGATTTCTCGTGGTGGTACTTCTTCTCGTGGTTTTGACCGTGGGGGAGGCAGTCGTGGTCCTACTGGCCGTGGATATGGTCGTGATTCTGGTAGCAGTGGTCCGTCTGTTGGTAGTCGTGATTTTGGTAGTGGTGGTCGTGGTCGTGATTTTAGTCGTGCCCGTGGTCGTGGGTCTCGTTCCTGCACCTATTGCCATGGTACTAATCATACAGTTGATTTTTGTTGGATTCTGCATGGCCGCCCATCTGCTCATCAGGTTACTGTTTCTGAGGATGATGGCTCTGTTTCTGTGCCCAGCTCCATCTCACGAGTTATTACTATTCCAGAGGATGAGTATCATCGCCTGATTTCCCAGCCGCCCTCTTATGTGCCTTCATCTTCCACTGTTACGTTCGCTCAGAAAGGCTCCACCTTTGCTGGCCTGGCCTCTAATACTCCATGGGTTATTGATTCTGGTGCTACCGATCATATGACAGGTCACTCCATCCACCTCTCTGGTTCTCGTCCTCTTGTGAAATCTTCTCATGTTGCCTTGGCTGACGGTTCCTCTTCTGACATTGCTGGTTTGGGTTCTGTTCTTTTACATTCTTCTCTTACCTTAGACTCTGTTTTACATGTTCCTCGTTTTCCCCATAGTCTTATGTCTGTTAGTAAACTTACCCAATCCTTAAATTGTTCGGTTACCTTTTTTCCTGGTTATTGTGTATTTCAGGATCTCCAGACGGGGAAGAAGATTGGTGGCGGTGTTGAGCGTGGTGGTCTATACTATTTTGACACTGGCGAACGCGAACCTCCTGCCTCTGTTGCTCTTCAGGCTTCCGTATCTCCTTATGAACATCATTGCCGTCTTGGTCATCCCTCCCTTCAGACTCTCAAGCAGTTAGTTCCGTCGTGTCGTGGTCTTCAGTCTTTGCCATGTGAAGTCTGTGAGTTCAGTAAACACCGTCGTGTTTCTTTTCCACCTAGAGTAGAGAGTCGAGTGTCTCGTCCTTTTCATTTAGTTCACTCCGATATTTGGGGTCCCGTGCGTGTTTCATCACGTGGTGGTTTTCAGTATTTTGTTATTTTTGTGGATGACTATTCTAGGCTTACTTATGTTTATCTCATGAAAAACCGGTCAGACTTGTACTCCATTTTCAAATCTTTTTATATGGAAATAAAGACTCAATTTGATGTTTCTCTTCGTATCTTTCGTTCGGATAATGCTGGTGAATATTTCTATAATGTTTTGTCTACCTTTTTTGATGAGCATGGTATTCTTCATCAATCTTCGTGTTCTCGCACTCCCCAACAGAATGGGGTTGCTGAACGCAAGATACGACATTTGACAGAGGTTGCTCGAGCCCTTTTAATCCAGCGGACGGTTCCCAAATCCTTTTGGGGCGACGCCGTCCTTACTGCCGGTTACCTCGTGAATCGCATGCCCTCCCGTGTTCTTGGGGGCCAGATTCCCTATAGTATTTTGCACCCTGGTTGTTCTTTATATTCTTTACCTCTGAAAATTTTTGGGTGCACGTGTTATGTTCATGCCCTGGATCCCGGCCGCGATAAACTTGATCCTCGCTCTATTAAGTGTGTATTCCTCGGGTACTCTAGGACTCAAAAAGGTTATAAGTGTTATTCTCCCACTCTGCATCGTGAGTTTGTCTGTGCTGATGTTACGTTTCATGAGTTGTTACCCTATTTTCCGTCTTTGCCGCATGCGGATCAATCTGAGTATATGCATATTTTGGTTCCTTCCGGGCAACCTCAAAAGCAACACCCCCCGATGCAGGTCTATGTTCGCCGTGCCAAAGCTGCACCACCACCTCCTCCGCCTACCGCTGAGCCTTCTCCTCCGTTGCGAGATCTGCCTCCACCTCCTTTGGCCCCTATTGCTCCACCTTCTCCTCCCATTGCTCTTCGTAAAGGTATTCGCACTTGTACTATCTCTCATCCTATTGCTAAATTTGTATCCTATGATCATCTGTCCCCCACCCTTCGTGCTTTTACTGCCTCTGTTTCCTCTGTCTTTGTTCCTAAAACTGTTCAGGAGGCCTTATCTATTTCTGAGTGGCGGACAGCTATGGAGGAAGAGATCTCTGCACTCCATGATAATGGGACTTGGGAGTTGGTTCCTCTACCCTTTGGAAAATCCACTGTGGGGTGCCGCTGGGTATTCACTGTGAAATATCATCCTGATGGGTCTGTTGAGCGTTACAAAGCTCGCCTTGTTGCTAAAGGCTACACCCAGACTTATGGTGTTGACTATGCTGAAACCTTTTCCCCGGTTGCGAAGCTTGGTTCTGTCCGTCTCCTTATTTCTCTTGCAGCCAACCTTGGCTGGCCCTTATTTCAATTGGATGTCAAGAATGCTTTCTTACATGGCGATCTTCTTGAGGAGGTTTATATGGAGCAACCACCTGGGTTTGTTGCTTAGGGGGAGCGTTCTCAGGTATGTCGTCTTCGTAAAGCTCTTTACGGGCTTAAACAGTCTCCCAGGGCCTGGTTTGGCAAGTTCAGTGATGCAGTTTTGAAATTTGGTATGAATCGATGTCAGTCTGATCATTCTGTTTTCTCTCTCACATCTCCTCGCGGCAAAGTGTTATTGATTGTGTATGTCGATGATATTATTACGGGTGATGACCAGAGAGGTATTGATGCGTTGAAGGTCTTTCTGCAGAGTCAATTTCATACTAAAGATTTGGGTAGATTGCGATACTTTTTAGGTATCGAGGTGGCACAATCTAAAGATGGTATTAGTTTATCACAAAGGAAATATGTGCTGGATATCTTAGATGAGACTGGTTTGTTGGGGGCGAAACCTATCGATACCCCTATGGATCCTAATGTCAAATTATGCATTGATCAGGGGGAGGCACTGTCTAGTCCTGATCAATATCGCCGTTTGGTTGGTAAACTGAATTATCTCACTATTACACGTCCTGATATTTCATTTGCAGTGAGTATTGTGAGTCAGTTTATGTCTGCTCCTCGTGTGCCACATTGGGAGGCTGTTCTTAGAATTGTCAAGTATCTCAAGTTTCATCCTGGACGTGGTCTATTTTATAGAGCTAATGGTCATTTGCGTATTGAGGCCTTCACTGATTCTGATTGGGCAGGAGGCCCATCTGACAGGAGGTCAACCACTGGATATTGTGTTTTTCTTGGTGGCAATCTTGTTAATTGGAAGAGTAAGAAACAGACCGTGGTTGCACGGTCTAGTGCAGAGGCAGAATATAGAGCCATGGCTCACACCACATGTGAGATTGTGTGGGTGCGATCTTTTCTTGAGGAGATAGGATTCCATGTGCAATTGCCTATGAATTTGTATTGTGATAACCAAGCAGCAATTCACATTGCATCCAACCCTGTATTTCATGAGCGGACTAAGCATATCGAAGTTGATTGTCATCTGGTGCGAGAGAAGTTGACTGATGGTGTTATAGAAACTCCTTTCGTGTCTACAAGTGCTCAATTGGCTGACATATTTACCAAGTCATTGTTTAAGCCTCGGTTGGAGATGTTATGTGACAAGCTGGGTTTGTGTGATATCTATTTCCCAGCTTGAGGGGGAGTGTTGGAATACTAGTATACTCGTATACTAGTATATTGTGTTTAGTCCCACATTGCTTATTTACATTATGTAATGAACTATCTCCTTATATAAATAAATGATTATGTGTGAAGGTGTAAGTTACCTTACACACCTTTTCCTCTCCAAACAACACTTATCATCACTACAAGTACAAACAACATACGTATATTTGCTTTCCAGCTATCAATTACCCCAATGAGCATTGAGCACGCATAAACGTGTGAAGCTTTGGGCATTACACTAGTATATATACATATATAGCTCGTGTATATATAAAAATATATTTTATGAATGCTTTAAGTTTACATTGACTGCAACCTCGTAAGGCTGTCTTGAATGCTACCTTTGAGGGTACGCACATGTGGTCATAGGAGTAGTCCACCAGGAAGCTTTGAATGGAAAAGAGTACTCTTAAGCTTTCCACTTCTTCCGATGTGGGACAAGTTCATGCTCAAATAAACTCCCTTTTCCCCCTTTTTTAGTCCCACATTGGTCCTCCACAAAACTAAGCCAAGCAGGATACCTGTAAGATGAGGGCTCCACCACGCTATTGCATGCGCTGAACCTGGCTATAGCTTTCCAAGCTAAGGTGAGCCGAGCTCAAGCCTTGGGAGTTTTTCTCGAGCCGAGCTTAAGCCTAACATTTGGTGCTTGACTCGAGCATGAGCTGACCTAATCTTAGGCGAGCCGAGCGGCGGCTTAAAGCTTGACTCGGCTCGGCTCGTTTACAACCCTACACACAATTGTTTTTTCTTTTCTATTGGGCTTTCATCCATTAGTACATAACTTGCTTCTTTTGATTGTTACAGATTTGCATCTTCCATTCGCTGCTTCTGTAAATGGATGCCTTCATTCTAGTTTGCTATGTATTCATTGCTTTACTGCATGCGCCTAGAACATCTTAAGTGATGCTTTAATAATCTTAAGTGATGCTTTAATAATTAATATGTACACCCAATCTTTGCGAAATTTTGATGTGTTTCGCTTTTGGCCTTTGGTTCGAGATTTGTCTCTTTTGCTTTTGTGACATCACTATTTTGAGTCTATAATACTTATATTTATTAGGGTAATTGAATACCTAAACAACTAGTTTTCTTTCCATATTAGGAAAGGAATATTGTGTTGGAATAAATTTTGAAGAACAGAGATGAAGTACACCGATACAGCCTAACAGGAAGCAGAGTAACCCAACAAGCTACAATAGAATCCGAAAATTTGCCAAATGTGAACTTATTTTGCAATTTCTAATCAATGTTCCCACATGAGCTTTTTATTTAGGGGAATTTATGTCGTAGCACTTGTTCAGGGTTTACACTTTCAATACTGTAGGTTGATGAACGCAAGGCAAGCATTGAATTTAGACAATTCAAGAGATGAGGAAAAGAATGAAGTTAGGGGGAGGGGTGAAACACGATGCACCTACTTTATCTGGAGAGGCCCATAGGCTATGGAAGATGAGAGACAAGATCAGAAACTTTGAGGAGGTACAAGCTCAATGGAAGGTAACTGTGAAACTATTGGAAACACAACTTGTGCTCCAGGAGGTAGATTGAACATCTCTCGTATGACTTGATGCTAGGTTTTGTACCTTGATGCCGTTAATGTTTCTGATGTTTCAATATTTTATCTTGAATGACGTGAATAAACTATGTCACTATTCCATTTATTGTTTTGAAGATAACTAGTGACATTAAAGTGTTTCCCCTATGCTATTTTTCTTGGTCAAATTCTGTTAAAACTCATACGAATAACACTCTTGACATTGAGGGTAAGTCACTTAAAATATGTGCTTTTCCATTTACTTTATGAACCTAGTAAATGAAATATAGAAGGGAAAATAAAAAGACGGTAGGTCTTCGATTAATAAATATCATGTAGCGATAGTTCTTAGGTTTTGAGATTCCTAATTGTCCTTACTTCTAGTTTACTTTTAACATTTGTGGTTATTTGCGCTGATTATGTCACTTTCACTTTTTAAATTTGACAGGTTGATATTTTGGCCTTTAGTCTACTTTTTTGTCTTTTATTTCCTCACATGGATGTTATTTGTCCACTCGTTCGTTCCATCCATTCTTTTTTAGTGTGCTTTGTTGTTGTTGCTCTATTATGTCTCCCTTCGTGACTTGTTGATTTTGTGTGTTTTGCGATATTCTTTATTCTTGCATATCTGGAAATGTGCAATCTCTTAATTTAAGTGTCCTGGTCGCTTTGTCGTGGAATCTGTTTCTTTTTTCTCCGTGACTTGCTTTTCTTGGTAGACGCATTGGCCTTCTTTTTAGCTGTTGCTTCTGGAGTGGTTTTTGGGAGATCTTTTAGACATTTCTTTTTAGTTGATCCCATAACGTCTTAGTTGATTGGATGGGCTTGATTCGCCTATAAGGTTGTTGGCTTTATGCTGTTAATTCACAGCATGAGAAAGGCTCGAAATTTCACCATTCTATGCATTGCATGCAACAAGGAAAGAGAAACAATGATTGAAATTTGTTCGTTCATGTGCAACCACTCTAGCATCATCTCTTTGTACAAATATCTTATTAAAGTATGGTATCCAATTATCCAATTAATTATGGGCTATGAAGCACCGACACCTCTAAAAGTCGAGGTATCGTAGTGTCCGACACAGGGACACGGGGGATACGTACGGGACACGCCACGTGGCGTGTCCCATAATTTAATTTGAATTTTTGACGGGGACACCGCTGGGGACACGGCAGGGGCCAAACTGTAATTTTTTAAAAAATTTGGGGGACCAAACTGTAATTTTTGAAAAAATTGGGGGTCAAACTGTAATTTTTTAAAATAAAATTTGGATCCAAATTATAGATTTTTTAAAATTTCTGGGTGCTAAACTATAATTATTATTTATTTATATAAATAAAATAAATAAATATACACGTGGCGTGTCCCCCGCCGTGTCCGTGTCCCCATTTTTTTAGAATTCCCGTGTCCCGGTGTCGGTTTCGTGTCCGTATCGGTGTCCGTGTCCGTGCATCATAGATTATGGGTATAGAATAACATCATTGACTATCCAATCAAACTTTTGGTGTGGCTTGCTAATTTGCATGATCTTCCCAAAATGCTCCCATGTGATGACCTAATGATGTACTTCAATTGAAGGGTATTATTGTAAATGTGCATATCTTGGAACACAAGGTTTTTTGAAGTTCCCGATTGGTTCCTTTGTTGGTGAAAAGGACACTCCAGAGATCTCTTTCAAGACCAAATCTTCCAAATTCTTCTCACCTGGTAAACCTTCTCTCTCTCGTACAATGGTAGACTCAATCGTCTTGTGGCGCTGAATACCATCCAGGACAATCACATCAGTCTTCTCCACCATTACTTCTCTCATAAGGTCTCTGCACTTACCCCTTTCTACATGCATGAAAGAAATAGATTTATAGTTCTGAAATACTAAAAAATTTCTGTTGGGTATCCATCCATGAAAACCAGTTAATCAGTAAAAGTTGCCGGCCATAGCCCAAGCTGTAGGGATTTTTCCAGGTTTTTAACTCCAAATACAAACCTAATTCAGTTCCGATCAGTCTTGGAATCCAATTTTATCCAAGCAATCAATCTGTCTTCTCTTTGTGCATCGCGTGCAAAAGTGAAGTTTTTGCAGATAGCTCTTTTTTTCCATGTTTATGTTTATGTTTATGTTATGGACTGCTTTTTATCCGTCTTAGATCTATCTATCTGAATTTTTTGTTTAGCTTAAAAATGTGAAATTGGAGCAGAAACAGAGAATATGTTTCCATATCGAAATTTGAGGTGAATGAAGAGAAAAAAGGTATAAAGACTAATTGTTTGGAGCCAATATCCTCTTCCTGCAGGTTTGCATATTATCAAAGAAATAGATTTTTGATCCCCTTGGGTTACGTTTTCCATGAATATGCCCTTGCTTTCCTATTATGTAGTCAGTAATTTGAATATGTCCTCACTTTCCATGAATACGTCCTTGCTTTCCTATTATTTATTTCTACTTGGACAAGCATGTACTCTGGATAGGGATGGCCATCTCGGCCGACCCGTCCGTATCCAATCCGTTATCCGTCCTGAACGGATCGGAATTTTTTGGATATCGGGGCGGATTTGGATTTATTTTTTTTAAAAAATCGGAGATCGGATCGGATCGGATTTGGAGGTAAGTCTGCCTCCGATCTGATCCACCCCGAATCTGAACAATCTCTGAAAAATCCAAATCCAGCAGATTCACCAAACGAACAAAAAATGAGTCATGCTCATCTTATTCAAAATCTCGGATCACTTGGTACAAAAACTTCTACTATATCACTCCCTCATACAAAAAGAAAAGGATTTGAATCATTTGATTTTGTTTTTTCCCAAACAAACACACACAGAGGCGCAAATATATGCAGTAGCATAATACCCCTCCTCGAGATTTCTCCAAAACATGGCAAAACAGAGAACACCTCAATCTCTCATGGGTGCAGAGCTTCATTGAACTCTCTCTCTCTATATTTACTAGGAAGAACCCCCAGATCATGGGTGGTTTATGTACATCAAAGACCACTTTAGTTTTAAAGCTCATTTTTCAGGTCAAATCAGCCATTGTTTGAGTCACTCCTCCATTGATGATCCATGGATGCCCTGCATTTGATAAAGAATTCAAAATTAGAACAAATTTTGAATGTACCCACACAAGAATCCATATAGATAAATGACTGTCGAAACAAAGAAACCAAGAAAACCGATTCACCTGGTTTGGTAGCCCAGAAAATCAAATTCGGATTCGGATATCCGATTGGATCTCCATTCCCCGTTCGGAGTGGGGATGAAGGACCAAAATATATATATCCGTTCGGAGTTCGAGGCGGATTCGGAGGCGAGTGAAAGGTTTGGATTCGTATATTGCAATATCTGCCCCGTTGCCATCCCTAACTCTGGAATTTGGCATATATGTTGTTACAAGTTCATGCCCAGCCAAAAGTTCATACCATTGCTGACTGTTTGCTGTATGCATGTATTTTAGGGGCTCAAAATGTTACCCCATTGTTATTGTTGAAATAGGTGTTCTTATGATTTGAAACTTGGCTGTAAAATATTTTGATAAACATACATTTTTAGATGGCATAGATGGTATTATCTGGAAGTTACATTTACAACTACGGTTAAAAATCTACTTCATGGATGAAAATAGTTCAAGTATGTAAACAAAGTTTATCCTGGCATCTGATTTGTTAGCTAAATAAATCTGATGGTGGTTTGTTGACTATGTTTTTTGATCTTTTTCTTCTTGTCTGTAGTTACATCTCCAAACCTTTAAGGTTGTAGTACAATGATATTGTGTTTTTCAATTTCAAGAAGAGGCTTGGGTCTCTTTTCAACAATTTTCACAACTAGTGGGGTGCTTGTAACATTCACCATGGAGCTTCACTTCCCATTCCAAGGCCTTTAGTGGAGCCGCTACTAGCATAGTGATAAAATTGTACACCTTTTTCTTCTTTTTCGATCAGCATTGACACAGTGGAAGAACAGCTCCCAACATAAACAATCGACTGGAAACACATATTAACCGAGTAAATGGGTTTTAACAGAGCCACAATAGACTTTTTCTCCTCTTCTTTCTTTCTTTTGCAAAACTTTATCTCCTCGCCTTTTTTTAGTTCTAAGGTGATTGTTCATTAAAAGAACTCAATGTGTATGGAATTAGGCATACAATGTGTACATAACTCAAATGTGTACAGAATTAGGCTTTCAGATTACACTAACGAATAATCTTTCATTTGATTTGATAGTTAGCAGAAACAACTTAAACAGATTGCCGAGAAAAACCAGAATTTAGACTCTTGAGATTCGGAACACATTGTTGTGATAGTGAGTTAGCAACCTCACTTATTTTTGATGTGGATCCTGGTACTTTGTTCGAGTTTGAAATGATGCCATTACTTTGTTCCTTGTCCAAGCACCAACATGGTTGAGTTGTAAGTTTTCACGATTGCTTATTGATATTCATAGATTCAATTTCAATGAATTATTGACCTCGCTTGATCTTGATTCTCTTGCAAATAGATATATTCCTTGTGAATGAAGCTGGGAGATATCAAACATGTATCTGTAGAGTTTTGAACATCATTCATTGTTGATGTTCAGTAGCACTGAAGTCTACAATGAGAAAAACTCACTCAATTTTCTAAGCCTATAGAATTAGGTCGAGGTAGCACTTAGATATTTTGATTGCCGTAACACGACATAATGCTCTCCCATATACATGTCTTTTTATAGGAATATGCAAATTAAGAAATATATGTGTACTTTTAAGTAATGAGAAAACAACTAGTTTTTGTATGTAGTTTCGTCTTAATACCTTCCCAAATTTACGTAGTTTCCATACCCCTGCTTTTGATCAAGCTTTCCCCTCTTCTTTGGTCATCTTATGTTATTTGAACTTCCAATAGATCAAAATAGTACTTGAATTGCTATTTTCGAATTGTGCTTCAATGTTAGTTCACAAAGATGACAACAACAAAGAGCTGTTTGATTGAGTTTTTACAGCATCAACCGCTGCCCACATAACCCAATATAAGTTCTTCTCATTGTACTATGAGGAGGATCAACTAACATATTTATTCTTCCCAATATATTTTGAGAATCGGTGAGCGTGAGTGTGAGTGTGTGTGAGTTGGAGTTTGTGATCTGTTAATAGTTGTTTGTGAGTGTGCTCCTCCTACACTCTCTATTCGATTGAGTGGAAGTTTGTGGCTTTGAAAATCAGGGAGTACGAGTGTTTTGGGCGAATCATTATTTCTGAGTGCTCAATTTTTGTGGGGCGTGAATATTTAGAGGTATTTGTGTGCTTGAGACATTGGGTTCTTGTGTGCTTTTACTTGGGTGCGTGTTTGTAACCAATTACCAATAGTAATGATCAAACTTGATGTTTGCCGATAAAAAAAAAGGATCAAACTTGATGTTAAAGATTTACAAGTTTTAGGTGGTTGATTACACACCAATATGTTGTAGCATTATGAGCTTCTCAGACTTTTCTCTGCATTTTTAGCTAGATTTACTTTCTTGATTCTATATCTTATGGTGTTGAACACGGTTCATTTTTGGAATGTGTTTGAAAGTGGGAACTCTGGTTGCTAGGTTGTAGGCATATATTGAGGGATCATTATGCTGTAGCAAACTGGTCACTATTTGTTACGTGTATCATCTCTGGCCTGTTGATTCTTTTTGTATTTTGTTTTTTATACTGTAACCTCACTCTGGAATTTAGTTTGTTCTGTATTTAAACAGATTCAAGATTTTGTACTCCTTTTATTCGTGATGGCGTAAAGAATTTCCTATAGTAGGGGTTGTTGCTCGATGACGCTGGATTGGCGCTTCCTTCTCGGGATCTTAGCATAGATGTTGACGTATAAGCTTTTTGCACTTGACAGGCTTAAGCCACTTGTATTTGACGTGCTCGATAACTCATTGAGACATCAAAAGTTGAGGCTACGGGAAATGGGTTTCAACCCTAAGACAGTAGTCATCGAGTCTGGTTGGAAGTATCAGGTCTAGCACTAGCAGAATGCTTGAGTGCTGCCCCAATAAATCTCAATTTTCTCAGGTGCAAGCTTGAGCTGTAAAGTAATTCTTGTTCTTTGTTACTGATTTCTCCTACGTTCACTTTCTTGTTTGCAATTCTTCTAATGTACTAATATCTACATGTCTATTTGTTGCTATCAGTGTCAACAACAAAGAATGATGAGGAAGGTCAACACATAGAATTGACACTGTGTGCTTTGCAATTTGATTGTTGTGTTATGGTTTTGTGCTATTGGACTCTCTAATTAACTATTATCCTATATAAATACCGTTTTTGACATTGTACTACACACATGCTTATCTAAAACGTGTTTTCAACCCAAAAGATTGGTATGGGTGATATGGAATATAGTTGTAAGTACGTAGTATTCGAAAATTGTGTAGCATAATAGTCAACTTTGTTGCATTTGAAGTCACATTGAATCATGAATTGCTTTTAGACTTGCAAAAGATCTTACTCCCTGAAAAATCTCATTTTACATGCTTGTGCTCATCCATTAACTATTTTCACTTGCCTCATTCTCGCTTTTACATATGGTAGTATGTTTTTGAGCATGTCAGGGGTTTTTAAGCTTATTTGTTGAGCACTACATACGGATGACTTGAATTATTCTTTTCTTTTAATGATTTCAGGTTATGCTTGACATTATATATATTCCCAATTTTTAGCAACTTGTGTTTGGAATCGGAATGTTTATGCATATGTATATCAGCTTTGAATTCATTTTAAATTGAGACTAATATAAAACTATACTGATAGGAAGGGAGAGCACGAGTTGATGTTTGCCTCTTTCGAAGCCATGTCGGGTTTTTTTTATCATATCTAGAAAGCCCCTTTACTGCCACTTACTATATTTTTGTTTTTTTGAACAGCTTCATTGCTTTCCTCAAACTAATTATCCATAATCTGCAATTATTGCATGGGTTAAACTGGGATAACTAACTCTTTTATCTTGTAAAGAGAATTGAAAAAAATGCTCTTCTCGCAATTTCCGCGTCCCCCCTCTCTTTCCCACTTTGAGGTCTCCTTCTCTCCTCTCTGGATTCCATCAGAATTTCTTCCATTGGCACCCAAATTGGCAGCAAGATATACAATTTTGGCTCACTTCCTTCCCTATAAGCATGAAGATGCATAGAACAGTAACTTTCGGGGTGAATTTCAAAAACCCCCTTCCATCTACCACCAAAAATCAAAGACCTCCTTCCATCTACCAAATGAAACAAGGACCCTCCTCCATCTTTTTTCAATTTGCAATGTCCCACATTTTAACAGTTCTGTTGACAAAATTAATGGGAAAAAATTATTTCACATTTTAACTCCCTTAAATGCCCCTCTCTCCATTATACTTTTTTGGGTAAAGGAAAGAAATATATCTTTTCTCCTATATCTACATATCACAGTCTTCATCCTCCACGTCTCTCTCCTCCCCCACATCTTCTTCCTCTGTTCGATCTCCACCATTTCTCCATTGTTGGATCATGTCTTCTTCAATGACAAGTAATAGCTCCAGTAATAGCAAGCAACGTTCGAGCCCTAGTCTGATTGTGTTATGTACATGTGGAATTAGGGCTCCACTTGTTACATTAAAAGACAGATGACAACCCCCCAAAAAAAATTATGAGGTATGTTTTCACTCTTTGATTTCTTCCTCCATTTCTTAATAATCACGACCTTTGAACAAAAGAAAACCCCCCAAAAAAAAAGCTGATAAAAGGTGTGGGTTTTCCTCTCTTTTTTTAGTGATATGGCCTTTCATGTTCTCCGTTAACAGTAATTTTCAAAAAGTGGGACGTTGAAACTCGAAAATAGATGATGGAGGGTTAATGATTCAATTGGTAGATGGAGGGGGGGTCCTTGATTTTTGGCGGTAGATGGAGGGGTTTTTTTTTGCCCCAACTTTCGTCCCTTGTGAGTTTACCATTTTAACCTTCTCCATCGTTTTGTTTTTTGGCTGTTTGAGGGTATTTTTGAGATTGTTCCCTTTGTTTGACTACTGAACCGGACTTTTGTATTTTACCGCTTGGTACACGCTTTTTGTGCCATGTCTTTATGTTTCCCATTCAGTCCAAAATAACCTTCAATAGTTCAATTCAAGGCATGTACAAGCCAGTTTTAAGTTGGATTTTTGTGGAATAGTTTAAATTTGCTTGGTATTGTTTTGAACGGCAAATCAGATCAGTCCTTTGGCTTCTCCATTATAAATGTTCTCGGGTTTTTTTTTTTTTGCAGTAAATGTGTGACAACTCTCTTCTGCAGTAGATAGACCCAATACTCTCTCACCAATAAATCTCACTTTTCTCGACCTCTCAGATCTATCTTTCCTTTCTCTCTACTCTCTTTGGCTAGTAGAAAATATCATCGTTCTTTCTGTCATATGACTTATCCTCTTCTCCAACATAAAAATACATCAAAGGTACTGTATTTTGTTTTCCATTTTGCAAATACAGAAAAGCTACGTGCACAGCAGCTGTGCACAGATCCCATTTTCTCCCGGCTCGGGTCGCAAAAAGATGATCGGAGCCGCTCATTTTGTTCAAAAAATGTCGTTTAAGGTCTCTGTAAAAAATGAGCTTCGTTCGACACCGTTAGAGGCATTAACAAAACACCCAAAATCACTTCAGAATTTAGCCTAACTCGATCCGGGAGAAAACGCGTGCTGTGCACAGCTTGCTGTGCACGTAGCACAGCTCTTGCAAATATGACCCATTTATGTACTGAGCTTCCTTTTCTTTCATGTGTACTTTGTTTGTTCTCTACATAGTAGTTCTGTATATCCAAGGCCTCTGCATTGTTCAAGTGTTGACAATGATGGAATCAATGGTTGAAAATCACAAAATCGCCGATGTTGTGTCGTTGTCTCAAGGTGAACCTAAACCAAGCTGGTCTCGGCCGTAATCGATGTTTCTCTCCACACAATTGGAAGGTGCGGCGACGACATAGGAAGATGATTGGAGATAGTAAAGCTAAAGCATGTAAGCCTTCTCTTTTTATGTTTCAGAAGTTATCTTCGGAGAAGTTTTCTAAAATATTGATTTTGAAATAGCAACAAAACAAGCATTTTGAGTGGTTAGGATGATTTTTGAAAGATTCTTCTCTGAATTAGTTCTAGGGGAGTTCAAAATGAGGAGACAAAGTTCAGGTGATTCACGATCAGTTTCAACACTCTATCAAGTAAGTACCCTCTTATTTGTTAAAACTTCTATACATTAACATTGCTCCCGTAGCTTATTGCAAAAACACTCGTCATCATTTGGTGTTTTGACAGAAAAAAGTAGTCTTTACACGTCTCTAGGTCAAGATTCTGTTCGTTTTATTCTTGGTTTTGGTCTTATCTTTTAGGCTGCGAGAGAAAGAGAGAGAGAGCACGCTAAATACCAACTAAACACTATACAAGAGAGCTTAATTATATTGTTTTTGTTGATCCCATCAACGGATTAATGACTTACATCTGGACTTCACGCTTCTAATTTTCTGTTTGTTATTAGTGCATGTTGAAGATAATAGTTTTATGCTGATAAGAAGCCAATATTTTTCCTTTTAGTAAGATAAATTTGTGACCAGATTAGTCATTTAGATTGATTGTCTCATCAAACAAAAAGAAAAAAAAAAGTAAATCTGAGCTTTTGAATAGCAACTGCAATTGATCGATAGTTTGTCAGCTATTGCAAATCTGAGCTTTTTAGCTGTTGAATAGCAACTGCGACTGATTGATATTCGTCAAGTTTATAACTAACAGAGCATATTTTTTCTTTTGCTCTAGAATTCATTTGAGGCAGGATTGTTAATTTTTTATGTCTGATTTACGTGAAGTACTAAGTTTTTTGGTTCTTGTCAGTGCAGTGTAGAGAGATCATTTTTCCTACTGTATCTCTACAATTAGTGAGGGAAAGAAAGCTAACTAGTTCATTTTTACAGCTGATTTTTTTTCCTTCTCATCTTCTTAGCCTTGCAAAACAAACAAAAATCAGAAAGAAATTAGCTTTTTTTCTCCTTAATTTTTTTCCGTTTAGCATTTTTTTGGTTCTTATTTTGTTAGAAGGAAAGGAAAGAAAGATGATGCTGTCAATCTGTAAAGCATGTTGCATTTGTAGTTTAACGTATCGTGTAATGGTGCTCGGACCAGTGACATACTTCACTGCAAAGTGCCAACTTTGTAATGCCAGAAGCCCAGAAGATATCAAATCTACCCAAAGTGCCATCTTTGTAGTGCCAGAAGCACAGAAGATATCAAATCTACCCAAGTTTTTTTTTGTCTTTTTTCCCTTTTTATCAACTGTACTTGGTCTATTTTGATCACCATACAAGATCCCAACAATATTGCAAACAATGAATTCTTGCTTAGTGAAAGTTGAAGGAAAATGAGACTAAAAGGTTAGTCTGATGGATGGGAACTCCCTACAGGGGCTGATGACTGCGTTAGATTTTGCATTGTTGCGGACTGCAACTTTCCCTTCATACTAGTTGCAACTAGATTTTGAATTTGAAGGTGAAGAAATCATCTTATTGGCATGTGTATCAATGAACTTAGACCTAGGCCATTGCGGTTCGAAAATGATAGGTAGAATGTGAGATTTTTTTCTATCTAAGGGAAGAGGCTCAACCATCTCACAACCAGAGATAGGGGCAGGGGACTTTAGTGCTATCTCAACTCACTCATCGCTATTAAATAGTATAAATGTTTTTAAGATCTCTAAACTCGTGAATTTTCTCAATCTGTTCCAATAGGCAATAGCCCACTTTCAACCAATTAGCTGTCGAAAAGTGCATGTGGCTCAATCTCTGCCATATGCACTTTTCGTCGAAATCAGCAATTAGACTACATCGAGAATTTGGGTTAAGTGTGTGTTTAAGAGGGTCCTCACATCCCTCCCTAGTCAACAATTGCGTAGTGGAGGTGGTAAGTAGAATTACTCTCTTACTCTTCCATGTTAAAAAAGAGAGGATATATTTAAGGACTAGTAGGGGAAAAATTAAACCTAGAGGACCAAAATGGGAGTTGACAGTAATGTAGCCCAAACCCCCGAAATACCGGTATGTCTTTTGGGGCTGTTCATTATTTATGCATGCTATGAAGAGGGACGTGTTAAGGGTTTTGGACGGTGACCAGTCTGCGATTTCAGACCCATAAAAGTACTCATAAATACCGGTATGTCTCTCTTTTTCCCTAAATTCTTTCACGAGTTTTTTGGAATGAATCAAACTTTGTTTTTTTGTTGGGTTTCTCTTTTGTGGTTTTGATGAGGCATTGGCACTTGTTTCCTGTTCTTGTTTTGATCTTTGTGTAGGCAATTGGTTGATTTGGTTTCTTTAGCATGGATATTTGTTTGGGTTCTTCTTGGTGGACTCAATCGAATTGTAGCCAGTGTCATGCCTGTTTGTCTACAATTTCAATCTGTGGCCATTGTGGGTCTGTTAGCCTTTAACTTGAAGCTTTTTGGACGTCATTCTTTCTTCTATTTTAGGTGTTTGATGATATATGGAAGCCAAAAACCATATCCAAAGCTTCTTGAATCTGTCCAGGCTAATGTCATTTTTTTTTTGGAAAATATATAGTTTAAACGGTTAAGTCAAACGCTGGGAGTTTTTAAAAAAATTACAAGAAAATATATATTTTTCAATCAAATACTGGAAATTCTATTATTATTCAGAAAGAACCTCATTGTTCTTGCTTAGATATTCCTCCTCTGAGTCCTCTTCTTGAGTGTTAATATTCTACCAATGTTGTGGATGTTTCTCTCAAAACTCTAGTATGCGATGTATATGACTACCTATGGTTTGGACAATTACATGAATCATGAGAAAACTAATCAACTTTCATGAGTTGTATGCGGAATTTAGATTCTCACATGATTTCTAGGATTCAAACTGTATAATAGTTTATTGTGGTAATCTTCAAGGTATTATCCTATCCTAAATTACTTGCCTGATTCCTTACATTCGGTAGAGCAAAATCTCCCTTTTGAAATCAAGAACCCTAATAGCTTTGGCCTTGTATTATGCAACAGGACTTTGTTTATTGTATGGACATTATTTCTCAGGCATCGAATTTGATCCTCGCAATAAAGATGGATGGACTTAAGGTTGTGTTACTTGTACTAGGAATATTGATGGTTGCAGTTCCATGTTCCTATGGAGTATCAGTAGCGTGTATGGAGGTTTATGACGAAGGTCGTGCTCCTGCTGTTTTTAGATCTCCGGAATGCCATGATTGGGTTCTCTCTGCCAAAGCTCACCAAAATGAAACTATGAACTGCCAGTTTGAGACAACTCGGGGAAGAAGGAGATATCAATTATCAAGAGGATCGAATTTCATGCAATCTTGATATGCAGATACCATTGCTTGGTAATCCCAGTAATCACCAGCTATTGTTTCTGTGCTTTGGTTTCTGGTTCAGTGCTAGATGATTGCTTATGTTAAGTGATTGGTTTTGTACTACTTAAGCGAAATTACGTTTCTGGAGCTTGACAATTGTGCACGTGAAAATGGGCAGGAAGATGTCAGGGTTGGTGTGGTGGCAGTCTTTGATGGTCAAATTGGAAAGGAAGCTAGTGAAATGGCCTAAAAACTTGTGATGGATTATTTTTTCGTGTACTCTATGATTGACTCGTTCAAGAACTGGTATCATTAAAGGAAGAACAAAATCTGGCCTTTTAGAATAGCTATGAAGATGTAGTACTAGAGCCGCATAAATCAACTATTGGGAGGTGGGTTCCTTTTGACATATCTTGAATTAAGACGTTTGTTAACCGATTTTCTTTGAAATAGAGAGATGACTAGTTCCTATTTGTAGATATCAACTAAACTTGCACACAACTATAAACTTGCATAGTTGCACCCTTCATAGAAATCCAAGACACCATCTTCACACTTTGCACCTTCCAAGTATCCAAGAAAAACTTTGATCAAGTTTCCAAAATATGTTTTAATCACATCTTCATTCTTGTAATTTTGTGGTGGCTTACATCTGGAATTCAGTTCTAGTCTATAGTGAGATCACTTTTTGTTGCTTGGTCTCCATTCGAGAAGTTTTTACGTTTCCCTACACGAAAAATGAAATCTCTTACTTTGTTGATGATAATAGTAATACCTTTTTCTTCTATGGAGCTTTCATCTTTCCAACTCTTCTCTAGCTGGCTGGGGAAGCATGAATGAAGTGACAGAAGGTATAAGCCACTACATTGAGCTGCTAACTGCTGTTGTCAATCTACTAGGCCTAAAACAACTTCTTTACTCCCGCGAGGAAGACATTCCCAATTTATTATCTTCCCCTTGCTCCTGAGCCAGTAATGAACCATTCGGTAGCTTCTGAAGTTCTAGAGCAAAGGTCAGTTGTCGGCCCTGGTATTCATTTAGTACAGGCATTATCCTTCCAAAAAGTGCTGTCCAATGTTTGAACTACTTTATGCCTTCTTGTTTGGCTTTTTAATTAGTGGAAAGCATAATCCTCAAAAAACTAGGGATTCTTAAATCTGTTGTACTTATTTCATAATTTAGTTATGTTGTCTGAGTACAGTGGCAGTTTGGAAGGAACATCGCAGGTGATACTGCAATAATTGACACGCATGGGAACCTTGAAGGTAGCGCTGGTGAAGACAATCAAGAATATCAATTTAGCGTTGACTGAGGCAAGTTTGCCTTTTCTTTTCTTATTTTTTTGCAGCCTTTCTTGTATGGGAGTATAACCTGTGGTTCCTTCTGCTTTCCATGGCATTTGTATATTAGATTAAGTTCTTCTCCTAACTTTGTTAATTGGCTCTGTACTTTCAGGCAGCTTTCGAAAATAATTTAGCAGCAGGATCTACAGCTGTTGTTACTCTTCTGGTAGATGGTCAAATTTTAGTTGCCAATGTTGGTGACTCAAAAGCCCTTCTATGCTCTGAGAAACTTCCCCTGCACCGAGAGGCTGATTAACACTCTCTTTCTGTTGAACGACAATTTCTTTGGTTCAATTTGCGGCCACTTATCAGTATAAGAATGACAATGCATCCAATAAGCAAAGATAGAATTGCTAGAATGATATTACAATTTACACTCGCTTTCATGTTTGTGCACATGTATAATATGGCTTAAAGATTGGACTCTCTCACTAACACACTTCAAATATGGTGGCTTGATGTTTTGGTACTACTCTGATTCTCACAACTGATGTTGCTTTAAAATTATAGGTGCATCAATCTCCTATCTTCCCGTTAAAGAATTAACTAGTGATCATAATCCACATACAGATGAAGAGAGAGCCAGGATTGAAGCAGCTGGTGGCGTCATCTCTTGGTATGACATGCCTATAATCAACGGTCATTTTCCTATGACCCGTGCTCTCGGCGACGTTCCCTTAAAGAGGTACAGTTCCCAACTCAAAACAAAGCTTGAATGTTGATTTCATTCCCAATTATTGCCTCTTTCTAGGACTTCAACTTTGTTCGAAATTATGTGCCCACACTGATAATGTTACATGCAGTCGCTAAACATAAGCATTTTTAGGGTTTTCATTGTTCAAAGTTTTTTTGCATTTTCTTTCTCCGGTATGGTATAATATCTGATCCTGAAGTGACAGATTGGCAACCTTTAGCCGCTGATGACAACTGTCTTGTGGTTGCATCTGATGGCATACTTGAGAGTCTAAAGCCACAGAAAGTATGTCATCTCATAAGAGATGCACACTTCCAAGACACAAAGAAATCGAAGCAATTGGATTCTAGTTTAGACCAGTCCTCATTGGCCAACTGCATTGTTCGCAATGCTTTCAAGAAAGGCAGCACTGATAATCTGTCTGCCGTCGTGGTGCTTCTGAGGTCAGCCAGTTTTTCCCCTGCGAAATCCTGAAAGGAGGATTTGGAATTGGATTAAGCTTTTTTTCTTCGTTTAGCACCTTGATTGCTTTGTCCAGAGTTTTTCTTTCCTGTAATTAGGAATTAATATGATTAAGAGTGAAAGAGCATCGCCTGCATTAAGAATAGTGTTATGTGAAAAGAGCTTACTGCACTTGGATGAATTGCATTAACAGTGTCATAGGAATAAAATGACAGATTAAGAAGATAACACACCTCTGGTTTTTGGCCTACCATACAAGCAGATGATGCAAGAAGCAACTTGCATAGGCAGCCATAAAATAACTGGAAAACGAGAAGCTTGTCCCAAGAACAGAGACAGGAAGACCATTCGCAGAGAAGGTAAAAACAAAGGTTAGGTTGCAGCAATCCGTGCAAAAAGTTTAAGTCACATCCAAATAATGCAGAACTTACTCATGTAGCCGATCCCGACTAATAGGGACTTAAGGTTCTGTTTGGTTTTGGTTTTAATGCATGAATGCTGAATAGTCAGTGATGGGCTATGCCTGGTGGAGGAATCATTCATGTTTTGGGTGTGCACCTACTTTGAATTAGTGGGTCATAAATGGGCTCTTGTGTGGTTTCTAGGGTCACTGAAGGCTGGGCCTATTACGCCCGATCAGAATCATTCATGTTTTGGGTGTGCACCTACTTTTAATTATGACCCTTTAGAATAATATGATCAGAATAACAAAATCTTTGCATCGATTTAAACGGAGTGAAAATTTGAGCACTTAATTTTTTTAGACCATTTATATATTAAAAAATATGTTAAAAAATTAAGTGCTCCAATTTTTAATCCGTTTGAAGGTGTGAAGATCTTATTATTTTGATCATATTATTCTAAAGAGACATAAATAAATTTTCTCTCATAATCACGTTTCTGCTTCATAGGATTGCAAACAGTTGGCAAAGTAATTTTTTTTCTCCCAATAAGGAACGTTTTGTCCCCAAATGTGGGTGTGGGTTGGGGCTGCTGCCCCCTCTGGGCAACAGAGCCCCCGGATCCAACTAGAGGGATCTCCAAGCAGCCCCCACCGAGGTCGAGCCGACCCACGAAACCTAACCGGCCCATTCACCTGACCCAGAGGGTTCGGTCCTTGGACCTGTGAACTGGGCCTCTGGAACCAGTGGGCTGGACCCTTCGGTCTGGTCCACCTCCTTTCGGTTCGATCCACAACTCGTACTGGCCCTAGGCCCAAACCGCGCATACTAGACCTGCCCGTCATGCTCATCCCCTAGCCCTACCGTTTCTCCTTGCAGGCCAACCTGTGGCCAAGTACAGTTCGGCCAACCACACTATCCACACACATTCTCCACAAACCATCCTTCGGAGTCAAAAGAGCCGGCACCGTACAAGGGCTAAAGCTTTCCCTTATGTAGTCTTTGTCTGGAAGATCCTTAACTTGCCTTTGAATTTCTTCCCTCTCCCTTGGAGACATTCTATACGCGGGCTTATTCGGAATGGGCACCCCCGGTACCCATTCACCCAACCCAGAGGGTTCGGTCCTTGGACCTGTGGACTGAGCCTCAGGAACCAGTGGGCTGGACCCTTCGGTCCGGTCCACCTCCTTTCGGTTCGATCCACAACTCGTACTGGCCTTAGGCCCAAACCGCGCATACTAGACCTGCCCGTCATGCTCATCCCCTAGCCCTACCGTTTCTCCTTGCAGGCCAACCTGTGGCCAAGTACAGTTCGGCCAACCATACTATCCACACACATTCTCCACAAACCATCCTTCTTCGGAGTCGAAAGAGCCGGCACCGCACAAGGGCTAAGACTTTCCCTTATGTAGTCTTTGTCTGGAAGATCCTTAACTTGCCTTTGAATTTCTTCCCTCTCCCTTGGAGACATTCTATACGCGGGCTTATTCGGAATGGGCACCCCCGGTACCAATTCAATACAATGTTGAATATCTCGCAAAGGAGGCAATTCAGGACGCAACTCTTGAGGAAACACATTAACATACTCCTTCAAAAGTTTAGAAACAGCCTCGGGAACACCCAACACACCCATATCCGCCATAGGAACCAACACTAGAACGTACCCGGTTCATAACTTTCTTGAGAAATCCCTTAGAAGCAAGCAACGTAGTGGGAGGAGGCTTTGTAGTCACCTTCTCCTTCATAGGTAATAAAGTGAATTGTTGCCTCTCCTTAAGGACGGTGTAGATATTCTTCTTTCCATCATGGATAGAATGCCTATCATATTGCCAAGGGCGACCAAGTAGTATATGACAAGCATCCATGGGAACCAATTCGCACCAAACTTCGTCAAAGTACTTTTGCCGAATGAGAAAGATACCTAGCACCTTTTAGTCTTCTTGATTTCATTGCCTTTCTTGAACCAAGAAAGGGTATAAGGATGGGGATGCTCCTCTACTTTGAGTTGTAACTTGTCCACCACCTTTTGAGAGACTACATTCTCACAACATCTGCTATCAATAATCATGTTGCAAACTCTACTGCCAACATTGCAAGTGGTGTAAAAAATAATCGTACGCAACCAATCTTCATTACTAGGATCCTTAGGAGTAAGGAGTGTTTTCTTGATCATCAACGCATTGCCTCTTCCTCCTCATTATCACCCCATCACATATGTCGTCGTCATAAACAGAAATATCATCCTCACAACCTTGCTCCGTTACTTCCTCAATGAAAAGGGCCATGTTACGACCTTCGGAAGCGTTACGGCAATCCGAAGACTTGTGACCCAGCTCCCCGCACTTGAAGCATTTTAAACCTCCGCTTGGGATTGATTTCGAGTCCTCCAAACACTGGATTCAGGTTGATTTTGAGCGGGCGTTGAAGCCCTATCCGCTTGGTTTGGGGTGCCAACCCTGGAAAAAGCACCTTGGCCACCACTAGAGGAAGAACCACCCCTAGAGTAAGAGTAAAAAGGCTGCCCGAACTTGTAACCGCCTTGATATTGCTTCCCAGATCTCGTAAACTTCCTCTTTTCTTGCTTTTCGGCCACCAAGGCCTGATTGTAGGCTTCCAAAATCGTCCACAAGGGTTGCATGGCAAGAGCATCTTGGATTGTGGTCGCCAATCCACTTATGTACTTCGCAACCATTCGGTCTTGACTTTCATTCAATTCAACTCTACAACAAGTTGATGGAATGCCTCCTTGTATTGATCAACACTTCCAACTTGGTTGAGATTATGCAAATTTTCGTAGAAGTTTTGCATATAGTTGAAAGGCAAGAATTGCTCATTGAGTTTCTTCTTCATTTTCTCTCATTCTCGAATCTTCCCCTTTCCTCTTCTTTGCCATAGTTCCTTGCAATTGCTCCCACCAAGCGTAAGCTCTTCTTTTGAGACAGATGGCCACTAACTTCATCTTCTTCTCGTCAGAGACATTTCCACAATCAAACACTCTTTCAGCGGTATTCATCCAATCAACAAACTCATCCGGGTTAAGACTTCCTTGATGTTGTTCTCCCACCTATAAGGAAAGTGAGTGGGAGGTGGCCTATGCCAATTCGGATCACCTAACAGATTGTCAAAGTGCCTTTGAGAGTCCTTGGACCGTCCACTACCTACACGCGACACTTGCAAGTTTTGCACCATCGTCGTTAGGGTAGCAACTTGTTGTCTCAACTCTTGCATCTAATGTTTTGGTTGCCAAACTCATTCTCTTCACCATTATTCACCACAAATCCTCTACCTCCACCTCATCTTCTATCTCTAGCTGGATAAGCGATTACAAACCCACAATCAACTTCAAAACAAGCAAATCAACTCACAAATCAACAAAATCCACCCACACCCTGTCAACTCAGCCACCAAGTCAACAGTAACAACCCCAGAGCACTTAATCAACAGTAAACGCACAAGAGTCGACAACCACGGAGCAAACTAGCAACAACCAAGGAAAGTAAGGATTCGACACTTACCCACCCGAGCGCTGGCCCGCAATCAACAAAAAGGGGTAGAAATCAGTCCGAAATCACTAGATCTGGTCCCTCAAAGCACGAAATCAAGTTTTCAAGTTGAAATCGAAGAGGATAGATCGCGAAATAGGCTCGGCTACGCAGCTTCGAGGTCACGAGTGGTGTTTAAGATCAGATCTGCTCGAAATCATGTATGATGCGACAAATACAGGCTCGAAATGGCTCGATTAGGGCTCGGTTCGTCTCGGAATGCAAAACCAAGCATAGATTTGTGGGTTTCGAGGGTTTTTGGGCCTCGTAAGTACAGAAAATCAATTGTGCAGCTCCGAAATGGGTTTTGGGTGTTCGAAATAGTAAAACTCAGCTTTGAAATGGTCGATTTGAGAGTTTTAAGGGTCGACATCGTGGTTTACGGTTTTGGGTTGGGTAGATCTGTAGGAGACGAGTGGATTGGGGACTCCGGCGAGATTTTCCTGCGCCATTTCAGGTTTTCGGTGAGATTTTCCGACATGGTTTAGGTTTCCGGCAAGTTTTCGGCGAGATGAGCGGTTGGGATCAAGCCTAGAAGCTCTGATACCAATGATGCAAACAAAAATATCCATAGATTATGTAGAGAGAGAAACTCCCAAAATGGGTACAAAAAATACTAGCTCTGGTTAGAGCATCTCCACTCTTTAGATTTTTACCCAAATTGAGCAAAAATTTGGATAAAAACTCGATTTGGTATGAAGTTGTTTAGTTATAGGGTAATCGTAATAGGAAGAAAACCTATTAGGGTTAATTTCATTCAACGTAAAATATATATACAAAAGTTGTATAATAATTGCACTACGGTCCTAGATACTTAAACTAATTACATAATAAGACACATAATTACACTAGATACAAATAGATCCATCATCTAACACTCCCCCTCAAGTTGGTGCGAAGATATCAATCAAACCCAACTTTAACACAATAGGATGAAAACTCTTGCTACCTAGCCCTTTAGTGAACATATCAGCTAACTGATCTCCAGATCTCACAAACGGCATACATATCAAATTCTCGTTCAACTTTTCCTTGATGAAGTGTCGATCAATCTCTATGTGCTTCGTTCTGTCATGCTGAACGGGATTATGAGCAATGTTAATGGCAGCTTTATTGTCGCAGTAAAGTTTCATCATAACACTATCAGCAAACCCCAAATCACGTAACAAGGTTTGGAGCTGCAAGAGCTCGCAAACATCATGAGCCATAGCTCTATATTCAGCTTCTGCGCGAGACCTGGCGACTACCGATTGTTTCTTACTTTGCCAGGTAATCAGATTACCCCCAAGGAAAGTGCAATAGCCAGAAGTAGAGCGCCTATCATCCACAGAACCAGCCCAGTCGGCATCAGTGAATGCCTCCAATTGCAAATGGCCATGATTAGAGAATAAAATTCCTTTTCCTGGAGCTAATTTCAGATACCTCAGAATATGATGAACTGCATCTAGATGTGAAGTACGAGGATCATGTATAAACTGACTAACAACACCTACTGCATAAGTAATATCTGGTCGAGTGTGGGCCAAGTATATTAGTCGACCCATAAGTCGCTGATACCTCTGCTTATCAGTACGCTCCCCCACATCTCCACTAAGATGATGATTCGCCTCAATAGGAAAATCTGCAGGTTTACAGCCTAACATACCTGTTTCTTCCAAAAGATCAAGTATACTTGCGCTGGGAAATAAAGATACCTCTATCAGACCTCGCTACTTCCATTCCAAGGAAGTATCTCAGTGATCCCAAGTCCTTAATCTCGAACTCTTGAGCTAGACGAGACTTAAGGTTATGAATCTTACTCACATCATTGCCCGTCATTATTATGTCATCAACATAAACAATAAGGACAGCAATCTTACCATTACTTCGTCGGATGAATATCGTATGATCTGCATGGCTCTGCTTGTAATCAAAACTCAACATAGCCTTAGAAAACCTGCCAAACCAGGCTCTAGGTGACTGCTTTAGCCCATAAAGTGCCTTCTTCAATCTACACACCTTTCCTTCACTTGCAGGAGAAGAGAAACCCGGTGGGATGTCCATATAAACTTCCTCCTCTAAATCACCATGGAGGAATGCATTTTTCACATCAAACTGTTGAAGATGCCAATTCAAGTGGGCAGCACACGAGAGGAGAGCTTGCATAGAATTCATCTTCGCTACCGGAGCAAATGTCTCCTCAGAGTCAATACCATAAGTTTGAGTTAAACCTCTGGCAACAAGCCTTGCCTTGTATCTCTCAACTGTTCCATCAGCCTTTTGCTTAATAATGAACACCCACCTGCAGCCCACTGGTTTCTTTCCCCCTGGAAGTGACACTAGATCCCAGGTGCCATTCTTTTTCAAAGCTGTCATCTCTTCTACCATAGCTCTTTTCCACTTAGGTATCTTGAATGCATCCTGCCAATTCTGTGGAATATATATAGAGGAAAGAGAAGAGATAAAGGCATGGTACGAAGGAGACAAACGGTCATACAAAACAAACTGTGAGATAGGATGTTGAGAACAAGATCTAACACCTTTTCGAATAGCAATAGGAAGATTGTCAGGATCCATAGGAGGTTCAATAAGAGAAGAATCATTACCAAAAGAGTCAGCTAGGGAATCTGGAACTGGAGTGGGCGATTGTGATTGACAAGGTGGTAACGCACATGAAGACTTTCCATTTTTCCGTGTAGCATACCTCTGTAAGCCAGCTCCCTGCAGTCGTTGTCGTGCAGGTAGTTGTTCCTCAATGTCACCACCAATATCATATGTTTCCCTTTCAACAGATATTGGTTCCTCTCCCGTGTTTTCCTTCTTCCCCTCACTATGATCATAGAACAATTTCTCCCCCTCACTATGATTATAAAAGTTAAACATCTCTTCCTTCTGCTGGTGCTCCCCCTGAAGAGATGGTTTGGAGGGAGAATAAAAAACCTTTGTTTCTCAAAAGGTAACATCCATAGAGACAAACATCTTCCTCGAATAAGGATCATAACACTTATAGCCTTTTTGGGTAGGAGAGTACCCAACAAAAATCCGCTTATGAGCTTTATGTCCCAACTTGTCCCCAGAAGGTTTGGGGGCATGAACAAAACACACACAACCAAACACCCTAGGTGGAAGAGTTGTAACTCGACAACTGCTTGGCAAGCACTCAATGGGTGTTTTAAAAGTAAGGACACTGGATGGCATACAATTGATAAGATACGTGGCAGCTAAAATAGCTTCTCCCCATAAGTATTTGGGAACATTCATAGTGAACAAAAGGGATCGAGCGACCTCAACAAGATGACGATTTTTACGTTCAGCGACTCCATTTTGTTGTGGAGTGTCAACGCAAGTCGTCTGAAAAATAATACCATTATCATCTAGATATGTCCGAAAAATCTTATCAATATACTTAGTCCCATTATCACTCCGAAGAATTTTAATATGTGTATCAAACTGAGTGCACACCATCTTATGAAAAGATTTGAAACAGGAAAATATTTCATTTTTTGACTTGAGTAAGTATAAGTGGAGTTTGGCCTCCATTTACTACGGTTGAAATCATTTGCTCCTTGAAAACAGAGGTAGATAAAGAATAACATGTAAAAATTTTAGTATACTGACTGGTGACAATCCGTATCAGTTGGCTAATCTTATGGTGAAGAATCTCTAAAGAAAGTCTCCAAATGTAAAAATGTTCTTGGAAATTTTACTTGTAATTTACGTTGATACAACTGTTAACTTCAGTTTTTGAAGCTAATGATCAAATTAGCATCGTGGAATCTTTGCAATACGACTTTGAAACTATTAGCATTGCAACGGATAACTTCTCCGAAGGTAATAAGCTTGGACAAGGTGGATTTGGTGCCGTTTACAAGGTAATTGAACCCCGAGTTAACAAACAAAAAATTCCCTTGGTAGAGGTGATTTTGTTTGGCTAACATATCTATTTTATCTTCAGGGTAGGCTTTTGAATGGACGGGAAATTGCAGTGAAGAGGCTGGATAAGGAATCTCAACAAGGAGAAATAGAGTTTAAGAACGAGGTTAGGCTACTGGCCAAGCTTCATCACAGGAATTTGGTTAGTCTGCTTGGTTTCTGCTCGGAAAGAACAGAAAAGCTTCTTATCTACGAGTTTGTGCCCCAATTAAGCCTTGATAAATTCATATTCGGTAAGACTAACATAGATCTCAGTGTGTGTGTGTGTGTGTATATATATATATATCTTTGATGCAAATATCATCTCATCGATTTTACGATTTTAGATACAGAGTATTTCTTTTGAGCTTTGATTCAACCATATGCATGAAAAACGTACAGATCCGAACAGGCGCAAACTGTTGGGTTGGGATAGGCGTTACAAGATCATAGGAGGCATTTCTCGGGGACTTCTCTATCTTCATGAAGAATCACGACTAAGGATCATACATCGTGATCTCAAACCCATGTGGCACGAGAATAACAATCAATAAAAGTAATAAACCATCGATAGCCCTTTAACGAAGTAACTGGAGAAGGACCCCAAACATCAGAATGGATAACCATAAATGGAGAATCACTTCGTTTATTAATAGGTGCATAAAAATAGCGTTTATGTTTTCCAAACTCATAGGCTTCACAAAAAAATTGATTCCTAGGACAATATTTAACTAAAGTAGGAAAGAGTTTCTCTAATATCCCAAAAGGGGGATGCCCCAATCTACGGTGCCACCGATGTAACAAAGAAATAGTGGAACTCATATCTGCCTGTAGAGCTTGTCCACATGATAAAGATGGCTGAGATGAATGAGGTGCGTTCTCCAGATAATAGATACAACCATGTGCTTTACCACTGCCAATCACCTTCCCCGTTTCCAGTTCCTGAAAGACACAGTGAGTAGGAAAAAATGTCACAGAACAGTTTGCAGAATGGGTAAAACTACTAGTTGAAAGAAGATTAGTGGCGAAGTTTGGAATATGGAGGACTGAAGAGATAGCGATAGTGGGAGAATAGCGAACGGAACCTTTCCCTGAAATAGCAGAGAACGGCCTATTGGCAATTCGAACCTTATCCTTACCAGAACAAGTATTATAGGAATCAAAAACAGATGAACAACCTGTCATATGATTTGAAGCATCAGAATCAATAATCCAAGGAATATTGGAGGAGGCAGTAACTGCACTAGCTGGAATACCTGAATGAGCAAAATAGAATGTAGTAGGAGCTGCTGTAGAAGTAGGGGCTATAGTAGAGGAAGAAGCAGCCCGAGCCATAAGAAGCCTGAGAGCTTGCATAGTTGCATCTCCCCCTGAGAGAAACCGCCAACAAAATCAGAAGGTGACTGAACTCCTGTACTGAACCCAGAATCAGACAAGGTAGTGAACTCTGAAACATGTGCTTGAGCCTGAGAATGCCCGGGACCACGACCTCGACCTCCACGTCCACTGCCTCGCCTGTGAAAAGGACGACCATGTAACATCCAACAGAAATCCTTGGTATGTCCAGTGTTGTGGCAATAATCACACTGGAGTGACATACGGTCTATGGTCCCATTGGTAGTACCTGACTGAACCTTTCCACTGCCAGACCCAAACTGTCCTTACGGAATAGCAACCAAGGCAGAATGATCAGAAGTAGAAGCTTGTAACATAGCACCCCTTCTGCTCTCCTCCTGCTGAACAATGGCATAAGCCCCTCCCAAAGATGGAAACGGAACACGACCCAACACCTGCACTCTAATTGGATCATACTCCACATCAAGACCAGCAAGAAAATCATACACACGCTCTTTCTCTATTCTTTTTAACCAAGCACCAGCATCAACTCAACAGCACAGACTGCCTGAAACCCCTGATAATAATCAAATTCTTGCCAGGCCCCACTGAGATCATCAAAGTAAACAGCAATAAATTGATTGTGTTGATCCATAGCGCGAAGTCGCTTTCGCAACTCAAAACACTGAGCATCATTGCCCTGCTGAGAATAAGTCTGTTTGGCAATAGTCCAAATCTGATATAGAGTGTTAAGAAGCAAGAAAGGACTACGAATATCAGTCTTCATAGAATTAAACAACCAGGTCATGGCTAAAGATCGATGAGACTTAAACATCTTGAGTTCAACATCAGTAGTAGGCTCAGTAACAGGGCCTTCAATGAACTCAGACATCCCTTTAGCTTCAATAGCTAATGTAAAAGTACAAGACCAAAGTAAATAATTTGTGCCATTCAGCTTGATGGGACAAATATCCAGTGGAGAGTTGTCCAAAGTCCCTACACGACTCAACTCATCCTTACCACTAGCGGAAACCTGTTTTTTCTCTTCTGACATCTCGAAAGCAGAACAATAATGCCAAATAAACAATAAACAATAAACAATGTTCCCAGCAGCTTTAGAACTCCAAAAAACAATAACGAAAGGTTCCAATAGCCCTAGAACCTCAAAAAAAAAAAAATTCAACTGAATACCTTCGGATCTGACTGAAACAGTGCTGAAACTTCTTGAGGAAAGAAAAAAACAGATCTAAACGGCGAGAAAAAAATAGATCTGAAGTACTGTTCACAAAGTACTGTTCACGCGAACACTGTTCACAAGTACTGTTCACGCGAAATACTGTTCATGCAGCAACGAGAAGGCCGTCGTAGGTCGCCAGGTTCTAATGCTTTGATACCATGTTCAGTTTTAGGGTAATCGTAATAGGAAGAAAACCCATTAGGGTTAATTTCATTCAACGAAAAATATATATACAAAAGTTGTATAATAATTGCACTACGGTCCTAGATACTTAAACTAATTACATAATAAGACACATAATTACACTAGATACAAATAGATCCATCATCTAACACAGTGATTTCGAAAGCGCATGAAGCGCGCGCTATAGCGCGAAGCGCAGCGCAGCGCAGGGTTTGCGCCTCGAAGAATAGCGCTATAGCGCAAAGCAGTAAGGCGCACGCTATTGCGCAAGGCGCACGCTATTGCGCAAAGCGCAGAGACGTAGAGGCGCGCGCTTTTTGTCTTTGATCTAAAAATTGATCTAACGGTGCAGAAAACACATGTGATGGCAGCGATGCACTGAATAATTTTTCTTGTAAGTCTGATTTAGCCCTAAATGGACCATACGAATCATACCCAGCGTAAGCCAGCAGCAGAGAAGCTTTAGGCGATTGAGATAGCAGCAGCAACTTCAGTCGATCGAGCGTCTTGGTCGATCGAGAGCAGCTTCAGTCGTTCTAGAGCAGCTTCAGTTGATCGATCAAGGTTGTAGCTTCAGTCGACAACTGACAACAGTAGCTTCAGTCGGACGGTAACCTCCTCCTCCTCTTCTCCTCGACTTCTTCTTCTTCTTTCTTTTGGTTCATCTTCTTCTTCTTTCTTCTAGTTCATGATGTTCATCTTCTTCTTGTTTCTTCTTCCTTCTTCTTCTCTTCTCCTCCTCTTCTCCACCGACTCCTGGCCTATTTTTTTCTCTTTTTTTTTCCTCTTCTTTTATTTCTTTGATCCAGTGGGCTGTCCGGCTATGGATTTTTTTTTTTTTTAAACGTGGCCAGTGGGTTGTGAAATTTTTTTTTTTTTAACGTGGTCAGTGGGCTGTGGATGTTTTTTTTTTTTTTTTTTCCAGCTTTATGTGTTTATGACTTTATCGTATTATTTGTACTTGTTAATTGTAGATGACATCTGAAAATTCTAGTAAAAAGGACCCTGGTTGGAAGTATTGCGAAAAGGTTGATCCACACAATAATACCAAGTTGAAATGTATTTTTTGTAACGAAGTGAAAAATGGGGGTGTGTCAAGAATCAAGCAACACCTTGTAGGAGGAGCTAAAAGGAATACGGCGGCATGTCGCCGATGCCCACCTGAGGTTAGAGAGGAGATGAGTGAGTTTATTCGTAAAAGGGATGAAGCAAATAGTCAAATTAAGTCTAAACCAGATATTGATGATGCAATGAATGATGATGATTATGACCTGGACTTGGACGATGATATTATTGAATCCAATCCCCGTTCTAAGAAATCTTCTACTCACGGAAGCACAACCTCCGCATATATTCTTTCTAAGCCTAAGAAACCAAGAACCATAGGGCCTCTCGACACTTTCTACACTCCTGAGCAGAGGTGGTGGTGGTGGTGGAAAATAGAAAAGCCAAGGGCAAACAGCCAAAAATTGATGAGAATGAACCATATAAGAAAATATTGAAAGACCGGGCTCATCAGGCTATTGCAAGGTGGATATATGATCGTGGGATACCTCTAAATGTTGTGAACAATGATAGTTTTGCGTCAATGATAGAGGCTATTGGGCAATACGGTCCGGGTTTGCCCCCACCAACTTATCATCAAGTGCGAGTTCCTCTTCTAAAAAAAGAGATAGAACATGTTAACAAGATGATGGAGGACCACAAAAAAGACCAGGAACAATATGGGTGTACGCTAATGAGCGATAGGTGGACTGATAGGAAAAATAGAACATTGATGAATCTTTTGGTATTCTCCGAGAGGGACCATGTTTCTTAAATCTATGGATGCGTCTAGAATTGTAAAGGATGCAGAAATGATATATGAATTGCTTAATGGGTGGGTGGAGCATATTGGAGAAGCAAACGTGGTTCAAGTTGTTACGGATAGTGCTGCGGCAAATGTGGCGGCAAGTGAGAATTTTAATTTGCTATTTGGTTGTGTTACTTACTTGAAGTTATGAACAATTAAAAATCACTTATTATTCTAGACTTCTAGTTCTAACACCACTTATTTATAACAATTACGAGGGAAGTTGTTGGAGGCTAAACGACCTCACTTGTTTTGGTCTCCGTGTGCTGCCCATTGCTTGGACTTGATGTTAGAAGACATTTTTAAGTTGCCAAATTTGAAGACAACCTGGGAAAGGGCAATAATGATTCATGGTTATATTTATAATCGACCATCTTTGTTGAATATGATGGGGCAATTTACCCAGAGGAGGGAGCTCGTTAAGCAGGCAAAAACTCGGTTTGCAACCGCTTTTTTGACTTTGCAAAGGGTTTATGAGCAAAAGGGAAACTTAAGGAAAATGTTTACTTCAGAGAAGTGGACCAATAGCAAATGGGCAAAAGAGCAAGTAGGAAACTATGTAGAAAAAGTCATGTTGATGTCCTCATTTTGGAGGAATGTGCTCCTTACCCTCAAGTTTGCATCCCCACTTGTTAAGGTACTTAGATTGGTTGATGGAGAAGTCAAGCCTCCAATGGGATACATTTATGAGGCTATGGATCGGGCTAAAGAAACTATTGCAAATTCCTTCAATCAAAATAAGGAGATGTATGATGAGGTCTATAAGATAATCGACAAGAGGTGGGAATTCCAATTGCATCGGCCTTTGCATGCGGCTGGTTTTTACTTAAATCCTGAATTTTTTTACAAAGATTCAGAGGCTTGCAAAGTTCTAGAAGTCGTTGGAGGCCTATACAATTGCATCACAAAGTTGATTCCCAATATTGCTAGACAAGACCTTATTTGTGTTGACTTGATGAAGTATGAGAGAGCTGAAGGACTCTTCGGTAACCCAATGGCAATAACGCAAAGAAATACAAGGACACCAGGTATCACCATGTTAACCTTAGCCTAGTAACTAATTTAAATCCTAAGAGTTGCACTTTAAGAATGTTTTCCAATATCAATATTCTATGGTGCGCAGCTGACTGATGGGCCTCATTTGGTCATGACACTCCCGAATTGCAAAAATTTGCCGTCAAAGTTCTTACCCTTACTTGTAGTTCCTCAGGATGCAAGCGTAATTGGAGTGTCTTTGAGCATGTGAGTACATGATAATCAAGTTCATTCATTGACTTCCTTTAGTTATGTATGATCATGAATTAAGTCCCTTTTATAATTAATTGTTAATGTAGATTCACACAAAAAAAAGGAATAGACTAGCTCAAAAGCGTCTCAATGATTTGGTATTTGTTAAGTACAATAGAGCATTGAGACGCCGATACCTCAAACGTGATCGCATTGATCCTATATCCTTGAAAGATATTGATGAGAGCAATGAATGGTTAGTTGGGAAGATGGAGGAAGAAACTGTGTTTGAGGGTGATGATTTGAATTGGGATGATGTTGCTTTAGCTTTTGGAGCCGAAGAACCAAGGAAAACAACTAGAGCATCAAATTCAAAGTCAACAGACTCAATACCTAGTGCGAAAATGGCAAAACCAACTCCAAAGGCTAAGGCTTCAAGAGGAAAGACATCTCTTATAGATGAGGTGATTGAAGAGGGAGAATGGGAGATGGATGATGAGGAGGAGGAAGATGTGGAAGGATATAAATCAGAATCATCAGATGATGATGATGAAATTGAAGATGAAGTTCTTGGTTCTGAGAATGATGATTAATGTCTATGCACGAGTCACGACTCTAGATTTTATTGTCTTTAATCCTTTTGTTCTGTCTCTAAGGCTAAACATTATTATGTTAGCTTTTCATGAATGATATGTTATGTTTCGTGTTTGGTACTTCCATTTAACCATTGACATGTTATGTTTTATGACATTTGAAAGTTTTACAAGTGTTTGTTTGTGTTGAAAACTTGTTCTAAGAAAATTTGCCTCATTGTAAAGGATTTTTTTTTTTGCGCTTCACGTCAATAAAGCGCGCGCCGCGCCTTGCGCTAAAGCCCCAGGGGACTGTTGTGCCTTGGTGTGCCTTTCGCCATTTAAAACACTGATCTAACAGAAGTCTTTCACTCCTAAACTCATATTTTACTCAAATCCCATCCTTTCACCACCATGCTTTCATACACCTAGAACCCTAGATCGGCACCTCCCAGAACTCTAGATCGACACCTCCCTAGCATCACGATCACCACCAACGCTGACCACCACCAGCAACCACCACCACCAGAGCCGACCACCATCACAACCACCACCTACCACTAGCAACCACCACCTGAAAATTTGGTGATGGATTTGGTTCAATACCAAATTGGGGGAAGAATTTGAGTAAAAACCAAATTTAATATAGGTTTGGGTAAGGAGTGGAAATGGATTTTGGAGGTTTTTTACTCAAATTTGAGTTTGAGTAAGGAGTGGAGATGCTCTTAGATTTTTGTTCAAAATGATAAAAGCTACAAAATGAAAGGACCCCAACACATACATATATACCCATTACAAAAGACATAAATACCCTTACTACATACTACATCAAACATGGCCTAAATGTTTGGAAAAGCCGTGCAACTCAATGGGTGTTGTTAGTCAGTTTATGCATGATCCTCGTACTTCACATCTAGATGCAGTTTTATCGTATTCTGAGGTATCTGAAATCAGCTCCAAGAAAAGGAATTTTGTTCTCTAATCATGGCCATTTGCGATTGGAGGCATTCACCGATGCTGGTTCTGTGGATGATAGGCGTTCTACTTCTGTCTATTGCACTTTCCTTGGGGGTAATCTGATTACCTGGCGAAGTAAGAAGCAGTCGGTAGTCGCTAGGTCTAGCGCAGAAGCTGAATATAGAGCTATGACTCATGGGGTTTGCGAGCTCTTGTGGCTTCAAACTTTGTTACATGATTTGGGGTTTGCTGATAGTGTTCCGATGAAACTCTACTGCTACAATAAAGCTGCCATCAATATTGTTCATAATCCCGTTCAGCATGACAGAACAAGCATATAGAGATTGATCGACACTTTATCAAGGAAAAGTTGAACGAGGGTTTGTATGTATGCCATTTGTGAGATCTGGAGATCAATTAGCTGATATATTCACAAAAGGGCTGGGTAGCAAGAGTTTTCATCCTATTGTGTTCAAGTTGGGCTTGATTGATATCTTCGCACCAACTTGAGGGGGAGTGTTAGATGTAATTATGTGTCTTATCATGTAATTAGTTTAAGTATTTAGGACCATAGTGCAATTATTGTACAGCTTGTATATATTTCCACGTTGAATGAAAACTAACTCTATGTGGTTTTTCCTCTCTAATTACGTTACCACTAAAATCAAACACTCCCGATTCCTTTTGTGGGTATATATGGATGTTAAGAGGGTGGCATTGTTGCTTTATTGGATGCCTTTACAAGTGTGTTACTTTAGTTTCTAATCTGTTTGCCTTTTTCAAGTACACGTATTTTCCTTTCTAATTTTCCAACATCTATTAGGCCCATGACCAATCCCTTAGGCAAGTAAACACCTTGAGTTTCTAAATTCTTCCCCTAGGAATTATTCGCTTTGTGGCACCAATATGAACTTATCTATTCAACATTCTGCCTCAGGGATTGAGATTTGTTATGCATAAATTTGATCTCTATTGCAATATGTAAATAGCTAACCTACTAGAGGTACGATATTTCTGTTTTGCATTTCTCCTGAATTACCGTGTTCACACGGCAATTAGTTTCTGCTCTTTGGAAAGGTTGATTAGATTCTTCTTTGCGTCTGTGGTAAATGTAGTACTTAACAGCAAAATAGCACGGTAATGCCCATCTTAAGTATTAAATAAGCTTCTGGACATTACCTGTCTTCCCTTTCATTAGCGTAGTTAGCTTATGCCTGTTGTTGTAATGCCCTTGTGCCTTTATCCTGAAAAACTTGTTTGATAGTTGCACACATAATCTGTTTTGACCTTTTATGAAGGATCCTAACCACCTTTGGGTTAGTTTAAATTCAGCACAACATACCTTTGTCTTCATCTTCGCTCCTTCCTCTTGGTAACCATACCAATTTACTCTGTGTATTTCATGCTTTCTTGTTTTAACCCATGTGGTGTCACAAACAGCACCTATCGAAACTTATACCGGTTGAATTAGTCCGCACCTATCCAAGATCAATCTTAAACATTCATCCCTCACTTCTACTGGCTTTCAGGGGCGAAGGTTATTATGGTATGAAGGTGCATCAAGCAGTAATTGCTTCCGGGGCAAGGTGTGTTCAACTCTTTTGTTTTGTTTTAGCAGATTTGCCTTTAAGTTGGTTACTTTAGGATTAATCTGCAATGTTTATTTTGGTTCTCAGTTATTTTTATATGACTTGATTCTCAGTTGCGCATGGTGAATAGGCGAAATCTTTTCTTTTTCATCAGTAAAACAGTTTTAAGCTTTTCTAATGCTTAAAGTGGCTTTGAGTGTTTCTAACTGATAGTCCATTGTTGGTCTCATAGAGATGGATATGTGTCACAATGTTTATACATAATGTTGTGATTTTCCAAGCAACAATCTTGTAATTGGTTGTTCTTTTTAGTTTGTGAGTTCCCTAGTGCATGGGTGCATTAATCAACTGAAGTCTGATTGTTATTGAGACTTTAATAAAACGATATTTGCAATGTTCTGTGGAACTTTGATGTCTAGAAATCACTTGGTTGTACATGAAGGATCTCCCATTGCATCTTAACAACTATTTGTTTGGCATAACGCTGCATTCAACACTTATTCATAATTATTTGCTATTCCATGGGATCCACTATCCAGTGCTGTGATTTTATGGCATAAAAGGGTCAAACTTTCTCAGTTTGTTGATTTGTTCCATGTGCTTTGATTATTTGTTTTTAATGAATCAACTGTGAATAGTTTCAGTCTATTTTAAGATGAATTCTGAAATTAGGATAATGACCACATTTACTTTGTTTCTTTTCTATTTCATGTCCACTACCTGTGGTTTCTTCAACTGCTAAATGGATTCAACAACTGCATGATTAACCTTTCTTTTAGCCTCCTGAATATATTTCTTATGGACGAAAGTATATGACCATTTGTCCACTTAATCCCATGATTTTCTTGGGGGTCTTTCAGATACTCAAGTCCTACAATTCATTTCATTGATGAGCACTATGACACCGGCATACCCTTGCTCAAAGAGCTGTACATTTGTACTTGCTAATGATACAGGGGATGAGCTGGCTGAAAGGCTTCCTATATACTGCCATCCTCAGGAATTGATCAGTGTTGTTTCAACCATTGTAAATTTGTAACCTCTTGATGAAAAAGCATGGACACAAAGAAAAAGCTTTCCACCTGGATTAACTTCACGACATCTGGCTGCACTGACAAATGATCTGCATACCTCCAAGTTCCATTTGCTTAATAGTTGTTATCTTCGTCAAAAAAGAAAAACGGAATGGAGTATGAACGCCGTTAGAGGGAAGCCTCAAGGTAACCCCCAAATATGTTGCCCGCTCCTACATATTGTCAACTAAATCCAAAGGTGGGGAAAGAAAAGGGATACCTTGTAGATATCATGGCATTGCATTAAAATATTTCTTTTTGCATATTCATATCGTTGGTGGTTTGATGAATCATGAATACCCCATATTTCTTTGCCAGGAGCATCAATTATATGTTGAGGTAGCATAAGCGCTGTGCGTAGATCGAATAGTATGGAGGGAAGATCGTGTCCCACTTGTCCGGAAAAAAGAAAACCCTAGTTATTACAGCAGTAATATTTTTCAGCGATTTATTGGCTGGTGGATAATTTTTTATATCCCAGTTTTGGTCTAGGATATTACTCTATCTAGAGGCAAGAGGGTTTGGAAAGCTCACATCGTTAGCATAACCCTTGTTGTACCATATGATCTCAACTCTTCACACCAAATTTCCTTATGCTCTGGTAGCTTTGTTGTTGTGCCCCATGGAAGAGTTATATTCGTCGGGAATTTTGTATCAGTAGGATTTCATATACTTTAGAAGTGAGCTTTCATGTTACTTCCATTTTTATAAGACCAATGTGAAAGGTTTTGGAAGCTTGAATCCGTTTATGTTGAAGGTTAGAAGACTTGTTTCTGCTATTGTCAGGTTTGAGGATCTACAAGTTTTGAAGGTCATGGGCTCTAGGAAGGCTTCTGCCGTGGTTGTGAATGGGTTTTGAATTTTGATAGGAAGATATCTGTGTACCACTGAGAAACCGGGGGAAAACAACAATAAATCGATGTTTATGTCCACGTTTTTAATGCCTGTTTTTCTGTTATGAGAACAAAATTTATGTCGCAAATGTACGTTTCTACCAGTATATGTAATGTTCTAGAGTATAATCTACTTGACTACCAGTTGCCGTTCATGAACCTCAAATTGAATTACCTGTTGTAACAGAACTACCTGTTAACTGTTCTTACATATTTTTGGCAATTTCAAAACATGGTACTCTTTGTTACAAACTATAATGGGGAAAACTGTTTTGGGCCTGGGAGGAAAAGTATGCCAGTCGCATGTATCTACTATGATTCACCCATAGAGACAGTGGTGTGCCATGATGTGATAGTAATCCTTTGCGGAGGTGACGGGTACCGTACTTGTACTTACATTTTTTGTACGGAAAAAAAATACAATGATTCACAACTAAAAGAGTATGTGACTCATCTTTGCATCTTACTTAAAAAGCGTAAAGTAAAACTCATTGTTTTTCAAAGAAAAGTTGATTTATAATTAGAACAAAACATTCACAGCCTTAAGTTTTAATATTGTCTCTTGGATTAAGCTGTTCTACTTCATAAGCTATAAACAAAAAAACCTTGTAGTAAATTCACTATCATGAACTCCTAATTTGAAAGAAGTGGTAAGCAGTATTTAAAATCTGCAACAAACACGCAGTATATTGAGATTTTTTCCTTAAAAAAAATAAGAGGGACTTTTTTAACATATTCCAAGTTCCCATCTTTTAATAGGTTTCAAGGTGAGTTTTTATTTATAATTTCTACAAAAAATCACAAAATTGACACCATTGACACTCATTTTAAGTTTTAACGGTTATGGTAGCTGAAGGAACAATCAAAACTATTGTGTATTAAAATTTGCGAGATTGAGAATTGAGAGTGAGGGTGTAAAGGGATGATTGAGAGCAGGAGGTGAAGGACTGAAGTGTCCTATTGAAGGATTATGTGAGAGTTGGATTGTCCACATTAAAACTGAAGTGTAAAAAGTGACACCAAATAGCAGTTCAGGGGTATAAAGCGTATTTTACACCTCTATACGCAAACCCTAATTGTTGGGTTTATAGGTGGTCGCCTCCCCCAATTCATTTCATCTTGGCTGAGTTCCACAAACATGCTCTCTCTCTCTCTCTCTCTCTCTCTCGATTCTCATTACTCTCATCCTGTTATCTCCCTCTTGGTTTTCGAAAAGTATTTTGTAATGGTGATTTGATTTCTGGTTAATTTTCGGCTCAAATTCAGAAGGCTACATGTACCAAGGGGAGGGGTTGGACTAAATTGTCAATACCCTCGATCTTGATTTGCCAAAACGGCTGTAGCTACATCCATGCATACAGACTGAGAAGTTTTACTGGCCGCTTGTCGTTTATTCCCGTCGACAAATCTGCTTACCGAGCTTCTCACATTTCCCTTCTCCCTCCCTCTCTAATCTATACATAGTACAGCTTTTCTTTGAAATTGTTGGTTATAAGCATACATCTATGTCCGTGTATAAGCATGTGATGAGAAGGGGAAAAGAGGGAAAAAATTAGCATAGCCTTTTTCTCAAAACAACCTTCTCTTACATGGAAACCCTTGTGGAGTCACCGTCCAGGCATGCTGCTTTATTTCCTCCAAGCAGTTTGCGTCTATTGGTGCCTACATTTCTCCTACTCATTTATTAATCTTTTAGTAGTAGTAATGGAACCGATTTCGTTTTCTTTTTGTGTCAGGGGATGCTGCAGAGTGGTATCCCTGCAAAGCTGTGCCAAACTGGCCCTTGGCACTGACGGCTCGGATTGATTTTGAGTGCATACAAATCTGAGCCGTCAATTGCTCGGCAAAGATCCGATTCGTTGGTTGCCGGGATAAACTACTGGATAGGCAGCTTTGCAGGGGGTTCTTGTGAAGTGGGAAAGTAAGTTTTCTGCTGGAAATTATGCAAGTAAGCATAAATTGGAACTTAGCCACTGCATATGAGACTATGAGAGTGGCTCTGGCCGTGGGGAAAGGAGTAACAATTTCGTTGAAATGCTTCCTTCCTCTGAAAAAATAATAAACTTGCAAAGTAGTATTTGGAGTCTACTTTTAGATTCTGGGGTGGTGTTTTGTTGCTCATTGATTTCGACTGAAAGATAAAGCTCTGTGCAAGTCTCTGTTTTACTGCAACAATGTTCGAACTTTGACGGGAAATTGTGTTGATACGAGTGCAAAGGGATAAGAATCAAGAAAAATAAACCGTTTGATGTTAACCGGATCAAGGAGACACAAAGACCAATAACGGATATAACGAACGAACCAACTTGACGAGGCTTCTAAGTTCTACCTATGAAAGAAGTGCGAAAGTTAAGATGGAAATATGCAAGGCTTCTAAGTTCTAGCTATGAAAGATGTACTCTGTGCAAGTCGCTGAGGGAGAACCGTAACAGTGTTTGAACTGTTACAACTTTGAAGTGAGACGTTATTGATACTAGTGCAAAAAGAACAAAATCAAGAAAAATAAATTGCTTGATACTAACCAGATCAAGGAGAAAAAGATGAGATCCAAAAATAAGAAAGGGAGACAAAGATCAGTAAAGGAAATGCCAACAAATTTGACAATGGTTGATGAAGTTAAGATGGAAATATGAGATTATGAGGCTCTTCTACCTTTGACAGAAGTCTATGGGTCTGGGAGTGTCTTAAGGAGTGCTTCCCCAAACTCGAGTGATTTATTAAGCTCATGGTGCCTGAGGAGGAGCTTGAGCATGTTCGTTTGTTTCGGATGTTGCCACTCTTGAATTACCATTGGGAGCTTATTTGCTAGTAGAAGTGTGAACCTTAATTTGTGTGGCAAAATGGATCAAAGTTCTGGAAAGTAGAAATTTGTGGGAACACTTCTAAGCCTCGAAGGTGTCAAGTTTCCAAACAAAATGGATGGCTCTGTCGTCTTGGCCATCGATAAATGGAGCCATCACTTGAACATGTCTTTATGTGATCACAGCTTGCCTTCTCGTTTTGAAAGTTGATGATTTCTTGCTAATGATTTTCCATGTCCTACAAGTTTAATCTGACTTCTGTATGAGTATTCAAGTGTTAATTGATGTCATGAAACTTACATATGCAATCACACTCCATGGAAAGAAGATGTGGGTCATATGGCGTTTACAGTACACTGCTCATGGTTATGGATGATTTTGTTCTGCTTTTCAGTTGCTGTTTTTTCCTTTTTTTAAGCTCAGCTCGGTACAGCTTGAGCGAATAGTTTTTTCGATTTTGGATTCACTTCTCACAAAAGCAACAATTCAATGGTTAATAACCAGTTCAACCACATCACGATTTAGCTTTCCTAACTAGGGGCACTCGTTCGTTGTAGACTTTCGGACTTTTTCGATGATCAGTAGAAATATCCTAGAGCCCCTCGCTCGGACAAGAAGATAATCTAAACATCTCTACACCAATTGTATTTGATCACCAGGATATCTAATGACGGAAGTATGGAAGAGTCATGGTCTGAAGAATTCTGGTTGCAGGTTTTGGGGGGAAAACTAGACCCTAGAGAGTGCTTTACAAGCAGACGCTGAACAGGGCATTGCTTTTATCCCACATCTGTTATCAATATGCAAAGTGGGCAAAAGACTGAATATAAGTTTAATATCCGGTACATGGGCCATCGGCTCACATGATACTAAATTAATTTTTTTAGGAAGAGGGTTCATCACAATAGCTTGCTATTGGGGTCTCTCGAGCGTCGTCTTGGTGTTGCACTAATGCCTTAGCTTGGTGCCCCCCACCCAAATCAGTACAAAAAAATTGAGTTGGTTCTTCGGGGAACTCTCTACCAAATTGCTCTCTTCTGTTGATCATAGACTGACTCAGCCTTAAAATGATTTAGACCGAAGTTACGAAGGTCAGGATATCCTGGGTAAGTGAAGCAAAAAAAAACAACCTGGGGGGGGGAGACCGAAGTTACGAAGGTCAGGATATCCTGGGTAAGTGAAGCAAAAAAAACAACCTGGGGGGGGGGGGGGGGGGGGGGGGGGGGGGGGGGGGGGGGGGTTGTTTGTTGTGAGAAATGGACTACAATAGTGACAGAGTCGCAAATTACTAGTATAATTAATCGAAAAATTAAACAGATGAAATGACAAACTATATAGACAAGAATTTTGCATTGTGATTAGGATTTCATATTCTGATGTGAATGTTTCTAGGCCTTTCAGGAAAGGAAACACTAGTAACTAACCGAACACTGGATAATCAAACACTGAAAAATAAAAGATTGTAACTACTAGTATCAAGTTACGTAGCGATAACAATGGCAAGTTATGTAGAGATAACCATAACCAAGTGTAGCAATCGTGAATTTTTTTACAGTTATTTTTTGTTAGAAATATTTAAAGCGGTCAAGCATCAATATATAGTGAAGCAAACAGAAAATCATATTCGAATCTCAAGATGTTGGCCTAGTGGTTTGGTCTAGGAGAGGTTTGTACTTTGTTCCCTCATTAGATTTCAAATTCGATTTTCCTTATCGGAAACTCTTGGCTCCCTCATTCCACTCGTATGCATGTGAAACGGTTGTGGACAAACTATAGGGAAGCTTAAGGAGTTGGCCTAGGACACCCTTGTATCGCCCTTAACCACTGAAAGAAATTACAGTACAACCCCTTAATAGCTTTGAATATTATTCTTGAGGTTGAAAACAGTTAATACAAGGGTTTTACAAAAGAAGTACTACAAAAAAGAGGCAGAGCCGACTAAGCTAATTCATAAAACCCTGGCTCCCATAGGTTCTTCATTTCCAGATTCTTCCACATTCACGGCCACGGTCTCGGGAGGAACTCCATTGCCTACAACATCTGATATGAAAGGCAAGGGTAACAAGTATTATGAGCGAATGACACCGAGTGAAATAAAGTAAACTTACCCATTTCTAATTCATGATGTAACATTATGAATGTTTATGATAACAAGTATTAAGTCACATACGTAAGAGGCTAATTGAACGCGTAAGTACTTTGTGTGCGACGCTTAACGTTGTTTCAAATTCCGCTATGTCAAAAATCTAGTGATGTTCCCATACATGAGGGATCATACTATGTGCCCGCCCATATACATGGCCCTATTCACATGTTCATAGCATGACATTGTTGGGTCCGATTTGGTTAGGTTCGAGTTGGTGTAGATGGTGATTACACTACGCGATGGATTACTAGTTAACCTAACTAACGCGCCTTAATTGAAAACATAAGAATGGAAATATAATTTAACACTTTTACGTAAAACGAATTCGTGGTCCTTACAACCCTGCACTACCCCAATAAAAAAAAAAAAAAATTAGATACAAGCCCATAAGTCTTAGAAATCAACCACTACGCATGCAAATGTTAAACATCATCTGTACGTTGGAGGGTAGCAGTAGGGACAGATGCATGATTTTAAGATCAAACGAGCGAACATCTATAAAAACTATAACTTATCGAAAGGCGATACTAATTTTACCAATACAATTTGTAAAAATACAAGTTGATTCCTTGTGAATGATTTTCCCGTTTCTCACAAGTTTAATCTGATTTCTGAATCAATGTTCAAGTGTTAATTGACGTCATGAAACTTTAAAATGCAATCATACTCAATGGAAAGAAGAAGTGGGTCATGTGGTGTGTGGTGTTTTTACAATACAAGCTCATGCTTATGGATGATTTTGTTCTGCGTTTTGGTTGCTGTTTTTTTTCTTTTTTAAGCTCGGTACAGCTTCAATGAAGAATTTTTTAGATTTTTAGATTCTATCTCAAATTTGACTTGTTGCCCAGAATTGTACGAACTCAGTTTTCTTTCACTTTGCTAGAATAATTAGTGAAAACTACTTCAATCTCGGATTCACATCTCACAGAAGCAACAATTCAGTGATTGATAACCAATTCAGTAATCACCACGTCGTGATTGGGCTTGGTATACAAGGGGCACTCGTTCGTTGTCTCCTTTTAGACATTTTAAACGATGGATAAAAATATCCTAGAGCCACTCACCCGGACAAGAATATAATCAATAATGTTTATATACCACTTGTTTTTTATCACCAGGATATCCAATGACGGGTGTATGGAAGAATTGGTCTGAAGAATTCTGTTTGGAGGTTATGGGAGTTTTTTACAAGCAGATGCTGAACAGGACAAGCTTTTATACCACATCGGTTCTCAGTATGCAAAGTGGGCAAAGATAGAATATAAAATCCAAACCCTATCACCTTCTCAAATCATACATTTCTTGGCCTTTTCGCTAAGATCAAGTGTAGTATCTATTCAGTTAAATATCTGATACGTAAGTCATCGGCCCACATATTAAATTAATTTTTTATTTTTATAGGGGGAGGATCCATCACAATAGCTTGATATTGGGGTATCTTGAGTGTTGTGTTGTCTTGGTGTTACACTGCAGCCTTGGCCTAGCGCACCCCACCCAAATCAGTACAAATATATATGTTTTTTTGGGTTCTTCATTGAATACTCTACAAAATTAATGTAAACGAGTTGAGCTGAGTTTTATGAGTGCAATTTTTTTCACCCTTCTTAAAAAAGGGTGAACCGCTCTTATTAGTTAAAATGGTGTAGGTTTCACCTGTGTAATACACTTTTTGGTAAACATAATATCACTTTATGGTGGGATTCACACACTTTGTGATGGGTTCCACACCATTTCAACCAATAGAAATGAGGGTAATATTCACCCTCTTAAGTGGAGGGTGAACAAAACTCAACTCGAGTTTTATTGATCTCGCGTTTGTATATTTTTTATGAAATGAGACAAAAACTTGAGCTCGAACATGGCCAAGCTGGGTTGAGTCCTTAATAAGTCAAGCTTAGTCATACGAGCATCTTTAAATGAGAGACTAGCTTTAAACGAGTCTCTTTAAACGAGTGGAGTTGAGCGTCAATGAGTTGCTCGGTTCGTTTATTAAGAACAAAGTTATTATTAATAATCAGGAAAGCTCAAGGTATCCTTAAGTTGGTTTGTGGGGGGGGGGGGGGGGGGGGGGGGGGGGGGGGGGGGGGGGGGGGGGGGGGGGGGAGGGGGGTTGGGGGTGTGTGTGTGACCCAAACCTTGGATGTAAACAAACAACTTACCTACTAAACAGATTTGTTGAATTCTGTTAAAAAAAAAAAACAGATTTGTTAAATGGTGAAAATTAAATGAAAGGAATTAAATTGACTATATTTTCAGTAAGACAATTGCTATTTGCTAGTAGTTAGTCAAGCTGGCAAATCTGGTGATAATTACAAGGGTGGAAGCAAATTCCAATATTTGAAGGAGCAAAAGTGATTTCAAACAACATAGTGTTAGGAGGGGAGATGGATCAAGTGGTACCTCCTTGTTTTAGTTTCTCGACCAGGAGACAAAAATAATTAACCCACTTGCTGCATGTTTTGAAAATAGAACTTATAAACACAAAAGACAAATTGAACCAAACTTTCTTCTCTTTTTTTTCGAGTCTTTTCCCCTTTCCTTTTCACACTATTAACCCGGCCATATATGTTCTCTCTTTATACTTTTCTCCTCCCTTTAACTCATGTTTGGGAGATAACGATCCTCTCAACTTTTTTCCATAGTCGGTTATTACAAGGAGCCTATTCCGGATACCACACGGATAATTCGAGTCGTTCAATAATTTAAAAATAATTGTTTATGTTGCTCTGCAAGAAATCAGCTCTATCCGATATGTATAGATATTTGATCCTTTCAATTTTTTATTCAAATTTTGAATCCTTTATGTGTAAGATTGAATGGGCGAAAATATATAAAAATTCTAACTTTTGAAAGGCGATAATAATTTTATCAATTAAAGATACTAGCAAAAGATTACATATATTTTCATCAATCTATTTACTAGGATAACTTAACCCCAATCTCTTAGGTGCTATTAACTTTTTTGCGGTCAGTCCATACAGAGCTTTGCTCCAATTTAAATTGGGACCCCCGCAAGTGGGTGGTGTGAGTGATTTTTCAGGATTAGTCGAGATGCACGAAAACTAACCCTAACACATGAGTTATCAAAAAAATAAATAAATAAAGATAACTTCAAGATTGTCCCTACCAATTTCACAACAAAAATAGTACTATAAAAATTGATATTATTTTTCTCATAATTCTTGGTTAGTAGGGTGTTGGATTGTTTGAAACGATATTGGGCAAACAACTTATGTAATTTTAAAGTTTTTGAGGAAAAAACTATCATAATTCTAACCAAAATTCAGTAAGTGGGTCGGGCGATCAACCCGTGTCATTCGTCTCTCGATCTGTCTTTGAGTAACAAAATATATAGAAGGGACAAAACATCAAAACATAGCAGTCAATGTGTTACCTAGCGTTCACAATTTAAAGCCATGGAGGAGAAATATTTTCCCCTCCCTTTCGTATAAACAGATTGCCTCAGAAATTCGTCAATTAATTAATTAAACGTTCGTTAAATGAAGAGAAATCTGTTAGTCTAACAATTATTGTTGGGCTCTCATTTAGATTTTTGTAGACGTCTTTGTTAACAATTCAGCTGCTCAATCCCAAGGGATTCAAAGTTGTGAAATAACTGGATTTTATTTGTTGCAAAGCTAGATTAATGACTTAATCCCACACTGATCCCCTAAAGGAAAAGTGAGCTTAACCTGTGCTATAAATGGTGAAACAAGCAGCATATTGAATCATACCTTTCTCGGCCTTTTGGCTAAAATCAAGTGTAGTATCTGTTCTTATCAGTTTAATATCTGATACGTGAGCCATCAGCTCACATGATATTAAATGAATTTTTCTAGGGGGAGGATCCATTACAGTAGCTTGCTATTGGGGTCTCTCAAGCGTTGTCTTGGTGTTACATTATTGCCTTGGCTTGACGCACCCCACCCAAATCTGTTCTAAATTCTTCTAGCAGTGGGCTTGGCTTGGCTTGGCATTTTGAATGTCAATCAATTTTTCCTCAAAAGTTATCTTCAAAAAAAGCAAGATTTCAATATCCGAGGACACATTCTTTGCGACCGAGAGTCCTGCTTGCCATAAAAGGGCAAAATTCAAAAAAACCCCTGAACTTTGAACTCAATGTCAAATAGGCACCTGAACTTAAATAAACTTCAATTGAACACCTGAACTTTCACTCCGTTATTCAATTTATCCCCTTCCGTCTCAATCCGTGACTTTCCTAACGGCAACCGCTGAGCTGGACACTAACAGACAAAACAAAACGTTAGAGGGAGAAATTGGAGGGAAGCAACAGTGATCTGACACCTTTTTAAGGCCCCGTTCGGCTAAATAAGCCTACTGGCTTATTTTTTGTCCTTATTCAAATTTTTTTTGGGGATTATTGCATCATCATGAAAAGAGGAATCTAAAAAGTAACAAATTACGATCGAAACCTAATTTTTTTGAATAAAGACAAAAATAAGTCAATAAGCCAATTTTTTCGTCTTTATTAAAAAAATAGATTTCGATCATAATTTTTTACTTTTTAGATTCCGGCAAAAGTACATAAACACCCCCTCAACTATCACTTTTTCTCGTAAACACCCCCTCACATTTAAAAGCGCCCATGGAGACCCCCTCAACTACTGGAAAAGAAATAAAGACAAACTCCGTTAACGGAATGGATAAATTGACGAATATACCCTTATTATATTATACTCTTACATGATAATTTCAAAAAAAAAAAACCTAAAATTATTTACTCCACCCTCCCTGGTTCTGGTTCGGGGAGAGAGAGAGAGAGAGAGAGAGAGAGAGGAGGAGGAGGAGGAGGAGGAGGAGAAGGAGGAGGAGGAGGAGGAGAGAGATCGGCGACCACCATCGCCGCCGCCAAACCACCGTTCCTACTCCCACAATTCAAAACCCCCATGGCTACCGGCCTTCTCGCTGCCAAGCCACAGATCCCTCTTCACCGCCAAACCACCGTTCCCAAATCCGACCCCGACGACGTTGTTTCCCAATTTGCACTTCGATTGGCCTGGGTCCGGCTTCATTGCTTGATCAAGAGGGAGTGCCGCGGCTGGAGAATGGCTTTCCCACTTGTTAAATGTGCCGGCGGTTGGTAGAGTTTCCCACTTTGCCTCGTGGGGTAGTAAATGGGATCAGACCACCTCTTGGATTTTTTCGAGAACAGGTGATGATTTTGATTTGCTTTTAGAAAAGAAGGAAAATTACTTTGCTTCTTGTTCTTCTCGTCGTATCTGTGAAGCGAGATTTGATTTGAACGCGTTGTTTTGCTCTTTTGGGTTTCGAACTAGTGGTTCGATTGTTCACGGTGGCTTGTAGTATCTGTGCGGCGCCGGGTGTACGAATTATGGATTCGTTATTGATGGGTTTCAATAAAACAAAGGCCGTTTGTTTTTTTCGTCGCCGAAATCGAAGGTGATCGACTCATGTGGCTGAGATGATCTTGAGTCTGCACTCAAAAATCAGATTTAAAGGGAGCTAAATTTCTGTTGGAAAATACCACTTGTTGGGTGGAGGAAGAAAAGAGAGCTGATTATCTAAGCCGAGAAGGAGAGAGAGAGAGAGAGAGAGAGAGAGAGAGAGAGAGAGAGAGAGAGAGAGAGAGAGAGAGAGAGAGAGAGAGAGAGAGAGAGAGAGAGAGAGAGAGAGAGAGAGAGAGAGATGAACTGGCAATCTGGCATAACAAAATGGTTCTTTATGAGAGGGCATTTTTGTCCCAAAAAACACTAATTACTGACATGTGACCTTCTAGCAAACGGTTTTAAAACGGAAGGGTGTCACTTGGGTAACGGGAATAGTTGAGGGGGTCTCCATGGGCGCTTTTAAATGTGAGGGGGTGTTTACGAGAAAAAGTGATAGTTGAGGGGGTGTTTATGTACTTTTGCCTTAGATTCCTGTCTTTATGACGATGCAATAATCTCCAAAAAATTGACGAAAAACTAACAAATATGAAAAAAGTTGAATAAAGACAAAAAAATAAGCCAATAGGCTTTATTTAGGCAAATGAGGCCTTAAAAAGGAGCCAGATCACTGTTGTTTCCCTCCAATTTCTCCCGCTAACGTTTTGTTCTGTCTCTTAGTGTCCAGCTCAGCGGTTTCCGTTAGGAAAGTCACGGATTGAGACGGCAGGGGGTAAATTGAATAACGGAGTGAAAGTTCAGGTGTTCAATTGAAGTTTATTTAAGTTCAGGTGCCTATTTGACATTGAATTCAAAGTTCAGGGGTTTTTTTGAATTTTTCCCCATAAAAAACCAGAAGTTTTTGATACTGTTTGTGGAAGTATATTAGTCCAACTAAATCGGGTCAAACATGGCGTAATGTGTGCTTTTCCTTGCTTTCACTATTCTTACGAAACTTCGGCTGAGTTCAGCTAAGATTTTTAGATTTTTTCTTATTTTTGTTCTTATTTGATTTTTTTCATGTTTATTAGTTTTGCGCCTAACTTTTATGGATTATTAATTCGTTGATGAATTAAAAAAGTAAAAAATTATGACTTTTATCCAAATATTTTTTGAAATAAGCCCAGAAAGACAAAACAAATTAAAAATTCCAAAAAGCCCTTAGCGGAATTTAGCCGAATTCGCGTAAACATTCCTTGACAACGGCAGTCTATTTTCTAAAGCGCACTAGAGAAGAGGAGAGATTTGAAACAAACTTTTAAGATTCAATGTAAAAGAGTATTAAGCATGTTCTCTAAGAAGTCAATATTTACATATTTGAGACCCACCAATTCGCTCCCCAAGATGTTATAGGGTCTTGGCTGATCCACACAAAACTCAACTAGTACCAACTAAATTAGGACTTCATCAAAAACAAATGCATCCGGAAATCAATTTTCTGGGCTTCCAACCAAAAAGAGTCTTTTTGCGACCTCACATAAACTACTCATCATTTACCAAAATAACCACCAGCAGTGGTGCCAATATCGACCCAAACCCATTTATCATTTTATTTACAGGAGTATGTTGGCGCCATCAAATGCCACGGCTAGCTGCCCCACTTTCAGACCAACCTTACTTGCGAAATCCTCCCTGCAGTGATATGGAAAAACCAACGGCACCGGCCCAAACCCAACCGATCTCTGTCTATCCAAGTCTGACCCAGGACCCGAACTCATTTCAACCGTGACTTTACCGGTTGTCCTTTCAAAATCAGAACCAAACCATTTGGCTTTCATGTACCCGAACCGCCTCCAAGGGGGCACGTGCATGTCCATGCTCTTCATAGAGACTTTGATGGCATTGCACATTAGTCTCACTACTTGTTTGAGCTCTTCCACTTTTCCCACAAAAATGGGAGGAACAAGTTGTAGGAGTGAAGAGTAGCACTCTGTTGCCCGGGCTATGGAAAATTCGTCTGAGAGGGAAAACTCGATTATGTAGCGGGTTCTGGATACGATAACGTCCATGTACTCGTGTGACCCTGATGGGAATCGGCCGATTCTGTCCCATTTTGATTTGCAAAGACCTGTACATTCAATGTTAATTAGTATTTTTTTTTTAAATTGTCACACAAAATTGCTAGTTATGTAGTTAGCTATCATTTGTAAAGCTTCTTGATTTTTACTTTATTTTGTTTGCATTGCTAATCACTCTTGGTATGGAGCATTTTTTTTTATCCCAATTTGTTTTTAATTTGAAAATAGAATATAGATTACAGCAAAAAAAACAAGATAAATGAAGACGATACCATGGTGTAAAGAAAAAAACGCATCAAAATTTTGATAAACTATTAAGTCAGATCAAGTAAGTATTACAACGGTTATTTGTAATCCAATGTTTCAAAAAGCGATAGCGAATATATCAATTGATACGTAACAGAAATTAGGGTGTAGCAATTGTGAATTAAAAAAAAAAAAAAAAAACTGGCATCTAACCACATAGCAGCCATGAAGCTGTCAAAAAATCAGATGTAGAAGAGTGTAAAGGTATCACACAGCTGAAAAACCGCTATGTAGCCCCCGATATACTGCATACAACTAATGTGCAAATCTAATTTATATGTTCATAACGATTCTCTAATATGGGATAAGATCTACCCATACACGAAACTCACCTAATGTAAGATGGAGTTACAAAATCAAAAACAAATATCGGGAGGGAGGGAGAGACTCACCGGCGTCAAAACCTCTGTCCCGCAACCGAGCCACAACCCGACGTTTAAACCCCGGCGACGTCAGGCCATTTCCGACGACTCCACACGCTTTTTCCACCTCCTCACGAATATTTCTCTCCACTTGATCATCATCTCCACATCCCAACAACGCACTCAACTCATCTCTCAACTCCCAATCACTGCAATCCCCATCCGATTCAGATCCGTTAATATTCCCTTCTCTTTCCTCACCCAAACCTCCCTCCTCTCCTCTCTCCATAAACGACTTCACCAGATCCGACAGATCCTCCGCCGTCTCCGGCGGCGAATACTGATCCCCGCCGCAGAGCCGCCGCGCCTTAGCGGCCGCCTCGTCGAACGCCTCCGCCACCCTCTTGAATTTCGCCATTTGCAGTGAAGTGATCGAGATGATGATGATGACCCAGAACAAGTTTGTTGGTGATATACAAACAGAGGTCGATATTATATTATATAATTGCACACAGATGTCGTGATTATGGCGATAGGATGTGTTCACAGAGAGAAAATGAAGATAACAATTAATGGGGTAGAGAGAGAATGAAGACATCATGTCGAAGGTAAAGGACGATATATATATGCATTTAGTGTAAACTAATTGTTAATCTAGGTTCAGGACTATCTCTTTCAGGATGTGTCGATGAATCTTCCCTCGTTTAGGTAATACGTTCGGTTTTTGTTTGAACTTTCATTGGGTAATAAAAATTAGGGAGAAACATTTTCGGAGCACCTGCAAGTGGACCCGGGTGCTCTGCTGCGGCACAGCAGCCCCTACCCACACGACTAAAACGTTGCTGCTTTGGTTAAAAAAAAAAAACTTTACCACAAATTTACAATTATATGGAGTAGAAATGTGATTATGAAAGCCTTAGAGACAAAATTTGATTATATCTCTTTAGATTAATATGATCGGAATAATAAGATCTTCACACCCGTTTAAACGGATTAAAAATTGGAACATTTAATTTTTTAACCACATTTTTTAATGTATAAATAGTCTCAAAAAATTAAGTATTCAAATTTTCACTTGGTTTGAATCGGTGCAAAGATCTTGTTATTCTGATCATATTATCCTAAAGGGTCGTAATTCATTTTTATCTCTAGGGCTCTCATATTAAGTATATGTTCTTTATTTAAGACCTTGTGAAGTAGAAATGTGATTGTGAGAGCCCTATAATCAAAAATTAATTATGAACCTTTAAAATAATAGGATAAGAATAACAATATTTTTGCATTGATTCAAACAAAGTGAAAATTTGAGCAATTAATATTTTTTAGACCGTTTATATATTTAAAAATATAGTTAAAAAATTAAGTGCTCCAATTTTTAATCCGTTTGAACGGGTGTGAAGATCTTATTATTCTGATCATATTATTTTAAAGAGATGTAATCAAATTTTATTTCTAAGACTCTCATAATCACGCTTTTGCTCCATATGATTGCAAATTAATGGTAATGAATTTTTTTTTAACCAAAACAGCAACGATTTGGTCGTGGGTAGGGGGGATGCTGTGCCATTAGAGGCAGCAGAGCCCCCGGGTAAGTAAGCTATTTACGGAGTCGTGCAATGTTAGCCATTTGTTTCTGCAATTAATGGTCCGAATTTTAAAAATACTATTTGCGCGAATAGTTTAATTATTCACGCTAATAGTTTTTTCAAAACCCGGACCGTCCAAAATATTTTTGAACGGCCGAAATTGAGATCTATAAATATTTGTTTACAGCTGCTCTGTAAACAAGATTTTCTCTAAAAATTATATTGTACTCCTTCCATCCCAAATTGGATGACAATTTTTGATATTCGTGTCAATTTCAATTCCTTATATCTTTCAATATGAATCTCAAAAAATATGTAATATGAATCTTTTTTGAAAGTTCTCGGTTAGCTCTATTATATAAAATTTTCAAACTCACAAAAAATATTATAAATTGAAAAATATAAACAGTGAAAACTGGTACAAATTTCAAAAATTGCCATCATTTTTGGGAAGGAGGGGGTACTATGGAGTATGCTATAGTGCTAGCTATTTTATAATCCATGGCCTCAAAACAACCAGATTCTATTACAATTGGAGAGTTTTATTTTTATTTTTATAATGACATGTCAGGACCAATTTGCGCGCACCTCGACCGATTTTGGACCCTGAAGGTAATGACTGGGCATAACTTTCAGCGACATTAAGGTTTGAGATGGTTGGTTTCCGTGGGAACTCGAGCATACGATCTCATTGTTAAGCAGTTATTGCTTTCTCATGCTCACTCTTTTTTTTTTTTTTTTTGAAAACTTGACATTCATTATCTCATCAAATGTTGAAAATTTAACTTAATTGATTCAAAAGAGATTTGATACTTTATTTAGTAACCGGGATTTTGCAAATTGGAAGAATAAGGAAATTAATGAGACATAATGTTTACTTCTCTAGCAAGCTTGGAGTAAGCTTTAGTAAAGAAAGGAATTTGATGTCTTTAATTTGGACTACAAGTTTAAATCTCAATTGTCTATTACTGTAATCAATTATTTGATTTTGTTCGGAGGCTCTTATCAAATGTATGGGTCAAATTGCCGTTGCATTGTCCAAATTTGAATTATTCCATCAAATTCAAAATTTAGACTAGAGAGAATTCAAATCTAGTAAAAGAATTTGCAACGCGTCACATGGGAACTCTCCTCCTTTTAGAAAAATCTTTTTCAGAAAGTCTACAGCCACCCCCACCAAAATGCCGTGGCCGGCAACTGCATGCCATGTGGGGCTTACTCCAGACCTTGCACGGATGATCCGAGCCGTTCAATAATTTGAAAAAAAAATTCGAGTGGACATCGTGGAACATCTACTCAATCTGATATGTGTAGATGCCTTGATCAAGCTTCTCATCGTTTTGTACACCAGAAAACCAATCTTTTCATTTTTTCCGATTTTCCAAAGATGAGAAGCTTGATTCGAGCACCTACACATATCGGATCGAGCTGATGTTTAGCAATGCCCACTCGATTTTTTTTTAAATTATTAAACAGCTCGGATCATCCGTGCAGAGCCTAAAGTGGACTCCATACAGCATGCGATGGCCGACCACCGCATTTTTGGTGCGGTAACTGTAGCGCTGCTCTTCCTTTTTATTATTAGTAGTACTATATACAGTACACTTCTGATGACTAGATGGTTTCACGATTGCATTTAATTTATCGACGTGGCTTCTGCGTGAATAAGGGATAAACAGGTTGGATTTTCCATGTCGGTGGACGTTGCGAATAGACGCAGTTAATTCATTCGTGAGTATATAAAGCAGTAATGCGGCGAAGTTCATTGAACCTACAATGTGTCCACATTCATTGAACGTAAGAAGGGTGGAACCAGAAATTAATGGATTCCACTCCACCCTGGAATAACCCAAAAAAAAAAAAAATAGTGGATAAAATAGTGTAAATAATATGCATTTGGGTAAATTCTATGAAATAAGGCTTGTAATTTATTCATGCACCACACATATTTCTAGTACCATCATATCCTTGACCTCGCATATTTGAATGTCCTTTTAATGAGTGAGGACATCGAATATCTATTTCTGAAGAGTTAATGCATTGATATTTTTAACATGCATTATGTTTGGGGGGGGGGGGGGGGGGGGGGGGGGGGGGGGGGGGGGGGGGGGGGGGGGGGGGGGGGGGGGGGGGGGGGGGGGTGGGGGTGGGGGGGTGGGGGAGGGAATGCTCCCGTAAAAACCTTAGACAACAAATCTCAAAAACGTTTTCCAAATATTTTTTTGATGTTCCATTATAATTGAAACCTAAATGAGTAAGATTGTAAGAACCAATATCCTAAAATTTAAGCACATCAGCCAGTATTCTACATCAACTAAATCAATAAAAATTTAAGCACAGCGGTCAGTGCTTTGCATTTAACAACATAAAAGCAAATCTAAGCACTCAAACCAATTTAACTGGGTTTTCACGAAATTCCTTGAGTCGATTTAATTTTGTTTCAATTTTGAACAATCAACATGAATTCAGCCCTTGATGGTGATAGAGAGGGAGAGCACGAGAGAGAATGCAATAAAAGAAAGAATGTAGGAGAGAGGGAGAGAGAACGCCTGTTAACAGAGAGGTTGAGAAGGCTTGGGTCAAAATAGGTTGGTGGAATGAGTTGAGCTAAAAGAAAAAATGAATTGAGCTAAAATAATTTGGCCTAAAATTATACATATAATTTTTTTTGGGGGGTTTTCAGAAACCACCTCGGCTATAAGTGGTTCCGCCCTTGGAACGTAACTTATTGTCTCGGGTTCGATTATCCAAGCCTACAACTCTTTGGGTCATCCCAACCCTACATGTGAACGTGTAAAAGCTAGAGCCTAGAAGGACTGCAACTCCGTAAGGATTAATTTGAAGTACGCACAAGTGCACTGGTCCGGGACACCTGTATTGTAGACCCGTAATTTCAAAAAATATTTAAGGGTTTATTTGATATTGAAAATTGAGGAAAAATATGAAATGTCATAAGTTTATGTGAAGTTGAGGAAAATGTGAATTTTGTAGAGTTTATAAGATTTGAGGTCAATGTGATAGAATTGCTACTTGAGGGAGTGCATGTGACATCCCACTTTTTCAGTTTAAAAAAAAATAGTATTTTGAAGCGAATAATTAAATCTTTCATTTTGTTTTTCAAATTTTTTCCTAATAAATAAAAGAGTTATCAGTTATCGTCTACTTGTTTATTTTATAGTTTCTCCTAAACTCGAATAACTTATATTGAAATTCTAAGTTGGGTTATAATTAGGTATTTTTCCTCGACGAGTAATTATTGAATATGGAAGAGAAATTTCGGGCTGAACGTGTAATTATTTAGAAAAGTATCAGTATATACGTGGGCAGTTTACGGAATGAGAATATACAAGAGGTAGAGTTTTATCTTTCATCATATTAAAAAGAGAGAAACGGCAGTTGAGAGTTCTCCGAGATAGAGCAGTAGTCGAGTTAATCGTCGGCATTAGGAGGTCCCGTCCAGAAGTTTTGTTCTTCGGTAAGACTTTGATCACCTCTCTTGTAAGTATTTTATTTTATTACCCTTATGGCTCTCCTCTTCATTTATTAGAAAATTAGAGCTAGTTTTGTTTGTAGAGAGAGAGAGAGAGAGGTGTGCATGTGGTGCTGTGTGTGTGTGCCGTGTGTGAAGGTGAGAGGTGATGGTGGTATTTTTAATGTGGTGTTGATCAAGTAATGGAGTTTTGATTGGTAAAGGTCCTAGTAAGTTAGTCGTAGTTTTAGGTTTTGGAATTCAATTACTAGTAGTATATATATTCGTTAAGCATTGATTAGTTACAGCATAGGGGATCATTCAAGAACTTAAAATTCTACGTGTTTCTTTTATTTGCAATGCAGACTAGTGGATCGTTATCAACGTCACATTTGGTTGCATCATTTCGGACTTAAGGTGAGTGGTTAAGCATGTGATCCCTTTTTTGGAATGCTCTTGAGCCAATCTATTCTTGACAATTCGTTATTTGTTGTGATTCGATGATAATTAATCTTATTCATTGCTCTCATAATTATTGACCATTGACGAACCCTTTGGCATACAAGGTTAATTGAGAACATTTGTGATTGATCGATCACCCTTACTTTTATTGTCGTCGATTCGTTGACTCCATAATACTATTGTGACTCTGCAACGACACAGGGAATAATCCTGGTCGGACAGGTGACTCTGGTTCGCCGTTGTTCTTATGTGTTGGGACTATAGATTATGTTTATATTTATGAAAGTCCAAGGGAAAGACTCGTGAAATATCGTGGTGACTTTGGCCGCTAGGGAAAAGACTTATGAAATACCCTGTGACTGTAGTGCTCAACGGATAGGGAAAAGACTTGTGAAATACCCTGTGACCCTATTCCGGATCGGCTTAGGAAAAAGGTCCCAGATGCCATCCTGTGGTGACTCTAAGTACGATGTTGGATCCAACAGGCTAAGCCCTGAGTAAATATTTGGTACTTGGTAATTGGAAGATATGGTTCCTACTTTAGTTTAGACTCCCGTTTATTGTTGTTCATCTTTTGGATATTATTGGACTCATTGTTTGGCATAATTAGTTTGGTGATTCGATGATTGTTCGTATTATTCATTAATTTGTTATACAATTGGTGGATACTCTTTGTTGAGCTGTTGCTCATTTTGTTCAGTATTTGGTTTGCTGTTAGTATTCGTTGAACCATATGTCTCCCTTATTAATTTGAAACCACTTCTTGGAACCCTCATTATCGTTCTTTCAAAAGTATGTCACTTTGTATTATCACCTTTAGCATGCTTAACTACTCACTGAGCTCGTCAGCTGACGGATTTATTCCACATTTATTTTCAGGTTAGCGCATGGAGCATTGTAGTGAACTCTGTGGCATTGTCGGGACCTTCTGTTTGGACCTTTAGGGCGTCTGCATTTTTATTTCTTTTCTATTGTTAAACAGCTTCCGCACTTTTATTTATTGGCAGTTCATTGTGGAATTTGGAGATTGAAAAAATATGAGTTATTGTGTCATTTGCTTAAGAAAAATATTTTTAATTAGGCTTCGTGTCCAATGATTGCTTCATGGTACGCGGCTGGTCATGCTCCCGGATTTGGGGTGTGACAGTGCAACTATGATTTGTGTATATGCTAGTATATATAAAAGTGTGTGTGTGTGTATAGGAGAGTATAATTCCACTAGTGTTTGCCCGTACCTACGGCACTGCCCACCGTTTGATGGCATTTTTGTAATATATTTGTAAGAGTATGGGTGTTTTCTGAAGAGAATTGAAGAGCACACATCAGCTCTTAGATCAAATGAATCTTAGTCCTTCTTTCAAGTTGTGTTTGTGTGGTCCCCACACCCTTGTGTTTTGTGAGGTAGATCTTCTCTCTCTCTCTCTCTCTCTCTCTCTCTCTCCATAGAGCTCAAAACTCAACCTCCAACCTCAAAACGCACATATTTTGACCTTCAATCCATCTCCTCCACGGGATACGAGCCTTGGATCAAGGAAAAAAAATGATGGATTCTGTAGAGGTTCTTGAAAAGAAAGGATTCGGGTTTTGGAAAAAGGATTTTCAATAAAAATCCTCCGGTATTCATGGGCGAAACAATGGGTCCGGTATTTGGACACATGTAACGACCCTAATTTTGGCCATAAATTTTTCAAATAAAATTTATATTGCTATTCCAAATTGTATTAATTTAGTTAAACTAATTATTTTAACAATTATCTTGTCCCGATAATTTAATTGATATACCTATGAATATATATGTATATGTATTTTTTCCTAGAAATAAGGGTTTTGGTTTATCCTCTCCCTTTCCCAGCCGATTCTACCCTCTCTCACACCCCTTGGCCGAACCAACTCTTCCTCATACTCCTTAATAGCTTTGTGTCCGTTCGATGCATGGGACAAAAAATGATTGCATTGGTGTTTTTTCCTACTCCGTGTATCGAACGGGCACAACGCTAGTTGATATCACGTGTTCGATGTATGCATGGGACACTTATATCTACTATTATGAATTAAACAAACAAAAACAAAAAACTATAGTTTTATTTATTAAAAAATTGATTTTTACAACCTTCAAAGAGAAGCATTGGTTCACCAAACAAAAAACAATAAAAGCAATTATGGTGTAGTCAGATAAGTAAGTGTAAGAAAAGGAAAGCACTTTGGTAATGCTAGTGGAACAAAAATGGATTATATATGATAAATAAAGGGAGAGCATCCTTTGGTGTCCCCAAAAAATGAAGCTGTATGGATTTTTCCTATACCGAAAATGCCCTATTCAAAAATCATTTTTTATGGTGCATTAAACTACCTGTGGACAGAAATTAAAATCATTGATCTTTAATACATAATTGACTCAAAACAACTTAAGTAGGGAGAATCCTTACATGTGCAGCCTCATCGGCATCCTTCGTGTCATTAACATCATCATTGTCGTCATCCTCATCGTCATTCTCAGCTTGGAAAACAGTTTACCACAAAATAATGACTCAGCTAAAATAAACAAATTAAAAAAGATATTAAGGTGATAAATCCATAAGCTTACTTCAGAATCTGCATGGTTATCCTTTGAGTGCTGAGAAAATCAAATCAAGATGTTAACAAATGATAGAAAATGCAGAATTAATATTCACCTAGTACCTATGTGAACATTGAACACAATTACAATAACAATTATGAGGATTAAATTTATGGGAGAAGAGGAAAAGTGAGGAGAAGTTGCATGAGAAGAGTTTAATACTTTAAATAGTGGAAGAAGAGAAAAAGTGGGGAGAATGAGGAAGTGGGGAGAGTGTGGACGTGGGTGGGTGGTTTTTTTGTTTATGTTTTGTTTCCGGGTTTTTCTGTACATAACTGTCCTTTGAATATTTGAACGTGGACATGGGGTTTTTTCCGTTTAGCCAATGGGTGGGACAGCAGTGGGGTTATTTTATTTTTTTGTTTTTTTGTTATTGTTTTTAATTATTTTGCCTTTGGGTGGGACATGTGTAGTGTGGTGGCTTTTTGTTATTGTTTTTAATTGTTTTGCCTTTGGGTGGACATGTGTAGAGTGGTGGCTTTTTTACTGTTTAAAAAAATAGAAAATTCAGAAAATAAGGAATGGAATTTGGAGGTTATTGAGGGCTCAATACATTTCTATAGGATATTAATAATAGATTTCAGCAGCCATCATCATCTCCTACCTCCCCCATTTACTCTAATACTTGCCCACCTTCCCTCCACTCTCTCATAATACTCTCTCTTGCTCTCCGAAAATCAGATTACAAACACACCATACACCACTGAAAATCCAGAGAAGAAGAGAAGGAGAAAGAAAGTTTTCAAGGTCCAACAATGGAGGTATGGAGAGAGAATACAAAGTGGGTTCCGATTATGCTCTCATCCGAACACAAATATGTGCTTCACTAACTCTAGCACGATCCCGAACATCTTTGACCAAATCCCAAGTCAGCCCCGGTGTTCTGTTGGTCCGTCGTCTACTCCGATTTTTCTGAAGTCGTCCGAAACAGTCCAAACAGTTAACCAATTTTTTCGGCCAGAACCGAGGTAGTATAATCGCTTCCCTACTTTCTCCTAAGTATATGTAGTTCCTAATTAATGTTTCTGATGACTTGGAATGGATGAAAACGACCTCATGCATCAAACGAAAACGAAAACCGAAATACTCTGTTTCAAGATTGCTATTGTTACTTGTTTTAAAATTTTATACATAAATTACATTTTACCCCCTGTGTTTACCTTAATTCTAAAATTAACTACTTCAGTAATTTAGATAAATAAAACTAAATGGAAGTTTGGATTTCTACCAGCCAGCCTAATAATGCTAGAAAAAAAGAAGAGAAATATATTAAGTATAGTTGGACAAAAGATTAAACTATATGTACCATCCTAAAATTGATAAATAGAGTAACACTAGAATTGTTAAAGTCACTAGATTATAAATATCCTACGGATTTCGAAAACACTAATAAAAATCCTCAAAATTTAACAAGATTAACATACTTGTTCAGTAAAATTTAAATAACTTGAAAGACATCGGCTCAATCCAAATCTCTTACGTGTTTAATTATTTGCACATATGAATTGTTATATTATTATCTCATTGAGATGTACCATGTTTGAGTTGTTGATTGCATCATGCTGTACGCGATAGAATGGACCTAGATTTACTGGGTGGTTACGAGTAGTGACTCACGTAGACGATGTTAAGTAAATGAAAATTGGTAAAGTGTTGGAAGTGTGATTGTGTGGATTGAAATGGTTACCTGCAAGGCCCAATGATAAGATATGTTGTGACACTAACATATAATACGTCATGGAAAGTTTCTCTTCGAAGAAGGGAATGGGTTCCATGAGACGGTTATAGTTAGTCAGACGTTAATGTATAATACGTCAGGGAAGTTTCTCTTTGGGGAAGAGAATGGGTCCCATAAGATGGTTATAGTTAGCGTGGGGTAGTGGATGTCCGACCCTAATGTACGATACGTCATGAGAGGACTCGATCCTCCTGTTATGGTCTTAAGTGAGAACATACTAGATACATAATTTAGGTGTGCTCGCCAAGACCCTGGTACAGGATGAGCAAGAGGAAGGGTGGACCAATGAGACGGTTGTAGTTAGTGAACGTGGGAGGTAAGGATCTTGTGGAAAGGATCCTTAGATTTCATGTAAGATGATGGATAGTAAAGAAAAAGATGGTGCTATTATTCTGTATCATCTGTATATTATCACTTGAACAATTGTTGAACTACTAACTGTAAAGTAAGAGGTTAGTAGGGTTGGGATTATCTACTGAGTAGAAAACTCATTATAGTGCCATTGGGCTGGTGTTTCATGCCAGGTAATCAGGAGACTGAAGAACAGAATTCTCTTCAAGATGATCAGTATCAGGGTGATGACCTCCCAACTGAGGAAGGAGAGTTTGTCGAGTCTTGGATACCTTACCCTTAGACACTCTATTATTTTGAAGTATTGTTATTTGAATTTCTAAAAGTGTTATCACATTTGTCAAACTCTATTTTATTTTGTTGAATTGTAAAGACAATTAAGTAGTTTTGAATTTAGTATTTGAGATTTTCGTTGCTCAACCCTGTTTAGTAAAATTTCATTTCTTAAACTAGTTTTATGAATTATTAAATCAATTAGAAATGATTTAATTAACGTGTTTGAAAATTGGGGCGTTACAGCACAAATCAATAGACTCTGGCATTCAAGTTCGAATCAACGGAGCTTGACCCATAATGGTCTTGAGTTTTCTCTAAATTATTTTGGTAATCAAAAAGGAAAGTTTTATGAAAAAGAGGCTTGATGGCGGCTGGTATGAAATGAGAAAGTTATTTATGATATTCATTCGAGGAGTCATAAAATGGTTGAGAAATTGTCGTAGGTTATTAAGATTGATGTGAGTTTAATAATGCTTCTAATTTGACATATGAATGGTTAGGGATATATCTATAAGACGTCTAGAATCCCGCAATCGTAGTCCGCTTATTCATTGTGGTATCCCTTTGTTTCTCATGTTCGTTTGTTGAAATTTGTTCTCTCTTCGTGCATGTTTCATCGTATTTTAATATAGCTTGAGTATAGATTTCTCTATTGGGCGCGTGTTTTCTCACCCTATCATTTTCAGGTACACTACAGGGACATAGTCATGGGATGCTTCGAGTGCATGGTGATGTCATGGTTTAAGCTGTTTTCGGGAGCTACCCATGTATCTTTGTATAAGTAAATTGTAATATTTTCCTTTGGAACATTGTAACTGTTGGACAAGTTTGCTAATTTGGAAACTAAAATGTCTTTTGTGGTATTAATCGTAACTCTTGCAAGGATTTTAATTATCTAAAATTATTATTATTTATGTTAAAAATCGAGAGCATGACAACTTGGTATAAGAGCATAGGTTTAGAACATATCGAGACCGTGGGGAGACTTTTAGTCTTATGGGTTCAAAAAAAACGTTGCATTCATTTTCAAAACATGTGCGTGCTTGCATGAATGGATTAGTACATCGATATAACATTGCATTTATATTGCGGTAGAATGGCGTAGTGTTATTACCCATGTTAGAAAGGTTGGAGACTTGCATCATATAGCAATGTGATTAATGTTGATGACTTCCTTTCTTATGCTTTTATAGTAAGATGTTTTCGAGACATGGAGTTAGGTGGGGTGAAACTTAGAATCATGATCCCCAGGGCCATAGTGCATATAGAGAGGATGAGGTGAATCAACGTACTAGGGATGAGACAATGTTTCCTGAGATTGTTAAGTGTCTAAAAGGGGTTGAAATTTTAGAGAGTGCACAGAGAGGTATGAATGTGAGGAAAACTAGGCGTCAAGTCGTTAGCACAAGATTATCTTCCGAGAGTGTTAAGAGTTCAGGAAGGAAGAAACAGAGGGAATTGTACCAGTCTTTGAAGGGCCAACGGGGCCTTAACCCACCTTCTCATTTCGGGATTCTAGGAGTTTTCCTTAGGCATCAAATTGCGTGCCACAAATGTGGTCAGCCTGGTCATATTCGATCTCAATGTCCGTGGTGTCAAAGATTTTGTTTTACTTGTGGGAAGATTGACCATTTTACGAGAAACTGTCCACAGATTGTTGCTTAGCTGCAACCCCCGAATACACAAAGGTAACCGGCCGTTAGAGTGAGTACGTTGCTAAGGAGTTTTGGAAGCCAAGGGAGAAAAAGGCAAAGGAAACCAAATCAGCCTTCGCAAAACCAAACTAATCTTAGACTGCCTACTTTTTTTGAGAAACGGGGAGTTTCTCAGCTTAATAGGCTTTGTTACGTCTGCTACGAACCTGGCCACTTTGCGAGAAATTATCCTCCGGGATCGGGAGTACATGGTGAGTCGAGCTCAGACTAGCAGTATAAACGTACACCTAAACAACGACAGATGCAGTTTCGCCGCTAAACTACCACCTTCTACCACTCTCTAACTCTCAAAAACGTTAGTTGTTTGACGTATCTTCTTTCCTTTGTTGTTTGACTCATTTGTTAGTCACTCCATATTAATATGTTATCTTGGGCCTCTTTAGTTTATGTATATCAAGGATTGATATGATTTGGAAATAGGTTGGTTGTATTCATAATGGTTGGTGATATTCCGAACTTGATCCCATGAGAGTTGTTTCTTTATTTACCCTTTTTCCATTGCCCTAGCTGAAATCTAGTTGGAATTGTATCGTAATCTGTTTTTCGTAAGTCTGCGTAATGTTGACCTGTTATAGTTTTTGACATTTGAGTTAATGATCACAAAATCGTTCTTAGCATTTCTTGGGAACAATCAAATTCTTGTGGCAAAGTATCTTATGGCTCATTTGCTATTGATGATGATGAATGCTCCTTGATTCCCATTCGAAGTATTGTTGTTAACATTGTTTTGCTTGAGATAAGTTTTCGTTGGTTAATTTAGATTTCTCTGTCGCAACTACCAATTTCGTCGTTTGCTTGTAACTATTATCCTATGCAAGTTCTTATGTTGCAACTTTGACCTATAGAACCCAATCTCTGATTAGATACTTTATGATATACAACTTCTTAGGTACTGTCAAATTCAGACTTGTTGCTATTATTGCCTGCTTTGGTGCCACATTTAACTTCTTAACTATGAAGTCATGTGATTTGAACCCATTTTCATTTTGTATCTATATGCTTGCCTAGACCTATTCGATTGATTTGGATTTCAATATTGCAGTTCCTAGTCTATTTGTTAGAAATTGTTACCCTAATCAAATTTTTATGTTGTGATTGGACCCAAATCTTGTGGCGACATATTTATTGATACCCATTTGTTGGTGTCGTTTAATTCAAAATTCACTTGTTATAGTTGCTCTTAGTGTCACTCGATTATGTTGTGATTCCTCAACTCTAGAGGCACATGAAGATTCGTTCGGTAATGCTCGGTCTTAAATTGTTAGAAGTTTTGCTCATTACTGATATTGGACAAATTTTTTATCTTTGTAATAGCTTGCCAATGGGGGGCCTTGTCCCACTATTTGCTGTTCGTCCTCAATAAGGTTATGATAGATTAATTCAAGATTCCTCAGATTATCATGAGATGGTACACTAAGTTTGTTGCCTAATCATTTTAAAGATTCCCTGTGTTCATTGAATTTCGGACACCTTGTTACCATCTTTTAAATTCTCTATTGGTGTTGTTGACTCTTGGAGCTTGCTCGTTTCATTTGAGCTAATAATTGAATCCTTTTCATAACCTAGAATGATCCAATTTGGAGCGAGAATTTGGTGCGACTTTTATGGCTTGTGTTTTGGATTTGCTAGACTTAGTATTGAGGAATATGATGAAATCTATTCACCGATGACTTTTAGAAGCTCGAGAGAGAATGACTGAACAGGGCAAGGTAAATTTGTGAAAAATTGCTAACTGCGCGAGGCCGACCAAAGGATTACGCCAACTGCCATCGCCACCCATAGTTATTCAAAGGGGAAAATCGCATGTTATATAGAGTGTCGCCGCGTTGGATTTTGTCTCGTCTTGGGCAGAAAAGGAAGCGTTCACCACTATAAAGATAGGTTAAGGGTCAGATATTGCGTGTGTCTTTCAGATACCCAGGCGACAACCGATGAAATCCAGTTAGAAGAGGCGCTTGATCCCTGTACCTTCTAGATGGATGTCTCGGGAAGTCAATTGGACTATTGGGTTACATTTAGAGGTAAGATCTCTGTACTAGAATAGATAACTGTATAAAAGAATTTCGCAATAAAGGGGAACTTAGAAATTGTGTACAGTTTGGCATTGCCACCGAAACTTTCAAGTATTCGTGATGCGCTCTAGGTATAGCTAATGAGGGAATATGAACCGAATTCATTACATGTGTTAAAAAGGTCCGAACTTGAGTTAGAAACTGACGTGTCCCATGGTAAGGAACCGATATGTAGAGACTTGTATTTTACAAAAATGGTTTAAAGGTTATATAAATGCTAGGATATCGAATAAAAGAGAAATTTGTGAGTTTGTGTGAATTGGGGCTTGAATGATAGAATTGTAAGTTGAAGGGGTGCACGTGTAATTTGTATATGTACTAGTGTGTGTGTGTGTATATACACACACACACACACACACACTTAGGATCCAATAAGGGATCCCGCACAGGCTTACCGTGCGGGACTCTCCTTTTCCGATTGAATTACAACGATTCAAGCTGCTTAATGTGTTCAGAACGTGATTTTAAGGGTACCCGCGAGAAATAAGCAAAAAAAATGATCGGGAAGGGCTTGATCCCAGTAGTTTTTTTTGCTGATTTCTCGCGAGTACCCTTAAAATCACGTTCTGATCACTTTGAGTGGCTCGGATCGTCACAATTCGATCGGGAAAGGGGAGTCCTGCACGGTAAGCCCGTGCGGGATCCCTCATGGGAACCGGACTCTATATATATATATATATGTGTGTGTGTGTGTGTGTGTGTGTGTGTGTGCGCGTGTGTGTGTAGGGGATCACAAAACCCATCTCACTCTCTCTCATCTCCCACGCCATCTCTCTCTCTCGGCTCCCTTTCTCTCTCTTGCTCCATCTTACAAATCCTCACCACCAACATGAAACTCATGAAGATCAACCTCCAATCCCCCTTCCTCTAGCGGTTGTGAGTTCGTATCTTAGTGGGTTAAGCGTGGAGAGGCGTATTTTGGTTCGTTCAAGCTTTCGGACCTAGGACTCGCTTGATTGGGTTGAATCCTTACGTATACACTTCGAGGCAGGGATTTCTTACTCACTTTATGTGTTTATGAGTTGATTTCGTGCTTCAATCGAGTTTGGATCGTCAATCTTTGTGTCTTTGAAAAGCTGTCAAAATCTACTAAAAATTGCCCAAAATCGTGTGAATATCGATCCCCATGCAAGGAGAATCATTCCCCCAAGTCATTACTCGAATCCAGACTGCCGGGATAGATCCCTGGTCATGGAGGGATCAATCCCTCCCCTCTTTGGACAGCTTTTGTGCTATTTTTTGTAACCTCGATCATTTTGAACACCGATCTCTTCTAAACCCTTTTGGACACCTCCTAACCTATTTTAAGCATGTTTAATTGAATACCTTTGGTTAATCTAAGTTACCCTCGTCTCGTTGGTCTTCCGTTAGTAAAGAAAGAATAGTAACTTAATTGGTTAACGCTTGATCGAAATGCATCTAACGAGATTAACTGTACTTGGGAACGATTGTGTCATGGTGTGATGTACGATATAAACACGTTAGGTGCTAAGACATGAAGTGGTGGTTGGTGAATTGGAAAATGTATTGTAGAGAGGTTATCGAGTATCGTAGGTTATAAGGTATACCATGGGGTACATATTTGGTCAATGGGGGCTGGCCTAATGATCCGGATGAGAATAGGGTAACTTGCAACCTTGTTGTTCATCTCGGCGATCCTTCTAAAGTCCTTTGGAGTTCGTTTTATAAGATTCTAGTTTAGAACCTAATGGGCGTTGCATCATAGAGATATAGTTACGAGATTTGGTACGTGACAAAGGACGTCGTGATAGACTTAGAGGACTTGAACATGAGTATTTGTCAATGTACATTGTAATATGTTTACAAAGTTTATATTGCATTGTATGATGATAAATGAAAGAATGTGAACTAGGGAATGTTGTTTGCTTGTATATCGATTCATGGCGTGTGTGCGCGCGCGCTTGAATTTAAAACTTGAATTGGAGAGTTCCGCAACGCAAGGTGTGATAATGCGGGGACCCAAATAGAGAGAATTCACTATAACGCAAGGTGTGGTAATATAGTTGAATGTGTCGCCAGATGAAGGGCAATATGGTTGACTTCAGAAGTACATGTTGTTTTCTTGAACTATTTGCTACTTGAGATTGTGATTGTTGACTAAGAGATAAACGAACGACCCAATCATGGTTTTTGAAAATAAAGGATTTTGAATGAGCGAATCAACGGATCCAGTATTTGGGCACAAATCAATAGACTCCGGCATTCAAGCTCAAATCAACAGAGTTTGACCTGTAATGGTCTTGAGTTTTCTCTAAATTATTTTGGAAATCAAAAGAGAAAGTTTTATAAAAAGAGGCTTGATGGCGAATGAATTAGGAAGTAAATTGTGACATTCCTTCGAAGAGTCATTAAATGATTGAGAAATTATCATAGGCTGTTTAGATTGATGTGAGTTTAAATGCTACTTCTAGTTGATGTACGAATGGTTAGGGTGTGGGCTCCCCGATCGGTGCGCTCAAGAGTCGCCACCCGAATTTTTTGAGATGAATGATCTAAGAAACCGAGAATTTGTTTGGGAGAAAAAGGATTTTGATCTAGCGAAAACATTGAGATTTTGGATTCGGAAGCCACATTACGAATGGGGAAGATTTTGTTAAAGAAAATGCACCCCATTCGCCCGGTAAAATTGGTCTCTACTAAACTATTTCGAAAAGGGATTTAGAATATCTTTTGAAAAATAAAGCTCTTTAATAAACAAGTAAAAGGGGAAGGGGCATGGGAAATATATCACGTCAATGTGCGAGTGGTGCTAACTGTACAGTGTGAAATGATACAGATGATACGGAATGGAAGAAGTTTTCATTGGAAACTGTCTGGGTCTTAGTATCCTTTTGCACGGCATAACGTAATATCGCGCACGATTTTACATTATGCCGTGTGGGGTACTGTTTTATTCTCAGGCCATTACAAAATTTCAGAACACCGTCCGGCATCTTAATTAGAACGCGCGGGGTTTTCAACTAGTACCAGACAACATTTGTCACCACTGGACCATTCTGAAAATACCACTCTTTCAAGCCATGGACGAAAATCATCTTTTATAATTTTGATCACTCGAAATGATTGAAGAAACTTTGTTTCTAAAACCAAGCATGGCTTGTAAATATGGTCTTATTTTGAAAGCACCAACACCTTATACTTCAGCAATAAAACAGGCCTAACAGAGGATAGCGGTGATCCAGACAGTTTGAACTAGAAAACAGTAGCTATATGAAACGCCATGCGTCTGAGTACGATATGCCGTGCGACGCATCAGAGCGCTGCGCGGCGTAGCATACTTAGCACAGAGGCTTATTCTTGTTTTTGAAAATAGTTTTAAGCCAAGATCCAACCAAAAAGGGGGGTGGTCTTGACTGCAAAAAGGTTCTCTCAAGGATAAAGACAGAGTTTATCCTGAGGAAACTAGTTTATACCTTTGATCTTAAGCTTAGATGAGGATGGATGGCTACGGATGAGTACGAGCAAGACCGGTTGAGGAAAGAAAGCCGTGGATGTAAGTAATAGATGGGTACAATGGGTAGTTGAAACATTTACGTGGGTGAAAGACCCATTTCAATAACGAAGAAAAAAATGGGGGATTTTGAGAAAGAAAGAGCCTTGAGAATGTTTTGAAATGGCTTTCTCAAGACTTAGGAGTGAGGAGTGGGTGTGAAAGTATGATGAAAGAGAAAGAGAATTCAGAGCCTTTTTCTCTTGAGTGGAGGGTTGTATTATAGGCAAAAGCCAAGGATTTTGAAATTCAAATGGTGGAGGTATTTTCTGGGCGGGCCAGAAGTGCTTTTTTGGCTGAGCTAACTTGTAGCTATGGCTCAAGTGGATGTGGCCGACAGCTAGCTGAGTCAGTCAAACTTGGTTTGTTCGGGGCTTTTGGGCTTTTGTTTTAGGGGAGTCCTACATCCAAGCTCTTGAAGGTATCGTTTCCTTTTGTTTCATCATCGGGACATTTAAAGAACCTTCGAGGTCCGGATTGGGTTGTCTACATAGGGTTACCTTCAAGACGTCTAGAATCCCCTCGTCTTAGTCTGTCAGTTATTGTGGTAACCCATTGTATCTCATTTTCGTTTGTTGAAATCCCATTCACTCTTGATGCATGCTTCATTGCATTTTCATATAACTTAAGTATAGATTTCTTTACTGGGCTAGTGTAGTTCAACCTATCATTTTTAGGTACGAAGCAAGGAAGTTGGCATGGCATGCATGTCGTGTTTGTTGATCATGTCTTTCGAAGGTATGAAAGAGGCGATCATTTGTATTTGATTTGAAAGAAGTATTTGGAAGATTGATTATTATAAACTGTAATACTATTTTGGTATTTTGATAACTGGGGGCCTCAAGCCAGGATTGTAACTTTTGAATTGAACTTTGAGAACAGAGGAAGATATGTCATTTGGTATTATCAGTATTTCAGTAATGATTTTATTTATTGAAAATGATTATTATTTATTTTAAAAATCGAGAGCGTGACACAATACATATCCTAGATCCGCAATCAAGTGTTGAGAGATAAGACACTACCATTAGTGCGAGTCTACGTGGAAAACAAAGGACGAGGTTAGAAGGAAATATCCCGCATCTATTTCGGTTTGATTGATATGAGTTTTGACGTAGATTTTCATGATTATTAAATTGTTGCTTGATGAATAGTATTTCAGTTGATGTATATTTATGTGTTGCATGTTCGGTTGGATTTGGCTTAGCAATTTTTCAAGGACGAAATTTTATTTAAGAAGCGTAGGATGTAGAAACCCATAATTTCAGAAAATATTTAAGGGTTTATTTGATATTGAAAATTGAGGAAAAATATGAAATGTTATAAGTTTATGTGAAATTGAGGAAAATGTGAATTTTGTTGAGTTTATAAAAAATTTAGGGTCAATGTGATAGAATTGATACTTGAAGTATGCGCTAGTATATATAAGAGAGTGTGTGTGTGTGGGAGAATATAATTCCATCTCCTTTCTCTCTCTACCTCATTTCTCTCGGTCCCTCTTTTCGGCTCTCTCTCTCTCTCTCTCTCTTTCTCTCTCTCTCTCTCTCTACTCAACCTCTAACCTCAAAACCCATATATTCTGACCTTAAATCCATCTCCTCCAAAGGATACAAGCCTTGGATCACATGGGTTCAAGCTTGAAGTTGTTCTTGGTGGATTTTAAAGTTTAGGCGGCTAGGTTTTGAATCAATCTCTTTAGGTTTCACACTCCAAGCTTGAGGTAGAGATTTCTTACTCATTCTATGAGTTTATAAGTTGATTTTATGCTTCAATTGTGCCTTAGATCGAGGTTTGTTGTTTGGGTTTCGTACTTGAAAATTTGTAGAAAATTGCCTTGAACTGCCTGGGGATCAATCCCCTTGCAAGGAGGGATCGATCCCTCTGCAAATCTGGATTTTTACCCTCTTGGGGATCATTCTCCCGTGTCTCTAAACAACTTTTTGCCATTTTGTGTTATCTTGATTGTTTTGACCCCCGATCACTTCTAACACCATTGGAACACCTCCAAACCACTTCTAAACTTAATTGTTCGTACCTTAAGTGATTCTTTGATCAATCTATCTCATTTGACTCTCGTTGTACAAGAGGAACGTGTCAAATCCTATAAGTATGATATTTATTCGTCATCTATGTCTGAGAATGAGTATGTGAACATTGTGACATGATATGATGAACGATATAGACATGTTAGGTGCTATAACATGACGTGGTGATTGGTGAAATAAAAAACGTACCGTAGAGTGGTTTCAAATATCGTAGGTTATAAGGTATATTGTGGGGTGTATAGTTGATTGATGGGGGCTTGTCTAATGGTCTGGATGAGAATAGGGTAACTCGTATCCTCGTGATTCGTCTCGTTGATCTTTCTAAATACCTTTGGCATTCGTTATATAAGAATCTAGTTTAGAATCTAGCGGGTGATGCGTCGTAGAGTTATTTGTGGGTTCGGTACGTGACAAAAGACGTTGTGATATACTTAGAGGAATAATGCGAACTTGCGTACTTGTCAATGTATAATGTGTCATGTTTACAATGTTTGTATTGCCTTGTATGATGATGAATGAAAGAATGTGAACTAAGGAATGTTGTTTGCTTGTATATAGATTGATGATTCATGTGTGTATGCGTGAGTTGAGAATTTGAATAGGGGAGTCTCGCAACACATGGGGGTGGTAATGCGGAGACTCAAGAGGGTCCCGCAATGCATGGGGTGATAATGTGGAGACTCAAGTGGAGCGAATTCATTGTAATACATGGGGTGGTAATACAGTTGAATTTCTCGCGAGATAGAAGGTGGTATAGTTGACATCGGAAGTACATGTTGTTTCTTGAATTATTTGCTATTTGAGATTGTGACTATTGAAAAAGGGGAAAAAAACGATGGATTCTATAGAGGTTTTTGAAAAGAAAATATTTGGGTTTTGGAAAAAGGATTTTCAATAACAATCCTCCGGTATTCACGGGCGAATCAACGGATCCGGTATTTGGGCACAAATTAACGAATTCCGGAATTTAAGTTCGAATCAATGGACCTTCTTGAGTTTTCTCTAAATTATTTTGGTAATCAAAAAAGAAAGTTTTATGAAAAAGAGGCTTGATGGTGAATAGTATGAAATGAGAAAGTTATTTGTGGTATTCATTCAAAGAGTCATAAAATGGTTAAGAAATTGTTGTAGGTTATTCAGATTGATGCGAGTTTAATAATGCTTCTAATTTGACATATGAATGGTTAGGGATATATCTATAAAACGTCTAGAATCCCGCAGTCATAGTTTGCCTGTTCATTGTGGTAACCCTTTGTTTCTCATGTTCACTTGTTGAAATTCGTTCTCTCTTTTGGTACATGTTTTATCACATTTTCATATAACTTGAGTATAGATTCTCTATTGGGCACGTGTTTGCTCACTCTATCATTTTCAGGTACACTATAGGTACACAGTCATGAAATGCTTGGAGTGCATGGTGATGTCATGGTTTAAGCTGTTTTGGGAGCTACTCATGTATCTTTTTATAAGTAAATTGTAATATTTCCTTTGAAACATTGTAACTATTGGACAAGTTTGCTCATTTGGGAACTAAAATATTTTTTCAGGTATTAATTGTAATTCTTGCGAGGATTTTAATTACCTAAAATTATTATTATTTATGTTGAAAATTAAAGACGTAACTTGTATTTTTTTTTTTTGAAAGGAAAAAGAAACTTATAATATTTGATATTGTTATAACGGAAATGCTAACAAGTGCAACATGGCACAGAATAAAAGTATTGTTTTGCAATTAATTTACCAACTTTTCCAGTGACACATGGGACAGAAACAACAGCACATTCGGTACCTTTTGAAGAATTACACCTTTAACCCATTTTCTTTGTTTTACATTTCTTATTTACCCCAAGTTTCTTCTTTCTCTTTTTATGTTTTAACAGTTCCTTCTTTAGGAGAGCATGTACACCAATAAATAGGTAAAATATCTCATGAACATTGCATATTTTTAGTTTAGTTATCAACTTTTTTTCTTTCACCACTACACTAACATTATCTATTTTACTTAACACCAATTAAAATATATATTTTTTATTTGTTTAACTTTTTAGACTGTTTATATTTTAAAAAATTAAGCGCTCCAATTTTACAGAGTCGTGATTAATTTTTGTCTCTAAAACTCTCATAATTAAGTATTTGCTCTTTATTTGGGATCTAATAGCGCAGATACTTTATTATGAGAGTCCTAGAGACACTACAAGACAAAGTATATTTGTTGACAAAAAAAATTGTGACGAAATTTAATTTTTATTATTGGTGATGAAACAACAAGATTTTCCTCACCAAAAGGTGCATCACCTATATGTTGTCTCTAAAAGTCACTTTTGGTGAGAAAAATCTTATTTTTTCGTCACCTATAGTAACTTTTGGTGACGAAAATCTTATTTTTTCGTCACATATAGTAACTTTTGGTGATGAAAATGTCACCTATAATAAATTTTGGTGATGAAATCTTGTTGTTTCGTCAGCAAATATATTTTTTTTGTAGTGAGAAACAAAAATTAATCATGATCCTTTAGGATAAAATTGATCAGAAAAATAAGATCTTTGCGAATTTTTGTCTCTAAGAGCGTCTCCAGCCTTGACCCATTTTAAGACCAAACCAAAATTTTGGGTAAAATCATCAAAAACTCATCTCCAATCATGACCCAAATCCTTCTCCATTTTTGGGTTGTACTCATTTTCTTCCCCAAATTTGAGACAAACCAGACTCATACCCATTTTTCTGCCTCTCTCTCTCTCTCTCTCTCTCTCTCTCTCTCTCTCTCTCTCTCTCTCTCATTATAGATATAAATTCACACCCACACCTCATTTTATGTTCATGTCTCGAAACCTAGTCCCGCCCGAGCTCTTTCGATTCGCTCCACGATGCTCTCAAGCTCAGCGGCACCGACATCTCCCTCTGCTGCGACTCATCGAAAAACAACCCGAACGACTTCCACCTCTTCTCTTCCAACCTGCATGTGAGACGTTCAGAGCTTCGCTGGAGCTACTGATTTGAGGATTCTCTCGTCTTATTTACATGAATGCCACTGGGTATTTAAAAAATGATAAATTTGGGTCAAAATAGGGTTTTGCCATTGGAGATGCTTTTACCCAAATTTGAGGAAGGGAAAGGGTAAGGACTGGAGATACTGTAAGACTCTCATAATTAAGTATCTGCTTTATTGAATTCTAACTAAAGAGCAAATACTTAATTATGAGAGTTCTAGAGACAAAAAGTAATCACGACTCTTTAAAATTGAAGCGCTTAATTTTTTAATATATAAACAGTCTAAAAAGTTAAATAGACAAAAATATATATATTTTAATTGGTGTTAAGTAAAATAGATAATGTTGGTGTAGTTGTGAAAGAAAAAGTTGATAACTAAACTAAAAATATGCAATGTTCATGAGATATTTTACAAAGAGCTATTTATTGGTGTATATGCTCTCTTAAGGAAGGAGTTGTTAAAACATAAAAACAGAAAGAAGAAACTTGGGTAAATAAGAAATGTAAAATAAATAAAATGGGTTAAAGGTGTAATTCTTCGAAAGGTACCGAATGTGCTGTTGTTCTAGCCCATGTGTCGGAGGAAAAGTTGGTAAATTGATTGCAAAACAGTACCTTTTATCCGGTGCTACGTTGCACCTGCTAGCATTTCCGTTGTTATAAAGATTAAAGCGAAAAAGGGATGATGACATGATCATATTTCTAAAAAATTTATCTCTTCACTTGTTACTTTCAAAATTTCCCTCAAAATTCGAATCGAGCAAGGCCGCATGGTGATTAAACTTCATCGACGAGGGTGTTTGGGACTTTGTAATATATTCGTTCCCATAATTATGAGCTATGCTGAAGTCCCGATGGTAGTCGTGATTTTTCATACATTAATGATGAAACTATGTGTTATTTGTGTATCTACAATATCTTGTATGTAAATAATCAACTAGAGAAAAATACATAGGACACTTTTTGCGAGCAATATACGCGGCATGCGCAAGTGGTCTGGCCTCATTGTCGATTGGATATTAACAAGAAAAATCAATTTACGGCATGCGCAAATTTCGGTCCTCATCTGGCTCCAATCTTCCGGTCATCATCTGGCCTAAGCAGCGGGAACATGCTTACCATTTTAGATTCTATAGACTCTCCACCCTTCTCCTAGGTTCCAACACTGGTATTGTATTTTTTGTTTTCTTGTTGTATTTTTGTTGTTTCCCGTATTTTCGGCCCGATGGAGTTCCGGTTCTTTGAACTTTGTTATTTTACTATATAAATGGAATTATCTTGTTCGGAAAAAAAAGGCAATTGGTCTGATCGTAGCCTTAACTTTTTCCATAGTACTATTTTTCTATATGATTTTTAAGCACATATGTTTTTGAATCGATGGAAAATCTGAGTACTGACATAATACGAGATCAATATTGACTGAAATTCATGTATTCTAATATATAAAGGAAGTACCATCTTACTTGAAGTTGTACTTTTACGAGTAGTTTCTATACACCGTGAAACCCACACGTGTTTAAAAATAAAGCAAGCCTATTAACACAGCAATTTTTGCGACAGCATGCGGTGTGTCAAACGTTTTATTGGGTTGTGAGTATTTTTCTTGTTAAAATCCAATCGACAATGAGGCCAGACCACTTGCGCATGCTGTATTATATTGTTTGCATAACTGTTCTCTCTGTTTTTGTCTTGATTCTCTTTGTGAAACTGTCACAAAAGTACCATCCATATGTGTCCTTTCAATAATAATAAGTTTAATACAACGATCTTTAGTATACGATCAGATATCTATTCGTGCAAAGAGGCAAAATTACTTTGCCTGACTCAACTGCGATGCAATTGGTGAGTTTTGTGATTTGCATGCTCGCGATACTTGTGAGTTCTTCAATCGTCGTTCTGTTTCTTAAATATAGTTCTATGCTCCTCAAAAAAAAAATTTTATTTTAACAATATCCGCAAAAGTTTTAAACTGATTCCTGCCATGGTGTTCATATTTCAGGAATCTTCGATCAATTATAATCGATGGGTCAAACAAATCTGCACATACATCTTGTGTTTATCGACCTCTTGTCTCATTTAAACAATTGACTAAAAATGCCTTGCATAAATATTCTACCGAAATTTCGTTTGTGCTTCGAGCAGGACTTTCTTCATATATCGAGTGTTTTTTTCCAAGTGCTATCAATCTGGGTGTGTATCATATGCACCCCTTATTTGGGTGTGTATCATATGCACCCCCTAAAATGTTATGAATTATAGAGAAAATGTTACGAATCGTATTGCTAAAAAGTTACGAATCGTATAAAGGTTACGATATACACCAAAATGTTATGAATCATAATGAAAATGTTACGAATCGTACCGCTGAAAAGTTATGAATTCTAGAACAAAAGTTACGAAACATGCTAAAATGTTATGAATGAACCATAAAATAGGTGCATATGGTGCACCCTTTTAAGGGGTGTGTATTGTAGACTTTCCCTTATGGAGCCAGTTTATATATATGAAACTTTACTCCAGCTTTAAATGAACCCCTTATAGTGAACAATAAGATAGATTTCTTCAGATTTTAGTTGAGGTGTGCGTAGTCTGACTCAAATACTTAGATATATATATATATATATAGGGGGTGAACAGGGCCGCCCCGTTCCACTTTCTTTCTAAACATTCTTTTTCAAAAAGAAGGTAATTTCAAATTAAAATATAACGAAAATAAAAAATAATATTTCAATTTTTTTGCACTGCTTAAAAGATCTCAATGAGATCTATCAAATAATATTTATATTGGTAGGAAAATTATTTGTGTAAACACATAATTTTTAAACTTAAAATTATCTTCTTTTTCTAAAATTTCTTCTTAAGAAACTGGAACGCCTTATAGTGGGTTGGTCTATTTTGACTAACACAGGAAATTTGACAAGTTAAAAAGTGAAAAGAAAAACATTGTTGCAAACACTCATTAGCAAATCTTGGAAAAAAAAAGAAGATGCCTTTGAATCCGTCCCTAAATTAATATCCGGTTCGCAAACTTCGACCATTAAAAATATGTAATTTTTTGGTTAAAAATTTCAAATTTTTTTCACAACTTGAAAGAACTCATTGATATTTATTAATGCGTGAAAAAAATTTGCTTTTATAACAAAAAAATGCAGTCGGAACATTTAATTAAGGATAGTGATTTTGCCACACTTTTTTTGATAATGCCACATCTTGCAAGTGTATTTTTTAGTATAAAAATACACTTACAGGTTGTTGTGACATTATCAAAAAAATAACTGGCAATATCATTTCCCTTATTTAAAGATGGAGGGAGTTGTATGATTTCAGAATCTCAATGAGGTTTCTGTAATTATTCGAAACTAACAGGAGAGCCGTGTACTTTTTACCCTTTTACTAATGAAAACACAAAAGGAAAAGGGAAAAAAAGGTGGAAAGAAGGACCAGTCATCGCCTCGATTGTCGAAACAGGAGTCTCCGTCATTCACCTTGTGCTATGCCTTTCTCGATCGATTGTTTTTGAGAGAGAGAGAGAGAGAGAGAGAGAAGACGACGACGAAGAATGCTTGCTCTTACGCTACGAAAGGTATCTTTCTTTCTACGTGATCTACGGCTCTTCTGCGCATTCCCTAGGGTTTCTTTTATCCTCTAACCATTTCGATTATTGTCTCATACATGTGCGTGTGTTAACATGCGCCCTTGTTCATATTATACGGACTTTGATCTGATTTCTATATTTGGGTGTTGCTTGATCGAATCTCCGTTAATTTTTGGACGCAAATGGTTGGATCTCGAAGTGGTTCTTTCTGTTTAATTTGTACCTGACCAGAGTTTATTTATTATTAGTGGATTTAGGGTTCAAAGGACAAAATTTGTTTTCTTATAGTTGATTGACATAAAGGTTTTGGATACGGGGAAATGAACGTAGAATTTGTTTATAATTTTCTGTTAAGGATAGGTTTAGTGTGGTTAATGTGGTGCAGGAGGATTGGTAACATTACCTGATGCTCTTCTCTTTAAACTTGAGGTATTTCGTATTGAACGGGACAATCTCTTTCGTCAAACTGAGGTTTTGGCGTATAAGGTGAAATAAGAGGAGTTTCACAGGAGTGGATGTTGAGGAATGTATGCCTTGAAAGAGGAAAGAAATAATGCGATTTGTGCCGGAAAATTTTGATTGCAAAAATTGTCAGAGATAACAACCATGGGCAGAGGGTTCTTTGTGGTCTGCATTTCCCTTATGTTAAAAGGGGCTTAGATGGGATTGTGGGTAGAAATCGTAGCTTCGTGATTCCATGGGTAATGGCTGGGCCCGCTTGGGGGGTTGTTCTTACGGCAATGTGATCGAGCTTTTGTTTGATTATAACCGAGATGGATACTTCCAGAGTTTCACGTTCATTAGTTGAGTGAAATCCTTGCTTCATGTTCTGAGCAATTTATGCTCTTGCTTCATATAGAGGCACTCTTTATTTTGGAGACCTTTGGTTTGGATTTTATGGTTAGGTTCTCAGAAGTCAGGTCAAGTGATAAAGTTAACCTTTCGCGCGGTAGAGCCATTCATTATTTATGTTTCCACATATATATTGTGTGGCTCTGATTGAGTAGAATTTCGGAGGAAATGCCTTATGTTGGTGAATGTTTTACTTGACACCAACTTCTGATTTCATGGATTATTTACAATAATGTCAAGTGAAAATATCTAGAAAGACAAATTGTCTAGAAACAATGAACTTTATTTTAGGCGAGTGTTAGGTGGTGATGAAGAAAATGCACTTGAATGATAGTTTTCGGTGCTTCCTCTCTCAAGATTATGGGATTGAACAGATGTGGTGATCTATGAAGCACCGACACCTCTAAAAGTCGAGGTATCGCAGTGTCAGACACGGGGACACGGGGACACCGCGAGATACGTACGGGACACGCCACGTGGCGTGTCCCCATAATTTAATTTGAATTTTTGACGGGGACACGGCTGGGACACCGCGGGGACACGGCTGGGGACACCGCGGGGACACGGCAGGGGCCAAACTGTAATTTTTTAAAAAAAATTTGGGACCAAACTATAATTTTTGAAAAAATTGGGGGTCAAATTGTAATTTTTTAAAATAAAATTTGGGGCCAAATTATAAATTTTTTAAAATTTCTGGGTGCTAAACTATAATTAATTAATTATTTATATATATATAATTTATTAATTAATTATACACGTGGCGTGTCCCCCGCCGTGTCCGTGTCCCCATTTTTTTAGAATTCCCGTGTCCCGGTGTCGGTTTCGTGTCCGTGTCCGTGTCGGTGCATCATAGGTGGTGATTACGGTCTGCTGGCCAATGGCCAAGTTGTTTTCCTAATTGTTTCATGTTTGACTTCTTATTACATATACTTAACGTAGGTTCCAACATCTGTGACTATTGTGCAAGTGTAATTTTTTAAATCATTATATTCAAGTTCACTGTCTACCTTCCTTTTTTTTAATCATTAGCGATAAGTTCATGACAATTACATCAATCTAGATATTTCAAACAATGAGAAAATCATTCAATGTTTCATAAGCACTATAATAAGTCCAACTATCACAAATAAAAACTCTAAATAAAGAGACAAAGCCTTCATGCAGGAAGAAAGAATTGATTATTGACCTCCTACTGAGGTGCAAGAATACTACTATTGAACTATTTTTTGGTAATCTAGATATTTCCTCGTTGGTAATATGAGGAATGTTCCTCATATTACCGTTTTTTGGTAATCTGATTAGTTTAATCGGAGGAATGTTCCTTAATCATCAGGTCTACAGGCATTCGCCTCTGGGCTGAAAATTTTCAGGTTTCAACGTGCCAATATCTAGTTTGTTTTCAATGATTATTTCCTGCCTGCCTGCCAATATTGAATATTTTTTTTGAAGAGCAATATGTAAATGTGTTGTTCCATTTTTCGTCTTCCTTAGTTGGCTTGATAAAATTTAGCATATTTAATGCAGGTACACAGATCATTGGTTTCTGCAAATACTGCCACATTGTAACACAAGGAAGGTGGTTGAATATTCTTCACAGTTGGGCTGTATTTATTTAGGAGAATGGCAGATGGAATGTCAAGCTTCTGGGGTCCTGTCACGTCCACCACCGAGTGGTGTGAAACTAATTACGTCTACTCTTCCTACATTGCAGAATTCTACAACACTATATCTAATATCCCATGCATTCTTTTGGCACTAATAGGCTTAATAAATGCCTTAAGACAACGTTTTGAGAAGAGATTTACTGTTCTTCACATATCAAATATGATACTAGCCATTGGGAGCATGTTATTCCATGCCACATTGCAGCATGTGTAAGTATCATTTCTGTCATTTTCATTTTTTTTTTTGTTCATGGAACTGATTTCTTGTCATCATTCCTTTTCCCCCTCTTTTTTTGATTTTCTGAAAGGTGTTGGAGTGTGACACAGCATTTAAATCATAAATACTCAATAAAAAAAACCTTGGCACACTTACTTTCTAGTTTCATTAGTGTCTGTTGGGGACTCGTTTCACACCAAATTCATCCTCCTGCACGTTGCGATTTTAATATGTTTGTCATTCTCATTACAACGAGGCTTTGAAGTGACAAATATTTTTTTGAAATTGTATGGTTTAGTATTGAAAATATATTTTGAGAGGTGCGTGAATTGTGGTTTTTGATATATACTAGGATTTCGTATCCCTCTCAACTTGTGCATTCTGTGGAGATAGTTGCAGAACACTGCGTCACAAGAGGCTTCGCTTGAGAAGCTGAATTTGTGTAGATTTATATATATATATATATATATATATATTATTCTTTATTTTTTGTGATCATGAATTTTGGTAGATTCTCTCAAAGAATTAAAATAAAAAGTAAATTTTTTGATACGTCCCATTCACTAATGTAAATAGCATATTGCAACCATTACACTTTGGTATGATGATGTTGGATAGAAGTGAGGGCAGAAATATAGTTTCATTGAACCAAGTTATCTTGACAGTAGTGCTAATATTCTGCACTCGAACCATTGTTATCTTGTGCTTGTGGGTTACTTTTCACAAACATTAGGCTGATCAAGGCCTATCCATGCCTGTACGCTTAACCAAATGTGGATTGTTTTATAGCAATATGCTGTGAAGTTTGGTATAGAAGTCACAGTAGTTGCATTAAAATCATTACTAAGCTTTCTGTGTTTGTGCTTTTTCATTCCTTTTGCACCTTCATGGACCTCTGCCATCATTAGTTTAGTAAAGCCTTGGAACAGCTGGGTGAATGAAACCGTTATGTCTGCACAAATGCTCAACATTTGTCTCATTTTTGGAAGGTGGCACCACGTTTGTCTAACTTTATAAAAATAATTATTCTTTGTTACTCTAATCTGATTAACTCAGTTATGTTTGACGTTCATTTACACTGGAGTGTGATATTCAAATTTATTCACAGGCAACAACAAAGTGATGAAACTCCAATGGTATGGGAAATGCTCCTCTACCTTTACATCCTCTACTCCCCAGATTGGCACTATCGCAGTACGATGCCCACCTTCCTTTTTCTCTATGGTGCCGCTTTTGCTGTTGCCCATTCCCAGATCCGTTTTCGCATTGGATTCCAGGTTCACTACATGATCTTGTGCCTCCTATGCATCCCCAGGATGTACAAGTATTATATCTACACTCAAGATGTCTCTGCTAAGCGGGTTGCAAAGTTGTATGCAGCTACCCTATTTGTTGGTAGTTTGTGTTGGCTGTTTGATCGTTTAATGTGCAAGGAGATATCAAGTGGGCCCTTTAACCCACAGGGCCATGCCTTGTGGCATGTCTTAATGGGTTTTAACTCTTACTTTGCAAACACATTCTTGATGTTTTGCCGCGCTCAGCAACGGGGATGGAACCCAAAGATTGTCCATCTCATGGGGATCCTTCCTTATGTGAAGATCAAGAAACCAAAATCCCAGTGAGACGTTTTCGGGGCAAAAGCAAGCAGACAATCAACTTTTTTTGTTTTCATGTTTAGAAGAATTTCCAATTACGTTTATTGTTGTGGTTTGTTTGGACCACATATTTTTCCCCATGTGCGTGTGTGGAAGTACCGTGCATTGTACCATATCTTATATGCTTGTTTTGGCGGTTTAGGATAGTGAAATTTGTTTTGTTAGTTTTTTTTTTTTTTTTGGATTTGGGATTTTAGAGAAGACGGACGAAAAAGCTACCTTGAATTTGTTATGGAACCTGAAGAAGCAGGAGTTCCGATCAATTTGATAGTGTTCGGTTTAGTGTTACGAATTTTACTTTAGAAGTTTATTTGCAAATTCTGTTGTTGCATCTGAAGCCTGTTTGGGGTTCTTGTGTTTGCTATGTCTTGGATTGGAGCTCATGGATGCCCTTCATCCCTGCCTTTTAACTCGTTGAGGGTTCTGAGATTGTTGGATTTCAACGGTGCTGGGCGTGTTGGCTGCCTTTTTGAGGTGATGGGAAAACTTATTCCACAGGGATTGGGAAGATTTATTTCCAGGTTTTCGCAGTTATTACAAAATACATAGAGGGTTTAATTTATTTATGGGACCGGTTAATATGGCTCTCAGCCCCGTATCTCGAGTCTATGCTACATTTTCTTGAATTGATGCCTTTTTGAAATTTTCTTTTGGTAACTCAAGTATCCGAACCAGCTGTTACAAGACTATTGATTATTGATACCTTCTTGAGTTGGGTTCTTATTGCAAATCTGAAGTTGTCAGTTCTCCCTAGCCGTAATCCAACGAGCACTTGCACAGCAGCAAGGAAGGGGTAATGTCCACAGGGATCTGTAGGTATTTTATAAAGACGTACTTCAAATATATTCTAATTCTAAGAACTGTGCTAATGACACAGGCAATAGAGCACAAATTTGTGCATAGATTTTTTGTAGGACCTATTTTTGGATCCCACACAAATAATCCGATTCATTCATTATTTTAAAATATTTTTTGAGGGAATCCGTAAAAAATAAGCTCACTAAGATACATGTAAGTACTTGATTCAATACTTGATTCAATCTCAAGATCAAGTACTTACATGTATCCTAGTGAGTTGATTTTTTACGGAGCTACTCAAAAAAATATTTTAAAATTAATAAACGGATTGGATTATTTGTGGGACCTAAAAATGAGCACCACCAAAATCTGTGTCGGCAGTGTTTCCGTAATTCTAATGGCACCGTGACAGGAAATTGGGGTCGTCATAAATGATATATTAGTATATGTGAAACCTTGGCGGTGATGGAACCGATAAGATGACTGTCCAAGCACTAGCTTGAACCTCCTACTGAGAAGAAAATTACTCCCTCCGTCCTTAAATAAGTGTTCGGTGTGCAAAACTAGGCCTTCAAAATGATGCATTTGTTTAGTTAAAAAAATTAATTTTTTTTCACAAATCAATAGATAGCAATGAGTTCTACGGAGTATTAGATTGTGGAAAAATATTAAATTTTTGGACAAAACAAATGCATCATTTTGAAGGTCTAGTTTTGAGTGTCAGACACTTATTTAGAGACGGAAGGAGTATGATAGAAGCAAGAATGTCGATGATGACAAGACCTGGAGATATCAGAAGTGAGAATGTTGACATGCGTAAGGAGAAATCCTGTATTAGTAGTAGGGGTGCTCGTGGTCCGGTTCGGTTCGGATTTCTAGGAATCCGAGGACCGAACCGCTAGTCACGGTTTTTACAAAATGAAATCCGTGTCCGAACCAAAAGTCCTACGGTTCGGTTGCAATCTAATCCATAACTCACGGATCGGTTACGGTTTTATCCACGGATTTTGACAAAAATAAAGCTCAAACTTATATCCCACACTAAAAGTGAAGAAGATTACATTCAGAATTAAGTTTAACATTGGCCACCAGAAAGTACTTGTTACTTTGAAGAAACGGAGAGAGAGAGAGATAGAAGAGCAGGAGGAAGAGGTGAAGAAGTAAGAACGGTGCAGTGGGGACTACGGTGCGACGGCGACTTGAACAAGAAATGAAAATTAGGAAAACTGGAAAAGAAACGAAATAGTAAAACTAAATTAGGATTACCCGTAACTTATATAAAAAACAAACTACGATTTACCCCCATATATTTTATACATCTACATTATATCCCATTATTAAGATAAAATACTAAAATTGGTAGAAAAAAGTTTTAACATTACTAACAATTAATTATATAAATACACACATATATTTATATATTTATTTATTATTTATATAAAATAAATATCTCACGGTCCGGTTCGGTTAATCCACGGTTTCGTAACGAAAATCCGTGGACCGAACTGTGAGTTACGGTTTTCTAATTTTTCAATCCGTGTCCGGACCATTAATCCACGGACAAAATCCAAAAGGTACGGATCGGTTCGGTCCGGACCGGTTTCACGGTTCACTGGATTTTTTGAGCAGCCCTAATTAGTAGTAGTGGTAATCCATCTTCTACTATAAGTCAATCAACGATGACTATTAACGATTCTAGTTAAAAAGAAGAGAAGGGTTGTTGGATAGAATCAAATCTATGCTGCCCAACTCACCCTAACTCATACAAAGTTAGAAAGAGAACTTTATCTTCAGTCTTTTCTGTTACCCATCCTAATCCTATGTTGAAAAGAATTACCTGTTGGCACACCCTCTTGTCCCCAAAAAGCTTATCTATTCTCTCTCATCACGTGACACTGATTTTCGCTGACTCCTAGCAAGCATAGGAAGAGAACTATAGATTAGATTAAGTGGGCTTGCTTGCCTTGATTACACCCCTCCTTGCCCTTTTCCCTTTTTATTCTCAGACCCTTAGTATCATGGATCAAATGTCCTAGGCATCATTATTGGGATTCAAAATATGTGGGCTCATTTTTATTTTTTATTTTTTGGCACTACACAAGTAGGCATAATGAAATTTTTAATTTTGCGCTCGCTGATTTCTTTTTGTTTTGCCCGGAACACACGAGGGTGAGCTCCTAGTAGTTGGCTATATCATCCTTGAATAATATAACTTGTTTGTCGCGAGTGAAGCTTGTTATTGAAGTTTGTCGCTGGTGGATGAAAGAAATATTCATCGTTGTAATTGTACAGTCGACACTTGTTAACTTGGTTAGCTCAAATTGACATACACCTAAGTTACATAATGCACGGGTGGGGGCAAAAGCGTGTGTTAGAACTGAGAGCACGAGTGTAGAGCTAGAATTGAGTATGCAAGCAAAGTCCATTTTGAAAGATTATGCAACTAAGCGTAAGACTAAGGACTGCTTCAATTGACCAAACGATAATAAAAATTAAAAAAAAAATTACATAAAGTGTATATCTTAAGTTTCATTCCAGATGTCATTCATCAGCAGACAAACAAAGTCAGATGCAATTAAACTGGGAGAGTACTTGATCAATTCTGAAGATTTCAAACATCAAAAACTAATCCTTATTGATCCAATTGGCTTTCCTGTACATCTTGTGAATCCCACGTCCTCGAAAAAAGAAATACAATACCCTTCCACGCAGGGATTTGGATTGAATCAGCATAAGCATCAACTAAATTAAATTAACAATAACTACCAATCTCATGACATGCAATCAACCTCGAGAGAGATCAAGAGGAGAGAGTGCAAACTGTCCAAGGCAAAATATACAGCATAATGTGTGGCGTACACTACAGAATGTGCACTGCAGTGGACACCTCAACCTAAATAACGTTTGTTGCACATGAGGAAATTGTGACATTGTCAGCTCCATGTACACAGCATGCCGGAGAGAGACGTCCATAAATTATAGAAGGAGGTACAGTTCTTGTGGATTTAATCAAGACTCTTCAAGCAGCCTACGCTGGATGATCTGCCCAAGCTTCATGAACAATGCTTGTTGCTCCTCAAATGTAAGGTTCATCATTATCTACATCATAGAAATAACACAATGGAACTCCGTGTTTATACTTATAGATTGAATCCGAACAGAAACACTACGTCCATGATCAAATGAACATGGGAGTAGACAATCTTACCTGGTCCAAAATCCTATCAACTGATAAACTTTGTGGCGAAATAAATGACTGATGATAGATGTATGCGAAAACTGCCATCACCATCTGCACAAATAGGCTAAACTTTAGCGCGCTAGGGAAAAAAATATGTACATTACTGATTCCATTCACATGTGCTTTAGATACCAGTTCAACAACATTCCCATCAAAAGAGATTAAAAAGGGCACTAGACAAACCTAAACGTACACGAATTCAACTAACATTTTATGCCTGTAGTAGTGCCATTTCATTCTCATGATAAATGTTTTTGGCACAAAATGGAGGCCTAGCCTCCCAATCTAACTCTGGAAAAGATGTTTTACAGTCCAGGGTACATGGGTTCAGATCTCTAATAAGGATACCACGTCATCATCTTTCATGAACTTGAAAGTTGGAAGCTATGTGCACTTCTCAGGAGAGAACCAGTGGGCCAATCAACAACCACAATGTGCCTTGCGCACACTGTTAGGAACACGGGGCACGGGACACAGCACAAACAGTAATCTCTTCCAAATTGGAACACTGAGACTTTGGGCACACACTGAACATGCAATAATATATACCATATGTCACTGGCATCTATTTACATTCACAAATATCAACCGGGAAGACATCATTATTAGGTACTAACACAGTAACATACATCAAGATTAAAAAAATCACTAAAAAGTATTCCAGAACTAATCATCTAGTGCAATTTTGAACCTTCTATGACCTATTAAAATTGCATTCTGGCTTCTTCAAATGCCTCTAGCGTATCCGCAAAGAGTATAGTATGTCCCTATCATTTCCCACACACCCTAGGATGCGCCTGGCACATGTATGGATGACGTGTATCAAACGTGCCCAACCGAATGAGTATACACAAGGTCAGTAATGGGGACTGTGCTTCTTAGCACCAGTGTTCTAAATGGCAGCCTAGGCGGCGCCGGCAGGAGGAGGGTCAGTGCCACGACTACCCCCCTTGGCGTTTTGTTCGGCGGCCAGGGAGGCTAGGCGGAGTTTGGCGGAGCTTGGCGGCAAAACGAAGTCGACGGCATGGAGAGAGAGAGAGAGAGACAAGAGAGGGAGAGAGACGCAAGAGAGAGAGAGAGACCAAAAGATGAGAGAGAGACCAGACGAGAGAGAGAGAGGTTAGAGAGACATACCTGATGACAATCGGCGATCGGCATGATGCAGGCCGCCGGCGATGGTGGGTTTTCTCGATCCTCTCCGGATCTGGAAATCGATAAGTATATAGTAGTGTATATGTGCGTGTTATGATAAATTACACAACAAGTCCTTTTAGTATGTATTAATACCATCATATACACTAAAAGTATGAAAATTTACCAAAAAAAAAAAAACGCCAAACTCCTTGGCGGCGGGTCCCCGCCCGACTACCGCCGAGCGCCATTTAGAACACTGCTTAGCACTCCAGGGTCGAGTCACATTGGATGAGGCTCCCTTAAGCGACGCCTAAGCCTCAAGCGATAGGCGCTCTGGGACAATCAGAAAGACATGTCCTGGCTTGACCTAGCGAAGTACATCACCTCCTGTTATCAATGACATGCATGATACTGACAACTCATTTCAGTGACACTAGCGTGTCTGTCTGTACAAAAGTTGCAGCGAAATTAAGTGGTGCATTGGCCTTGATTCAGGGATGACCTTGGACTTCGAGGCATCTCCAAATACACTTGCCCACTCAATGAGCAAATCTCTACTTGAGCATGTTGCCTACTCAAAATTTCCAATTACAGTACCCATAACCAAATGGATTGACCCTCCACCAAGTGCATCCCTCCTACAACTCAAATTCACATCTGGAATGTCATCTTTAATGGTACCCTAGTGCTCTCACGCCACCCTAGGTCGAGAGCATAGAGCCTGGGGACCATGGTGGTTGGTGAGGGTGACAATGAGGCACTCGGGCAACTACATGATTCTTCAAGAGACCTCTGGCGGTGGTGTTAGATAGGGATGAGAGATCTCCAAGTTCAAGGTGCTCGTTCCATCACTCGACCTCTAACTGCCCACCAAACATCTCTAAGAACTAGACAACCAGTTAACTCACCCTCAATCGTCCACATCAGCAAATTTATTTAAAATTCAATGTATTTCTCATGCCCCTGATTCATGTTGAAGAAAACTCAAGTACCACAAAGTTTTGAAACTCATCAAGCATATAAAGATACAACAAAGTTTTGAAACTCAAGTACCACAAACCCACTGCATAATCTCGACATTGAAAACTAATGGCGCTAATTCTCACGCGTTCCTTCATAACTGGAAAATTGTGGGAGCAGTGATCCTATCAAAACCCCGGAACAACATAGGATAGCCGCATGTATGAAGCAAAGGATCTCATGGACACGGCAAAAAAAGTTCACAGGGTGATCAAAAAGGAACAATTTGGCATTCTTTCATAGCTGGAACATTGATTGAGCAGCACAATATCTTATCAACTAGAAGTTGTGGCACATGTGAAGCATGCGCATTGGTCATATTATTCTAGGAAAATATTAATTGAAATTGAGGTTACAATAATGAGACTCCATCCTGTCCCTTTAGTTGGTCTTGAGAAGCAAATATTGTGAATTTCGTTGTGCTTTATTCTTGTTAACTCTCTTCAGCCCAAGGAAAATAACTTCCCCTTTTGTACTGGTTACATTTGTGTTTTTGTTCATCCTCGACTTTTGAAAGTCTTTTTTAGAAATAGAAGACATGAGTCCATGACAATTATTCACTAAAAATCACCTTGCCTCAAAACGCAATAAAATAGATGTAATAGACTGATGCGCTACATACAATCAACTATATTTTGATGAACTTCTCAGTTTGATCTAGTAGAGAGGCCTCTTGTCACATTTCTCTCTTTCCCATGGTATTCTAACATTGCCCTTAGATGGAAACTCTATCCTCGTATTTTTGCACAAAAAGCGAGAAAGAATATGGGAAACATAAATTTAAACATGCTAGAAACAAAATATATTTAAGAGATAAGCCTTCTTAGAACCGACAATATATTTTCCAAAAAATACAAAATAAAAAAAGTGTATGGTTGTTAAACAGAGATTGCACAGTAAAGAAATAAAAGCCTTGTATTTCTTTTCCCCCCTCCTTTTCTTTTCTTTCTTCCTTTTCGTCTTGCATTACACTGTGCATTACCCTTAATCCTCACAAGCACAGAATCTAACATTGTTATACAGCTTACCTGGCAATCCATTCTATCTGTAATTCCACCATGCCCAGGAATACTATCACCAAAATCCTGAAACAAGAAAGAAAAGGCCAAAATGAATCGACATCTGTGATCTTTAATGGTATCTACAGTCTACAACACACAGTGGTACCTTAGATATGTATAGAGTATCGAAAGAAAGACTTGCCTTAATCTTAAAAGCTCTCTTAAAACCACTTGCAAAAAAACCTCCAAAAGGTGCAATTATTGATGCAAAAAGACCAAGCCACATTGCATGCCATTGAACGGGCAAAATCTGGACTTCTCTCCAAGGAAACTGCAGAGGAAAATGACAAATGCTAAACCCTCGGTTGCCATAAGTAACTTTAAGTTACAAAAGAGAGAAAATAATTTTACAGGTAGTATGGAGAAGGAAGCTCAACAGAGGAATGCATAAAAAAAAACATCCAATTGTCCACTGAAAAGACAAGCATACAAAAGCCAAGAATACCATGAGGACAACCAAACTCCCAATGGCTTATGAGCTGAAACCTCCAACACTAAAAACTATCTTATATTCCTTTTCCAGCTGCCACTGCATACCACTAGCAGCCACTGTCGAGATTTTCCCTCACACCACTCCTAACCTTGATCCCACAAAGCAAACAAATTATCCATCATTTTAGCACCATCCAAGCAACCTCGGAAAGAAATACCAGTGGACCCATCCCTGTGCCGTATATATAATGAAATTCTCTTGTCCTCCTCAACATACGATACCAAGCCATGAGGACTTTTCCTCAGCATCCCAAGAAGCTGACCAAGCACGAAAATGTAAATACTTATATAGACTCAATGCTTTGAAGCTCAAGTAAGTCGAGGTACATTGACCCTTAACCTAGGAAAGAGCCATGGAGTTCTCATCACCGTCTCCCTGTCATCAGATCAGCAACTTCATGGACACCGTCCAACTAAATACACCAATAGGACCAGTGGCGTAGCCATAAACTTTTACTTATAGTAACCAACAATCATATAAAAGAAATGAACTTAAAACGTAAAATTTGCTACAATATATGTAACCGTTTTTAGGTAAAACAAATAAGTTAGGACAAACTATTTTGGAAACTTGAAAAAGACACTAGGGTATGTAATTGATATAGAAGGGAAAATGTGTCTAATTTTCAGAATACAAATTATCATGACCTTCATTATTTAGGGGTAAAACTGAAATTATTGGAAAGTACAGTGGGGAACGTTCCCCTTACTGTTTGTACACTGCATCCAGCACTGGATAGGACCTACTCCATAACTAAATACCTAGCCAACTAGATCCCCCTCCAAATTAGTTCTCTGTCCTCTCAGCAGATTTTTTGTTTAAAGCCCCACACCAAGCATCACCCTCTAAATCTATCCCCACACTCCCCTGCCAGCCCCAACACGAAAGCTTAAATGCTTTGATAAAAAAATCTCCTCCCTTCATAGTATACATTAGCACCGGCAAATGTGAAGGGGAGTGAAGGGAGGAAAACTTTATGCTTTGAGAAGAAGTGTGGCTTCCAATAGAGTAACAATTAACAAGACCCCAACCGTAAGACAGGACAAAGTAAATATTCACAAGACATTTGTAATACATTCTTTAGTTGTAATGTATTCTTCAAACAGCAATTGGAAGTAAATATTTATCTAGTGCTGTAATACGTTACATATTTTATTATTTCCAAAAAAAAAAACTTACAACTTCTACGGCCACTGAAAGATGCCACTAGTCATCCATGCAGAAATTATGAAGAGGCAAATCCTAGAAGAAACATCATCCCCTATCAAATATCTGTAGCAGCACATAGGGGGGTTTCCTACGTCAGAGCCTTCCTAGATAAGTACATTTACAGCAATTCACAATTGGCCATAACCAGCCTTCTCCCCAATGAGTCATCATACATTTGTTAACTCCCAAACCCCTCAAAACCCCAACTCCATGTCTCCCATACCCATCACATCAGAAGCAGGGTGGGTAGGGTCCACAACCTCTCCGGGCAGATTGCAACCCCTGATACCGTCTTCACTAACAGCCTTTCCAAGCAATGAACAGGATAAGGTGGAATGACTACGATTCTCTACAGCCTGATCATCTCTCCCAATCACTCTCAGAAAACATCATTAGATTCTAAAAAGTATTATCAGAATCTTACTGTTCATCACCTCTAGCTCCATTTTAACGATATCTCCATTGCGTGCATCAGAGTCAATCTTGAACGTTATTGCTTCTGTAATGATAATGTTCTCAGTTTAAGCAATTCTCCTCTTATTACAAAGCGGTCCTAATTCACATTTTCATTCACAGTTGGGAAATTTGAACAGATTTCTGAGTTAGAAAATCCCTATAGCTATCCAACATCATATGCTCTATGTCAGTTAAGCACAGATGTGCAACAGTATGTTCACTAAGTTTCATTCTAAATGTACAACAATATGATCACTAAGTTTCATTCTAAATTATTCTCCAAGGTTGGAAGGTCAGTTCAAAATTGTATCACAAGGAATAAAACCAATTCGGTGGTTTATCCCACCTATCACCAAGGAGTTTGCCAGTTGACAAATTGCAGGTGCCTAAACTGCTGGATCTATTGTAATTTTTTTTTCCCCGGAACATGGACATGCTCAAATATAGATAAACAAAGTACACCTCCTGGATCTATCCATAGTCTATACCCAAGTTTGGCTGGTGTCCTAAGAGATGCAAAATAGAAGTCCAACAGTGCGACACGTACTCTCCCCCGGGGCATCGGTACCTAAGTTGGAACCTACCAATCCATTGGTAGGGACTGCACAGCTCTTTCTCGTTTGCATCCTTTTCCAAGCATATCAATGAATCACAGATAGAGAAACCTGCAATGAGGGACCTGATAAAGAAGCTTGTGATAATGAGTCACATGACTATTCTCAGCCTGCCTCAAACTCGGCAAAACTAATTCATGACCCTCAGTAAGAGTGACAAGACAAGATCATTCGCCTAATTTGAATAGTTCCCGGAATGCATCTATCAAAGTCATTCCATCTGCTACGGTTTCAAACATCAATGCTGAAATGCCCTATTACCTTACGGTTGGTTATTTTAGGTCGGCTCTGCAAGATACATTACGCTCCCGAGGTAGCCATGTGTCCTGCAATTGGGTGGTTGAATCTCACATCATTTGCTCTTTTGTTGTAGCTTTTCAAAAGAACAAATGGTTACAGGGTTCAAGGGATTCTTGATAAATGTCACATTATGGAATATTGGACCAATTTATTGACTGTTTGAGCTTGAAATGGAAGGAAATCTCTTTTTCAAACCGTATATGGAAGTTGCCCATTGCCGCCTGGCATAGCATATATATCAGACTGTTGCTCTTAAACCAGGCGACGCATGGACTGGGTTTTGGGGGAACTATTCTACATTAGCTGGAGACATGTTAGAATTGGAACTTGGAGCTCAGTGGCTCAGTTTTCTTACCATAGCCGGCAAAGAAGCATTCAACGCTCCTAATGTTCTTTGCCTCTGTTCTTTTACTAAATTCCTATTCTAACAAGCAAAATAAACAAAAATCAATTAAAAGAAGACAGTGATCCCTATTTTTACAATAGTTGTACTTGGAGTTCCTACAAAATGCTTCAAGTCAACAGTCACTATTAAACTTTTAAAGCAAACTCTAAATCACAAAAACACCACTTTTACCAGTTAATTCACAATGATTAAAAGTGTACTGTCAACTAGAGCCAGAAATCAACTAAAATATCAGTCAAAGAAGATCTTTTGGGCTCGAGTTCGTATAATTCATGTCCACTTACCCATTTTGGAATCCATGCCGGTAAAGTGAAGTACTCGGGTTTAAACAATGGACCAGGATCACAATGAAGCCAACCAGTTGACAAATCCTGTATGAATTATCAGAATGCGTGAATAGAGAAGTTTCTTCAATTTGGACACAAAGAGCTTTATAGTAAAAGAAAAAATGCTATAATACTAAATTATAGAGTTTACCTTCCTCGGACATGTTAGCCACTCATAGCGGCCCAGGACATTCGCAAGCTGTCAAAAATTACACATCATTCACATATGGGAAATCCCAAAAGCACAAGTACAACAAATGACTCTTATTTGACATATATCATCAAGTGAGTATGCTCTTAGTTAATCGGCAAAAATACAAGCGCTAAAGAGTATATATATAAAGATTCTACATTAATCAATTGTGACTGCTATACTAACAAGCAAGTGAGCAACACAATAGCACATTATTTAACGTTAGACTTCAGTACTAACACAATATCCGTGAGACAAATGCAATGCAGTGCCTTCTTTTTTTATTTTTTCCAGAGAGAAATTTAAGACTAGGTTTATCATATGAGAGTTGGAAATGTTAAAGCATCAAACTCATCATCAATTGCCAGTGAGTGTAGAGGTTGACCAGGTTCACATACTAGTTTTGGAGGCGATATATAACCAATGTGGGACAAGCTCAGACACTTTTCCACATATGCGAAATAAGGTGCACTTAAGGCACAAACAAAGGGACAATCAATCAAGTAATGTCTAAAAATCATCAAGCCTATCAATGCTATCATGTTGAAGCATCCAACTTAAAACCTATTCTTGGAGGACATAATCAACCACTGTGAGACAAGCTCTAAAAGAACCCAATAGAATTTACAACCATCCTCCAAAAATACTCAAGAGCAGAGTACCTTCAAGGAGTACCACACATTGTCATGTAAATTGGAAAATAAAGTGCTTCTCAATTCTCATTGTCAACTCCAACGGAACATACAAAAATGCTCACCACAAATGCGGAGATAATAGTTGTAACGGATGCTCCAATGAAACCCTCCCAAGTTTTCTTTGGAGATAACTTGATCAAAGGGGTTCTCCCAAAGAAGAATCCAAAGAAATAAGCAGCACAATCATTGATGACAATAAGTGATGCTGGCAGGAGGAACCTGTGTTAAAAGCAAATGTTCTTGATCAATTCACATTCATATTGAAAAAGTGGAGGACATCAAAGAAGAAATAAAGAAACAACATAAAATACAAAAACCTTGAGGTCACACAAAGAATTCAAATTGAATTACAAGCAGGTATGGTGCATAACTCATGACTGCTCATAAAACACCAAAGCAAATTGAAATGCAGTGCTAATAATTACCAAAATTCCAAGGGGACAAACATGACTGTTATTGCCTCATTTCACAGTCAAAGAAAAGATTCCCGAAAGTTCCTAGTCCTCCGTTTCTACAATTCTTTTTGTTCCCTTTTTTTCTTTTCGTTTGTTTGCTTGCGTTACCCTAATAACAAAACTCCTCACGTCTGACCCGACAGTGCACAGAACAAGGATGATCATTTTGCTACTCCCTTGGTTATATAAAGCCAGAAAGACCAGAAGACGAGCTAGCAGTGGTGTCCCAGAATTCTACCTACATTATGTTCATGGCTCATTCTCCACCCAGATTAGTGGGCAAATAGCGAGGCGGTGCCTTCCAACCTGACCCTTACCATATGGTTTTCCTACATAAGGGGAATTTAGGGGCTCTAGAGTTTGAGGGTGGGAGTTAGGGATGTTGCCAGCTAATTACATTCTCCTCTACCATTGTTAATTCCCCTGTGCCGATCTTTGTGAAATGGATTAGGCTTCAAGCTGAAGTGCTGAACCACTTAAATCCTTATTATTTGTGCGATTGCTCTGATTTTCTTTTTTATCACGGTGATTCATCATAACAAGAACATGTAAAGGCGCGTAAACAAGCCCCCCTAATGTCTTTTATATGGAGAGTCGACAGTATAAATAACAATAGTCATAGACCAACAATAGAGATGGTTTGCATGTTTTGAGTATGATTAATTCCAAAACCATGATTTGAAACATATGTTACCAGAAAATCCCCTCGAAAATGTTGGCGACGGTGAAGGACGATTGTGTGAACACCACAATTAGAATCATGTGTGTCCACGCATATTGGCCAAATTGATACTTGTACATCTTCTTCTTTAGCGTAAGAATGAACCACATAAAACCTGTGTTCAGTAGCAAGGCATCGCAAATGATATGTCAGGGCTGCAGTATACTAAGAGCAATGAATCAGTAATATAACAATCAAGCATACATGAATAAAATACCAGACACGGATGAAAATCCATGCATAATGGAATGCGCATGTGTTAAAATAATTGACATTAGCTATAACCCAGATACTGTTCTACAAGAGGAAGCTTAATGCAAAGACGACTCCAATTCATTGCAGGAGATAGTTATAATCATAAACTCACCTGCAATATACAAGAAATAGCAGGTAACCATGTGATACTTGATAAAAGTGCTCACAAGCTGATATAAGGGTTGACCAGAAGTAACAGTGTTGACAAGCTGTTGGTTGAGAAAACGGCCATATACGAACAGCACAGCGGTAAAGAAAAAGTGCCTGAAAACAAGAAGTTGAAGTTGAACAGAACAAAGACCATGGCAGAACTTTAGTGGACTTTGGGGAGACCCCAAAAACAGGTCAGACAAGGACAAGTTGCCCACTTAAAGGGAAAAAGAAAAAAAAACAAGAAGACAAGAATCCACTTAGAGAAGAAAATAAAAGGAAAAAAAAAAATGTTATTACACAGATATCAGATCTCTACAGCATGTTTGCTAGCCACGGTATATTTGTGACAAAGATAAGAACTATGGCGTAAACTACCCAAACATTAGATTTTCTAAAGAAGGGAGACAAAGCTGCATAAGGTATGACTGATCCACCTTAGAACTAAGAACAGCTTATTCGTTGGCATTCAACTAATGAGCTTTCTTCAAGAGTAGCTTTCCCAGTTCTACACCAATCTTCTGTTTACAGTTGAATATGACAACAATATGGTTTTACATACCAATTCATTTGCCTAAATCCTGGTAGCTGTCTATCTTCATGGGATTTCCTGAGAAGACTGAACAGTTCTCTCGCCATAAAAATTTGGATAACCACCACCATGGCCCAAATATAGAGATGACCCAGGTATAGAATAAGTATGAAGCCCCCAATCATCCAAATTGATGAATATATGCGAGTTAGCATTGATCTGTATTTGTTTTGATCATTAACAAGTAAAGAACTTCCATTTTCTTTGCCAACGTCTGGAAGAACCTGAACGCAAAAGAGGAAACAGAAAAAGAAAACATTAAATCTAGCATTCAGAAGAACCAATACACAATTTTCAAAAGTTTCTGCATCTGCATCTTCTTATCCTAGAAGGTACCAAAAAAGCACTATGATAAACAACCATTCCCACTCAGTAAGTTCAAAAAAAACATGCTGATGGCTTCATGAGGCCTCAAGCACCAACAATGAGATGTACGTGAGTTGTTGAGGAAAGTGCTAATACTCAAGTTTCACAAGGTAAACCAGTGAGGCAGCAATAATATCTAATAGGTATCTGTTACCAATTAGCACAACTGCAGTTCTACATAAGAGATAGCCAAAAAGAAACAAACGCTGAAGCTAACCTACCTCAGTTGAGCGTCTACGGTGCCGAAGCCGTCCAGTAGGTGCTGCTGGGGCACTGCCATGATCCTTCTGCATGGCTCTTTGATTTAACTTTTTCTCACTTAACAACAAACAAAAGCATAGAGAAATTCTACACGCAGAGGCCCTGAAACATCAAGCAATCTATGATTAACATGAAGAAGGCAGATGATATTCTGTCTACAAAGCATAAATACATACTTTTACTGGGAAAAAAGGTCATGTAAAGCAGATGATAATGCTCTACACCATCGAAGAACTCTGCTCTTTTAAAGAACCCAACTTTACAAGGCAAGTAGCTAGACCCACACTTAATGCGGACACCAGAGGTGCAACTTATCACAAATTTTGTATGAAGGAGATAACAGCAGCTGAGAAAAATGTAGCAGGGGAATCATTCCCCTAAAAAGCATGCAACAATGTCCCACAGGCGGTGCAAGCATGAAAGAAACTGGAGATAACTAAGGACTATAACTCATTTCATAATTTTTGCTTACTGATTTAGAGCAGACATATAGGACATAATGTTTCTCCCCTTTTCTGAATATTATGCACGCAGTTATTGTTGCTGATCATGTAGAGCTTACCAAAAGGCAAAAGGTTCAGGCCAGATGGTAGGAAGTGGAAGAGATGGTTTTGCCTTTCGTGAGGGGCTCTAAGGAACCCATGAGACGGTGATACAAGTAGTGAGTCGTTGTGTTAAGAAAAGACTGGCTATCTAGAAACTTAAGAGCGAGCAGCCACACATGAACTGCAATAAACGATGACTCCCAGTCCTATCTTAAATGCAGTGAGCCCTCTTCTTCAACCAAATGATGTCAGTTAGTTACTTACTGCATTCCGCTCTCAGGTTGGGTCAGAGAAGGGTAATCACTCATTCTCAAAACCAACGTTCTTAAGACCAAAGTGTTGGGCGGAAAGGGGGGGGAAAGCTCTCCGTTCCTGGTTCTCCTGTAGCTGGATCCTCCGGAACCATAAGAATCCTTGGTTAGAATGGGATTCCAACTATGCACCCCTTGAGTGAGATTTGATGAAAAATAACAAGCGGTACAAGTGAGTATAGCATTCAATGCTGACCTACGGGCCAAAGTTCCAAATCACTACATAAAGTGCAAAGAATCTAAGCCATGTCATCATGTCCCATTCCCGGTGTAAAATGTGGCCAAATCACATGAAGAATATAACTCCACATTTTATTGAAACCTGCCATCAATTCTAAGAAAACTATTATGATTATCCATTGTAATGGACACCAATGTCACCAAAGCCATTTCTTTTTGCAAAACACTAAGCATCATCAAACAAAATACAGATTCAGGAACTTCAAGCAATTAGCCTAACTTTGGCTAATTCAATTCATTCTTACGAAAGCCTTAATGCATCTTATCAAGGATTAATTCCTCTCGAAAGGCAAGAAAAAACAACTATAGGAGAAGATGGCAGCTTAGGAAGAACTAGAAATCAAATGTTGGACGCTCCCTACTGTTAGCCAATGAAATTCATTTGCAAGTGATGATCTTGGGCATCCACAAGGCTAACTCTACACTCTTCACTCGAATAAATCAGTGATATCAACAATCAAAGTGCAATAGAGGATAAAATATCCAACTCCCGTTTCTCAGTATTCAGCAACAAAATCCCATATTCTGAGAACCAATATCAAGCACGTGACATACATAACCTACCTTAGCATTTCCTTTACAAATAACAATACTCCTTATATTGAACTGAACCTATATCCATTAACAAAGCGTGTTGATAACATAAATAAAAAAGTTGCCTCTCTCTAATAGCTTAAGCTTTTAGAAGGGTTGGTGGTTTACAATCTAATATGGTATCAGAGCAAGCAAGTGTTTAAAAACTTACCGCCTACTTAATTGATTAAATATTTGCACGTGTTTAGCCCGCTTATGATGGAGAAGATAGCTACACGTGAGGGGCATGTTGAGAATATAAATAATAAAGTTGTCCCTCCCTCTAACAGCTTAAGCTTTTAGACGAGTTGAGGTTAATAATCTAATAAAGCGGACCGGTGAAAAATGATTCATTTATATCCCAATCAATTGGAACACAAGGCTTAGGTTTGTTTGGCGTAGGATAGTACCTGCTTGGCTGTTTTTTAGGTTTGCTCACATTATACTACAAAATCTCAAGTTCAATCACAATCTTAATTCGAAAGAAGCACAAAAGACAATTTCCGACACTAAATATATAATTTTGCATATGGACATGACACAAAATGAATCTCGAAATTAACATTTGAAGCGGATAACGTATAAACACATTCGAAAGCTAAATTAAAACTTGAATGTGAGGAGCCAAAGCGTTCTTACAGTCAAATCTGAACTGCTGCAGCCTCGCTTCCCCTAATTCGTAACCTGAAGATTGAAACCACAACAGCATTTACACACGAATCGATGTATAGCATAGAAATTGTGTAAGTAGACATTTAGAGAGGTATAAATAGAGAGAGACAGACCAGCTTCGGTCGAACTCAGAAGGGCGCACACCAGAGAGAGAGAGAGAGGCGAATAAATACGAAGATGGAGAGAAGAGGCAAAAGGAGAACAGTCTCGTTACTGATTCCCTGGAGAAATCCTATTTAGACGAATATATCATTTTGGAAAATCGTTTGAAAGTCTCATCGCCATCGGGGATAGAATATATCATTTCGGAATATAATTTTAACCCACTTTTATTTCAAATCGCTTTATTTTCCATATTCATACTATAAAACAATAAAAAAATAAATTATATATACCATGTAAATATTTATTTTTTTAAAATTAATTATGTTGCGCTGCATCGTCAAATTAGTGGTTCTAACAAATAGAACATGGTGGCGTGAAGCAATGTAATTGATTTGGAGGAAACAAATATTTACACCAGCGTTGGTATAAATAATTTATTGTCTAAATTCACTCTTTTACACGTGAGAAAATTTAAGTTTGCTATTGATTTTATATATTCACGTGATTAAGAATAAGAAATGTGTATGTATATAAAAATGTTTGTTGTCATCAAATATTTGTGCTATCTAATTGAGAGGAGTTTCTTAAGTAAAACATCCAATAAGATGTAGGGATCCTAAGGTGTATGATATGTCACCGCAGATGGCACGGGTCTAATTAACACTCACGGCAACAAATATAAGACTAAAAATAAATAAGATGTGAATCATGTGATAACCACGCGGGCCCCAACCTCATTTTATTTTTGGTCCAATATTGTGTATATTAGTGGGGGCTAATGGGAGAAGTTAGTAAGTGAAGAAAGTTAATGAGTTAGTTCACAGGAGTTCAGAAACTATTCATAGTCCTGAACCCACAAATCCCTGAACCCACAAATCGACCACAGCGGAGCTCGAATTTTGGTCTCCCACAAAGAAGAGCCAAAAATTACCAACTAGGCTACAAGCCCTTTGGTCCAGCCTCATGTTTTACATGTGTTTTATTGGGAGTAACTTTTATGGTAACTTAATTCTAAAATGTGAAGCTCAAAATGTTACTTCTATATGGACATGTACAATAATGAAAAGTAAAATGGGGATCTGGGTGCGTGAAGCCTCCTCGAAAGGGTAATACCGTACAGTCCCGCCGAGTGGGATTCGCTATGGTTTAACTCCGATTGATCTAAGACGTTCAATTTGTAGAGCTCGTCGAGTAGAATAAATAAACAAAAAATTAGCTCGAGCTCGATCGGATATCACGAAATGCCTGATTGAAACGTATTTATCTCGAAAATGATGGATCCGAAACACTAGATTAAACCCATTGGAACCGATTATTTTCAAATTACAATCAACGAGCTCTACAAAGAAAACGGTTTTTGATCAATTGAAGTGAGACTGGAGCGGACCCACTTGCAGGACAGCACGGTGTTGCCTTTCAAATGGCTACCCAATATTAAAATTTTGTGGCAATTTATTATTTTATAAAGACCACTCCAATAAGGCAATTTTTTTAGCTCTCTTTAATTAAAATATTAATTTATTTTCTTTAGATAGTTTGTTTGCACACTCTTTTTTTATTGTTAGAGTCCGCTCATGTTCTTATATTTTAAGTACTTATTTTCCGCCTTAAGAGATAGGTCATTCTTTCATAATACATCACATTTAATTCAAAAAATAAATATTTATTTTAGTTAGTGGAACACACCTAAGTTTACTTACCCTGCGCTCGCTTGCATTTTCTGAAAGTTGAGACGACAAATAGGAGAGAGAAAGATTTTATGATTTGAGATTAAAAATTTTGTGAACTAAATATAGTGTTTCAAATATTCAATAGATGTGGCTACGTACTTGACCGGGGCAACACTGATGAGGATCCGTTTCTTTTGGAATCAGCCAAGCGAGGTCTCTTTGTTTAGGTGCTTTGCCAGCATCACACCCTTGGAATCTCTCTTGTTTCTCTTTCAATGCGCTTGAGCTTGCCAAACAATCAATTAGCCAAACAACATTAACCAATAAGGATCAGTTTAACTGGTTACAGATTTCAAGTGGAAGAATTTTACATTTGCTTTCTATAATTGGGTATGCGCGCGGGTCAACTTCTATACTCACACAGACATTATCAGGCCATAAATTAACAAATGCGAAAACTTTTAGTGGCCCTAAGATTAAAACCACAGTAATTGTGCTTAAATACTAACAAAATGGTGAGTTCACGCTACATATTTTTATCTTCAAGCTAAGGCAAAAAATACAATTTTGTTTCCCCTAATAATACCAAAACTACCATTTAATTAGACAGAATGAGTTGTCTAGAATAATCAAAAAAATTTGAACTCTCAATACCTAAAATAACGTTTAGTTAATAGCGTGAACTCGCCCTAAATTCAATTGGTTGTTGGCACGAGAAATTCCTAGTTCAGCTAGTAATTTCTCCAAATGTGGGGTTACCCTGGCTTGTGGGCTAGTATACCTAAATTTAGAAAATTCACATTATTATGCTCAAATGGGTTAGGCAGTTAGCATAGGGTAGAGCAACCCTTTTTCTTTTTGGGTTAGGCAGTGGGGGACACAAAATTTCTATAAGCAAGATTTCATAGGAAAAAAGGTTCCAGAAGAACACCAATGTGAGTAATGAACTACTCGACTACTTTAGGCCGCAATGGGATCAAACCATGTAGTGGAAATGGACATTATGTGCTCCCGAACGGTATAATCAAGATTTTCCTTTCTCTTTAGGGGTGTTTTCGGTAGTGAAAATTTTATGGATTTTCATTTGTTGTTGAAAAATTGTTAGATGTTCCAAGAAGTAAATAAGTTGTTGACAGGTTTGTGAGTAGAGTTATTGTAGCAAAATAGTTTTTTTGACAACTTTTTTTTGTTAGTGGAAACGGGATGGTAAAATGTTGAATTTTTTTTGTTAGTGGAAACGAGATGGTAGAATGCGTTAAGTTTTTAGTGTTTTTTGTTAGTGGAAACAGGATACAAGAGAAAAACAGTTGAAATCTGTAGGGAAAGTCAATGAGCGTGACGATTTGACTACTTGACTTGTTGACCAACTATCCAGCGAGTGACATGTGTAGTCACCATCATGGGGTTGACTCTTTGACCAACCAACCCTAACTCACCACGTGGTGTAAGGCTGACACAACACGATGAGTGCTACGTAGGTAGCCCTGCGCTACCTCCGCAATATCTAATGCCTTGTTCTCTTTGCTTTTCAAAAAGCATTTTTCAAAAATTTTCCCCTAGATTCTCTCTTCTTCTAACATTTCTCTCTATCTCTCTCCACTTATTATCCTCTACTATTTTTTTAAAAAAAATTCAAATCCAAATCCAAACATAGCATAAAGGATCGCAATGTTTGATCAAGGTGCGTGGTCCCAGAGAAAGAAAGTTTGTGAACACTGATTTCCAAGGGGAATACATTCCCTAAGTAGTGCCCTATTGTCTTTCCTCTTAAAGATCTTAGATTAAGGACTCCATTGCCTTTTATCCATACTGTTCACCCCTGCTCTCTTCTTTACCTTTCTAGATCACTCTTCTTATCCCCTTTTCATTGATTATCCTAACCTATCTGGCACAGATATTTGTCTTGTCACTTTCAGACTTATCCTACACAATCAACATTGTACACCATTACTAGTGTCCACGTTCAATGGCATGCGAGTCCGCGACGTTACACAAAAAAAGGTTGCCAAACCCTATGCTACCCCATTCCGCAGGGTAATAGAAAAATTATCAGTTACTCATCGGGGCACTGGCACGTGGTACTTTAGTGTCCTTCCCTACCACACATAATTGTGAGCTGTGTAAACTCTTGCATCAATGTATGGTTGGAAAGATCCCTTGCCAGCCCATCACCCGGCTGTGCTCACTCAATAATCACTTTTTCTCTTTATAAGAGGTTTTACATCTCCATAATCCAAACACAGCCAATATGAATACCTAACCTCTACGAAATAGGGATTCAAAGCCGTATTAAAAACTCAGAAGAATAAAGCTAGGGTAATTCAAAAACACTTGGGAGGATTATTGGATTTTTAGAGAATGGTACCTCAGTGTAGTTCGGTCTAAATCACTGAACTTATAGCTCAGGAGAGGTAACTGGTGATTCTAGGCCCATTAGTCTAACTAAATGGCCACTTTTAAGTGACTATTTTTTTTTTTTCCTTGTAAAAGAGAGAAAGGTCCCTAGAAATCCTCGAGGAAACAGAGAGAGCGTTTTACTGATGATCTTGAAATCTCAGAAGTTTTCGAAACATACTGACACCGTGACTTAATTATTAGTAGTAATTAGAGGTGGCAAATGGGCAGGTTTGGACGGGTTGAAACGGGTCGTGAGTTAAATATGGACGAATCGAATATGGGTCAAAAAATAAACGAATTGAAATGGGTCGAGTCGGATATGGGTCATGCCAAGTCCGACCCAACCCGTTTTCCTTCCTTCACACCCCCCCCCCCCGCCGGTCTCAATGAGGGAATTCAGAAAAGTAAAATTTTATGATTAAAACTCATTTTTTTAGAATAAAAATGAAACAATTAGAGGCCGAAAAAACTTTAAAAAATCAGGTTTCTACTTTTTTTTCTATTTCCAAATAGTAACTTAATTAGGACTTTTTTTGGTTTCATCCTTATTCAATTTTTTTTCTTATTTGTTAGTTTTGCGCTTCACTTTTTTAATTTTTCGATTCGTATTGTCAAGACAAATTGAAAAAGTAAAATTTTTGAATTTTACCTATATATTTTTGAAAATAACCACTTTTTTTTTTAAAAAAAAAAAGTCAAAAAAATTGGTGTACTTATCTCACCGGAATGGAGAGATTCTTTGAGAGAGAGAGAGAGAGATAGAGAAGTTGGTGTACTTATTATATCACGTTTTGCAAGGGTGGGACTTTTAATTCTAATCCATATTGAACCTGTTACAAAATATGGGCGGGTTGGGTTGAGTTATAAATGGGCGAATTTGAGCAGGTTAAAAAATATGGGTTGAAATTACCACCTCTAGTAGAAATATGTGAAATACAGTAGTTAACCTTTTGTGACCCGTTATTCAAATTCCAAAGTAGGCCTGTCAATAAATTCGGATTTGATCCGCGAATTTGACAAATCCGAATCCGATAAGACTTGAATCCGATAGTGGTAACCCGAACCCGAACCCGAAACCTTTTTTTTTTTTTTTCAAAAAAAAGAATACTATTTTCCAAAATAAAAATACAACTTCTTAAACATTTTTTTTCAAAATAAAAAATTTAAAGTTTTTTTAAAAAATAAATAATAAAGTTTGGATTGGATTGACAACGAATTTAATCCGATCCATATTTGGATTACTGGATTATCGGATTCGGATCGAATTTTCCGAATCGAATCTGGGCCATTTACAGGCCTATTCCAAAGCAACAACACAAGAAAGAATGGGCGATTGGATTTTTTTTTTTGTCAATCGATAAAAGAGACCATTTTACATTAGATATGAAGTACAAAATACAAACTCAAAACACTACATTAATTGTGAGAGTTTACGAGACAACCAAGTTCAACAACTGAACCAATACAATAAGGCCCCGTTCTAGAAACCTTCTTAAAAAATAAGCAGCTATTTCATATTTTCAAACTCAAAAATAATATAAATAAAAAATAATTTTTCAATTTTTTTTGCATTGCTTAAAAGATCTCACCAAGATCTTTCAAACAAGATCCATATTGCATATTTTTATATTTCAATAAGCCTATAATTTTTTAGCTTGAAATTGGCTTCTTACAAGATGAGGACTTTTTTTTGGTTCCAGAACGGGGCCTAAATAAGTCGATCTCACCTAGATCTTTCAAACAAGATCTATATTGCATATTTTTAAATTTCAATAAGCCTATAATGTTTGAGCTTGAAATTGCCTTATTAAAAGATAAAGATTTTTTTTTTTGGTTTCAGAACGGGGCCTAAATAAGCCCATATAGGGTAGAGATAAAGAAAGAAAGGAAAAGACTTGTAAGAGAAGAACATCCACACGCAGGTAAGGAGACTCGAACTCCTAACCTTCTAGTGAGATGCATGAGTCCTGGTCAATTGAGTTAACCCGAGTTGGTTAATGGGTGATTGGATTTTACAGGATTAGACATGTGAGTATGTGACCAAACTTGAAAGTGAAGAAATGTTACTGTGTTTTGACTTGCATAGTTTAAAATAATCAGTCCCAAAAGAAATCGGAACTTAATTCCATGTTTGGTACGAAAAATTCCGTGGATTTTAAATGATCAAGAAATCACGTGATTACGAGTATCAAATCAATATGCGTGCACACATATAAATATATGTACACAGTGGGTGATCATCAGTACACAAAGCTCATGCAAGGCTGGCCCTAATATTTTGAGAGCCTAAGACGGACATCGAAAATCGGGTCCTGACATTTTGGAGGCACAATTGAACTTTTAAAAAACGCACAAATGCATGTATTCAAGATGAACCCCCCAAAAAATCCAATCTTGCAAGATTGCAAAAGCATGTATAATACCTTGTCTCTCTTAATCTCTACAGTACTATTTTTTCTTGGGAAATGATATTCGCACTCCAAAAATTGATGCAGGCACTCTAAAAAATAAAGAAAAATGACTTTGGAGTTACACTGATTTTGGAGTGCCTGCATCAATTTTTGGAGTGCTAATATTATTTCCCTTTTTTTTACCCTCCCTTCATCTCTAGTTCTATCTTTCTTTTTTTTTTGGCTCATGTTCTTCCCCTCTCTTTCTTGATCGTCTAAAACAAAAGGAGAGGCGAGTTTGTAAAGCACGAATTTTTTAAGAAAGAGGCATGACACAATACATGAAAAAAAAACATAAAACTCTCCATGAAAGAATCTGGATCGTTCAAAATTTTTTTATGTTTTCCTTTCAGGAATCCTATCATTTTCCCATGAAAAATGATGCACCAAAGTCAAATTATGCGTCCACCACATCTGATAACAGGCTTTCACTGGAGTCTTCAGCCCAACTTACTTTTTCCCCCTCTCATTTGGGAAGAAGTACGGCCAGTGGCCCTTAAGTTTAAAATGGATTATTTGGGTCCACTGGTGTCATAATTAAAAAAAAAATTGTTAGACTTACATCTTGGGTACTAAATAAAATAATTAGGCCCTTTTTGAGATTGTTGGGGGCTCTAAGGTAACGAACTCCGGGCCCTTAGCCCATGGCACAAACCATACAATACCATTCACTTGCCTATGGTATTTAGTCCGCGTATATTGGTGATGTAGCGAATGCGAAACTCAGACATACATGCATGTCAGAACGTGTATAAATATGTGTGAATGTGATTATGTGTAGATAGTAATGATTTCGTTTAACTCAACGAGCTCAAATCGTATATTCCCATCTACGTAAGTGGACTGCAAAGAATTCAAAATTTTGCTTGAAAACTTGACAATTTATTGGAAAGTCATCACTGTTGATGTGGTAGACACATCACAAGTGACACTAGTTCTAGTGAAACATTCATTTGACACACAAATAGCATGGCCTGATAAACCCCTCCCACAAAATTGTTACAACATTATTACAATATACTTCAATTTCATGCCCAATTTGTCTATTCATTTCTTGAAACATAATTTTTTTTTTTAGAGAATGATGATCTTTAACTTTTCAAGATTTACCCTTCAACTTTCAAGAATTGTTCTTTTAATTCAAAACAAAAGGGGAAAAAAGGTGAATTTTATACTCCAGCTTTTGATATTTTTAGTGGGTGTTTTCACTAACTAATAAGTTATGAATCATAATTTTTTGGTTTTGTCTTTATTCAATTTTTTGTTTGTTTGTTAGTTTTGAGCCATACTTTTATGTATTATTGATTTGAGAGGAATCAGAAAAGTAAAAAATTATGATTTTTACATTAATACTTTTGGAAATATCCAAGAAAAAATCCAAAAAAATCAACATTTTGAGCTTTTCCTTATATATTTCTCAAAATATCTGTATAAAAATTAGTATAATTTTTTACTTTTGCAATTTCTTTCATCAAGACAAACAAATAGTGCATAAAAAATTGATTCAAAACTAACAAATGCGAAAAAAATTTGAATAAGGAAAAAACCAAAAATTATGATCCATAACTTATTAGTTAGTGAAAATATTAAAAAAATACTACATTTTTAAATAAGTCAGAGTTAAAAAATGAACAAGCGTGTTCTAGAGCATCCAATAAATACTTATTTTCAAATAAAATTTCAAGATAAAAAATAATGAATTTACTAAAATCTAAAAATATATAATATGAATTTTATTTTGATTTTAAAGAATGCAAAAAAAAAATTTGAAACATTATTTTCGTAAATCTATTATTTTTTAACTTGAAAATTGCAAATCACCAGCCAGTCCCTTTGAACGTTTCTCAAGCAAAGCAAACTCGGAAGAGCTTGGAAAGAGACCACCCTCGGCGGAATAAATGCGACTATACTACTCTACTCCACTAGTACCCAAAAGTAAAGGAGCGTGTTTGCTTTCCCCCATACATTACTTTGTATTCTCCTCTCACTTTCTCTCTCCGTGGGCGCACTTCTAGAGAGAGAGAGAGAGAGAGAGAGAGAGAGAGAGAGCTTCTGCGGAGATCAGATGGGAGGAAAATCAAAGCTGTTGATAGCTATGATTGTTGTCTCGGTTGCCATTGGAAGAGGCCAATGGGTTGGTGCCCAAATTCACCATGTCGTTGGAGGTGACCGTGGGTGGGACCCCTCTTCCGACATCCCTTTTTGGGCCTCCACCAGAATCTTCTCCGTCGGAGATAAAATCTGTAAGCTACCCTACCCCTCTTCTTTCTCTATGATCGGTCATCTGCGTAAATTTTTTCCATACCTAATGTGTCTCGGTCAAGTTATACGCACTTCGATTAATTTTGGAAACTAATTTTACTTTCAATTAATTTGTTACGTATGAATTAGTCCCAAAGGAGTTGATAGAGAGGTTTCGGTTTTCGATCCGAGTAATGCTAGGTACAACGAAAGTATATCCCAAAATTACTCAGAATAGAGATTTACCGCTAATAAAAGTCTACGAATGATCATAAATAAGTACCTCTCAAATTGTATTTGGGGTAATTTCGGGTTTATTTTCTTTTTACCAAACACTTTTGTTTCAAACCTGAAATAAGAGGAGAGAGCAAACCGGCCAAACCCTTAAAAATGCCAACCTTGACTAGTGGGCCAATCCCTTGGGTTGAGATCTCATCCATATAACACTATGTACTTAGCTAGTAGCTAGACTCAGCCCAATGCGTTTGAATAATTTGTTCAAATCACAATTTTATTTCCAATCAGGAAGAAAGGAGTACAAAACAAAATACTCAAAATCCTTGCAACTGATGACTTCCTAATTAGGCCAATATATAATTTAATTTGTGGAGTGATTTTGCTACTACTCTTTTTGTTAATCTCGCTCCCCTTTGTGTATTTCTTAGATGATTTGTTTTGTGAAAGAAATGGAGTGACATTAACAAAAAAAGAGAGTGGCAAAATCAATTCCTTTCTCATCAGCTGATACACGGGAATTTTTATGATCCAATTTCGTGTGACTAAACGCAGCATTAGACAATGAATAAATTTTCAATAAATGCTCTCTCGTGTATCACATTTCTCTCATAGCAAATTTACAGTCCTATTCAATAAAGATGCTCTCTAGCTATAATATAAATGATTCATGATGTCTCCGATTCATACTAGCACCATATTGTTTTCGAGAGAAGCTGTATTGATTGAAGCAATTATTCATACTACGTGGTCGGTTGAAGCAATTATTCAATGGTCTTGAACACCGCAACATAGCATCACAAGCCACCAAATAATTTGTTGTTGATTTATTAGTACTATATGGTGCACCTCAAAAGTCTCCAGAGTCACATGTTTAGAGAGACCTGAGCCAGTAAGACAAGCATTGCTTCTTTTTCCTGAATGAGTGAACACCTCACTTTACTTAACAGGGCAACTAACCCCTATTGAAAAGGTCACTTCAGTTAATGCTCCTGTTTGTCATAGGAGTAGTAATTTAGGGGCGTTTTCCCTAGCCAATAAGTTATGGACAACTTCTTGTTGTCCAAAAAATGTCAAGTTATTTCCATTAACATATACTTAAGTTGTAGATAGTATATGGGTGGGTGAAAGCACTGAAAGAAAAAGTAAAGGAAAAAAAATAGAAGGGAAATTGAAGAGAAAGAAGTTGTGGATTAGAATGAACGATATGACAAAATGGAATAATTTTTAGTCCAAAAATTTTAGTGGAAAAGCCCCTGAAGATCACATAATAGTGACAGAAAGTATTAATTAATTTGGACGGCTTATCTTCTACAATTGACTTTATTACTTAATTTGGACAGCTTATCTTCTACAACTGACTTTATATTAGCATATTCCCCACTAGGGTGGTTTTTATTTCGAGTGACGTTTTGGACGGCTTTTGGTAAATGTCATATTCCTCGTTTGGTTGGTTGAGAACTTGAGACTAGTTCCTAAGCCATTTTCTTGATAAGAATCGGAATTTTGAAGAACTTCACAAATCAAAAATCATCTACAATCTTAAGTCAAATCCCCAGGACCCTAACCAAATTATAGTTTGTGCCAAATTATATGAAAAATCTGGCATAAGGTTTCGTCCAAGCTAGATTTCGCTTCTCTTTCTCTCTTTAAGAACCAAAGTAGTATTGCTAAATAATGATACTTTTAGCTTTAAGATGCCAATGGAGATGTTTCGATCCCAATCTCGTCATGGATAAGCTAAGAAGAGTTGAATCTCCCTTTTCTAACACTTTTGCCGCAACCAAACAAGTTCCCCCTATGCTAGGGGTCGAGAGGAATTTTTTGTGGGTAGATGGGTAATACGTTGTACCTTCTAGCTAGAACTTGCTGCGCTCGAATTGATTTTTGCCATTTTTTAAGATGGCTTGCGCTCATTGCAAGTCATTCTGGGTGTGTACTTGGGCAGGGTTCACTTACTCGGCAGCGCAGGAGAACGTCGTGGAGCTCAAAAGCAAGGAAGAGTACGAGGCGTGTGATGTGAACAACCCCATTAAGATGTACACCAACGGCTTAGATAACGTCCCTCTTGAAGAGGAAGGAATTCGTTACTTCGCAAGCGGAAAGCCCGAGAGTTGCAAGAACGGGTTGAGGCTTCATGTGGAGGTACAACCTCAAGCAAAACACCATCACATCTCTGCTGTTGTTACGTCGGAGGGCTCTGCTGGGGCCACCGCCGATGCGCCCGCATCCCCTTCTGCCTCAACACGTATCAGTGGACTCTCTTATCTACTTTTTGTTGGAATATTGCTTTGCCATCTCATCAATCAGGGCCTGTAATAAAGGAAAACTTTGTAAGTGAACTTTTGAAAGTTTTGCAATTCTTAAAGAGAAATGATTTTGCTACTCTTTTTTTTTTTGTTAACGCCACTTCCCTGTAAGTGTATTTTTGCACCAAAAATATACTTGTCGGGGAGTGACGTTAACAAAAAAAGAGAGTAGCAAAATCAGCAGCCTTCTTAAAACATGATGAAACCTTCAAATCTTGTATGCTCTAAACAGTTTCAATGTAGGCAAAATCAGCAGCCTTCTTAAAACATGATGAAACCTTCAAATCTTGTATGCTCTAAACAGTTTCAATGTAGGCAAAATTATATTATTGTTTTGCCGCATTACATCGTTGTCATGTTGGGGACTTGGGGGTGCAATACAGTATCTCAATCCACTAATTTGTAAGTTTTTTTTTTATCGAACTAATGTGTAACTTTGGTTGCTACTTTTGTTGTCTGCGATAACGCATTTCCGAACCTTAGTCAAACAATTACTCATATATTGAGAAGACGTTTCTGCTAAGCTAAAAGTTATGAACTATTTCGTGTAATACTTTGTAGTCAAGTTGTTTCCACTAAATTGGAGTATAACTTAAAGATGGTATAGGAGAGGTCAAAAGAAAAAAAAATAGTTGTGAAAAAAGTTTTGTTGTAGGTGAAACAATTTTACTTTTGACAATAAGTTATACATGAAAAAATAGCAGAAATGGGGCTTGAGTAAAAATTTTCATTTCATAAGATTTATTTTCTCAAAATGACAAAATAAAATTGCATATTTAATGAAATCATAGATTGGATATTCGTTTCGATCACTTTTACATGAAGAGCTAAATGACAACTTGATGGTTTTGATGATGGTAAAAAGAAGTGTTATTGAGGTGAAAGAGAGAGAAATTGATGGATGGGAGTGAATGGAAGAAGGCTATTAAGGCAAAGATCTGGTCTTTGGTTTTCTTAGACATGCGAGTTTATATGTATATCGATCGTTTTGAACATTCTCGTCACGTTTCAGAAGTCGTAATATTCGTGCAATACTCTGGGCTCTTTAACGGCTACCATACGAGCAGCGACTAATGGGGCAAGTTGAAAGGTTTATATAGTTCAAGGTGTTTGAGTGTAGGGTTTTGAAAAAGTGAGATAGTTTAGGGGGCAATATGTAATTAAGCCAAAATTTAAGCAAAACTCTATTTAGTATAAATTCGAGTAAATAAATACAGTAAATTAAAGGGGATTCGGTTAGATTTATTCCATATTTTTTGGACTAGCATATTCATTTTTATGTTAAAAGTTCTTCATTAGTTCGACTATCAATTTATTAAAGTATTTGTTTAGACCCGTTTGATAAGTAATCACCTTTTGTAATGGGTCGTCTTGATGCACTTAATTTTATTAGTATGTATTTTGTTAAGTGTGGGCCTAGTGCTATAAGTTTAATTAGGGTCCATAATCGACTGGGCCATTTTATTAGATACAAGAGCAGTATCCTACCCTCATCCTATATATATGTGTTTGGCCCACTAAAACACATACTCTAGAGAACACCAGGAAAGAGGGTAGCTGCTATTGCTTCTTCTTCTTCCTCTCTCTCTCTCTCTCTCTCTCTCTAGGGAAGAATGTTGTCTGTGGTTTTGGCACTTGGTTCGATCTCTTAGCAGTTAGCAGCAACTTGCTAAGTTTATTATTACATGCCATAAATTGAAGCAAGAAATAAGGGCTTGCAATTGTGTAAATCTAACAGTTTCAACTTACATATTCAATTTAGATTAAATCAGAGCTGAAGATGCTCTTGTTGAAGAGGTTGGTGATCACGAATCGAAATTGACTTGAGTTTTTTACCAAGGTTTTGTCAGTTCAATTTGACACAATAGCCACTAGAGGTAAACATTTTGAAGTTTTAAATGGTGGTTGCAAGGGGTTGTGTTTTTCTCTTCGAATGGTCCTTACAATGAAATTAATATGATATCTAGCCAACAACTAAGGTGGCATGTGGTCTCATTCATAAGCTCCTCCGTACAAAAAGGGAAAAACGAAAAAGTCTATTCCCCCTTCGTGGTTTGGGTCGGGTGCACTATACCCTTCTAAGGTTTGGCCATGAACATATAATCCCATTTGATTTTTGGACTAAATGCACCGTCTAATTTTCTATTGAGAATAAATTATGTCCGGCTGATCAGTAAACCCCCCATTCCAGCCCCATCATTTAATGCGCAACACTGCAATACCTCAAAAATTGCCTTTAAAAACTTGGAAAAGTCACGTACACAAACAAAGGCCTGTACAAGTATCGTGGTTATTTTAACTAAGGTTGGTCATTCCATTACATTCCCACTCTTTTGAATGACATTACTTTCCCTTCGTAAAATTGATTTGCTTCAACAAATTAACTAGAAAAAAAAAAAAAAGGAAAGGTGCGTTTATTTTTACGTCAAACCAAAACATTTTGAATTGCAAAAATTACTATTAATCTATTAAAGTTTTCAGTCCAAACTTTTTTTTTTGGTCTCAAATTACTCTCATCTAGACTAATCGTAAAAATAGCATTTTGATCCAAATCAAGAAAATTCAATGCATACAAAATTAGCCAAACTAAACAATTAAGTCCAAAAACAATTGATATCGTCGACACAATATGGTCATCTAAAAATCAATGAGAATAAATTCTATCCGGCTGATCAGGAAACCCCCCCATTTCTGCCCCACCAATTAATGTCCGACAACTTAGAAATTGCCTTCGAAGGCTTTGGAAAGTCACGTGAACCAAGAGAGGCCAATTAAACTACTGTGGTCAACAGCAAAAACAAAAACTACCATGGTTCGTTTAACTTGTGCTCGCTTTTTAACTCCATTACAACCCAACACTACCAGCAGATTATTCTGTTGAAAGAGAAATGAATCAGCTTTGATGTAAGAAACGGACTCCATTTTTTTGTCTTCTTCGACCGCGGGAACCCACGTTACCAACAAGTAAGTTATTCTTCACCAGTTACCGGAACTATTTATCATCATATTCTCCACACCCCCTCATGAAATGGGTTCACACTCTCCGGTGCTTCCCAAATCACGAGGCATAACAAGAAAGAAAAAGAGAAATCAACACACATTTCAAAAGCTCAAACTACTGCATCAGTGTCCTAATTCAGCGAGTTCATACCGTGTCCTAAATCCTAATTCAGTGTCAAAAAATTAACCTATCTTAACCTATCAGATGTATAGGGCTTAAAGCACACTTCTTGGCTCTATTTTTTTTCTTCCTTTGTATCCCTTTTGGAGGGAGAGTGCAGAAACATAAAACAAGTTATCATACTAAACTGCTTTGTTGGACATGCCTTTTTCGCTCAAAACTACATAGCTCTGCCAGTCTGTTTGTTCGATCTTGCAAATCCTCTTGAATATAGCTTTGAAAGCATCCTTATCCTGCATGAGAACTCCATTTGGTTATTGAAAGAAGATGACAATATAAGCCGACTAGTTGTAGAGTCAGAAATTTCATTCAGTGGGAGCAAAGATATACGTCGCCTCAATTACAAAAATTATCCAACAGACAACAAAAAGATAGCTAAATCTTTTGGCACCGGAAAAGAACAAAACCAATACATTCATCGATTAGTTCCTATAATAAATCCGTGAGTTGTCACGTTGTGAAAACTTTGCATTATTGCTACATTATCAACACCATGAAAGATCTCTGTTTCTAAAAGGGTAAAGCATACTATCAGCAATATGTACATGTAAAAGACTCTTCAAATGAATTTTATGAAACTAAAATGTCAAGGGAGGAACTTATCAGGTCTTTTTTGATATTTCAAACAAAGACAGTTCAAGTTTTCTGGAGTTTATTGCATAGAACCTGACAAAACAAGAAAGGCATACCTTGTCACATCGTAGTCTTGCTTTAAAGTACACATTGACAAGATCCTTAGCAGTCACAGGAGACTTTTGCAATAGAACAGCCCGGATTTCATCTTCTGTGACAGGTCCAGCAGATGAATCAGTCGATGCATGTTTCGAAGATGACGAAGGTTTATCTTTCGAAGATTTCACCTCCTGCTCCAACACGAAAGAAAAATGAAAATAAGGTACGTCTAGAGTAAGCTTTGGAATATCAAGGAAACTCATACTTCAATATAGAACTGGTGCATTATATCGAAACAAGCAGGTTTTTTTGAACGGCATCGAAACAAGCAGGTTAAGGAAATGGGGTTTGAAGCTGAAAGATAAAGCGGCATCATTTTGGCAAAAACCGGAACCCCAGCCCCCTATCCAGTTAATCACATTTGGGAGATCAAGGCAGTTACTCAACTCAAAGCTATGTGCTTTTGACTGGATTAACAAACATAGTAACTACATACGTTATAAGGCGTCAGCAACCTCGTTTCGAAAACAATACACCCGCAAAAGGAATTTAATTCCTTGAAGTACCATGGATGTGATATCATCCAGAAAGTGACCACAAAGATAAATCTCATGATCAGAAAATGATGTGGTTTTCTCTCTCCCCAAGTCGGAAAAAAACAGTTTTGAATGGTGTTGGGTATTAAATTTGGCCCAACCTTGGTTTCACATTGGGCACAGTTTTGGCAGGATTCTCAGTTTTGGCCAAAAACGACGACGTTAAATTGGCAACGACGTACATTTTCTGTCTTCACTTTTTTTGGACGTGCACCATCACTAGCTTTTGCATCCTTGCAAGTAAATTCTCTCTTCCCCTTTGCTGACTTAGAGATAGTTGGGGTTCCCTTGACGTTACTGGCAGGTCCTTCTTTCGGAGCATCTTTCTTATTAGGAGCCAACACCGGTGAAATATCATCATTTATCTGGAAAAGCCAAACAAAGCAAATAATTACATGGCAAGAACAAGTAGCAGGTATGTTTGGATAAATAAGAGATAGAGGGAAGCTCCCAAAATAGAATTAATGACCAATTGACCATAGTTTCTTACTTTCTTAGTACAACACATAAAAATGGTAAGGAGCCCGCCTTCCCATAGTTACTTGCATCATCATTGCCATCGTCACCCTCTACAACCATAACATTCGGACCACAAGCTCGCTCGAGCAGCTTCTTCAACTCTTTTCCAGATTGGCTCAATCCTCCCTCCTCTTCATTTGTTTCATCTTCATCCTGCAGTGCAGGGAAATGCAGGGACATGACCATTATTTCAAATGGCATGTTTTCAAGTCAAACAACCACAAGTAACAGCTATGCTAATACACGAGATGCCTACGTAATTATAATGCAACAAAAGCTTCCAGGAGTATCTCCTGCTACGAGCTTTAAAAATACGAAGAATTCAACAAGGGGCTTCTCAGTAACATAAGATGTCGGACCTCATCTAATCTATTAGTTTCACCAGCAGGTTTATACCAGAGGAGTTCACACAGATTTTCTCCGTCACTAACATATATAGTTGATTTGAAGTTTCACATTTTTATGCCTGTAAGATCAGAAGTATCATTCCTACGCAGATGGATATATAGATGCCTACCTAATTATTCTTTTAATTTCTGACTCCATTGAGATGCCATAGAGGAAAGCAACACGAGTACTAGTAAGCACAACATATGAGGTACAGAAAGAACTGCACTCCTAAGAATACAAGGCCTCGTAAAACCCTGGCTATGGTATTTCACACCATGCCACAGTCTTGGTATGACGTACAATCCCCACCGAGAATTTTGAACAATGCAATACTATCTTTCAACAAAAGGAAAAAAAAGAAATTTTGTTCTCCATGGATGATATACATCACTGGCGCTGCTTACTTTACGGTCTTTTCCTCCACTAAACAATTTTTACTCCCTAACACTTCTCACCTAGTGATTCCCTCTCTTTCTAACCCTAATATCACAGAACCTCAGACAAATTTGTCAAGCATAGAATCACCAGTTACATGTTCAAGGATTTTAGAAAGTTATATCCATGAACTCAGAGTACATCAACACTACAAGTATATCACTTAGCAAAAGGCTAAAAGTAATGAAACCTGTTTAATTTCTGGAGGGGCAGAAATCTCTGGGCCTAAATCTTCTCGTTCCTCGGGATCATTACCCACAGCTTCATCATCATCAGTAAAGGTCTCTTCATGCTCCCAATCATCACCTAAAGAAATGAATAATCCACATAAATAAAGCATGCAAAGAGGAATTTGCAACTAAGGCGAGAAACACAACGTTTAAACAAAAAAGGATGGACAATGGTGAGGCCTACAAATAGAGTACTGTTAGAAGGATGCCAAGAACAACAGATCTTCAAAGAACTAGTATTCAGAATCTCAGATCTTGCACGTGAACTAAGCAGGGAAAATAGACAACAAAACATTTGGTCGAATTACTTGCATCTAAAACGCAAATTCCTTTCGTTATTTCAAGCATGCCAAATTTAGGTTTGACGGGAATGCAAAAAAGTATAAACCCACGTCAAAACATATAAGAGATATGTCAAATATATGCAAAAGAATGTAAATCAGAGTCCAATTCAACCCCTTCCTATCTTCTAAAGCGATTGTAACCAATTCTTCACGTGTATGGGAAAAGAAAACATTACTACATAGTTAATCAACATTCCACCCTATATGAAATTGAGATAAAAGCAACCAACCAGAAGTCAACATAATCCTTGTACTGAATACCATAAATAGAGGATACAAGGCAAATGCTCGCCCTTCTCAAAATCGTCATCATCATCCAGATCAAGGTCACCTCCTCTTGCACCTTCTTCTTCGTCGTTATTGCCTCTTCTGAAGAGCCCACCACCTATAATGTTTCTCGCTGCCTCTTCCTGTTCCTCTTCATCATCTTCTCCACTATCTGAAGCATTAGCTTCACCATCATCCCCTCTGGGTTTTTTACGTCCTCTTCCACAACTAGCCCCACCTTCCTTATCATCAATCTTTTCTACTTCGCCAAATGCCGCAGGTCCATTGTTCACAGCTTTCATCATCCATCTTTGATACCCATCTGCAGTTTTTCTTCTATTTTTCATTTTCTCTTCAGCTTCCTCCAAGGTAAGTTGCTTATATTGTGCAACTTTGTTAAAGTTGTACCTAGAAGTGAAAATCAGTCACATAAACAAAACTAACTATAAGATAGCATTGAGTTTGAGACGTATTCAACAACTACCACCACAGTCTCGCAACACGAGATTATCATATCATTATCTGAAAAGCAAAACATAAGGCTCTCTTTTTCTTTTTCTTTCCTTCTTTCCTTTAGAAAAAAGAAGCAAAGTCCAACTTAATTTGACAAGCACCAAAAACTGATTGTACTGTTCCCTCGAAGACAAGGTGATCAATGAGACAGTGGAAATGTGGTGTTTTGTGAGGTGCAGGGAGACAAGACATAACATATATGCCATGCATACCAAGAACCTGCAGGAATAGCAACAAACTCCTTCCCCTGCATCATTAGTAGGTAGTAAGATGCTGATGGTGCACCCTCAAGGTAACCATGGTACTGAGATTGGCCCATTTCGTTCACCAATAGCCAAGGTTTATTCTTGTATTTCTCCTGCACAACAAAATTACAAATAATGCAGTTGGTAAAATAGGGGATCGGAAGTGAATTCGGTGAGCAATAAAGAGCAGCTTGAGTAGTAGATCGATTTAAGCAAACTATAAAGCAGTGAAAGACCAGAGAACTGAAAAACCTGTTAAAACATCTTGCAAAAACCTAGTCAAATAGACACCAGCAAAATATGCACAAATATTAAATCCACTTTAGCGGGTTAATATTAATCATTTCCTCAAGCATAAGTTCGAATACGATCAGGAAACAATGCAGCAACTATGCAGGATTGTGCGTGCTCTAACAAAGATCATTCTATAAGGTAATTGCTCTGGCCTCTAACTGTGTATTGAACTAAAAACATTTTGATTTTAGACTCACAAGGCATCAACAGAATAAAGGAGACAAGCATTTATTGTCCTGAAAAAAGAGATGTTAACGATAAGGAATAAAGAACCACACCGAGTACATCATGCAGAAGTCTTCATTTTTGGTAAGAAGTTAAGGATGCATCTATACTTCATATAAATGGACAAAATTTACATCAATAATTGATACATGTACTTGTCTTAGGAATGTGTCAAAAGATAAGGAGTAAGCCCTCCATAAATTCAAACAACATGCAACAACTTCAACTCCTCAATGATGAGCAGAAACATAGAAAAATGCATGTGTCGTAGTTGATTAAAAAGCAAGCAATGAGTAAACCAATAAACTAATCAACAAGCTAAGTCGTGGCTACCCGCAAAGCTTCAGTTAGTTGGCGACCTAGTAATCCTTCTTTCACGAGAGACCATTTGTTCTGGGCATTCCGCTTGCTTGAAATAATTGGTAAACCCGTAGCAAACCTACCAATGAAGAAGTTCTTGTCGCTGCTGGAACATGCCCGGATTTTATATTCCTAAATACATAGCAGTTCAGTATTCAGGATTTGACCCAGCACTCGAAAAACTTGGCATACAATATATTTTACATCAGTAAACCTCCACGAATTTTAAATTCATTCGTCCCCAGTGATGCTCAAGATCATGAACAAAACGATGCAACAAGAAGATAAAACACATCACCCAACAAAACTATTATACGAATGGACACAATTTTCATATATCCTTTGTATTGCTTCATATCCATAATTCCAACTCTAATGGAATGGAATGTGGTTATACAACAAAATAAACAGAACAGGGACGAAGCCAGGAAGTAGACGGCGGGTTGGCCAATGTAATTACAACCAAGAAAAAATAGAAGTTACTTCTCAGAGAAATTGATATTTTGTACGAAATCATTTCTATGAAATTTACTTAAATTGTTACGTCCACTTTTATAACAGCAACGAGCACACCGGACATTTTCAAATGCACGCAAACAAAAACACCACTCCTAAATCCATCCCAGTATCATCTTCCAGCATAGTAATCTACCAAACAGTGCAACAAATCTCTAATGATAAAACATCCTCTCCAGTTAAAAATCCATATGAACAACTAGAGAATTCCAAATAATAACGTGGTAACCTCTTGTATCCCCGTTAAGATATGAGATTTTGTCTTTTGTGGACGGACAAATTCGGTGATGTTATTAATCCTTGTGGCCCAATTTATGTATGACATTCCCTTACAGTAGGTCAAATTCTAATTCCAAATACTCCCCCTATTTGATAGTCACCTACAAAAGACGCAATGTCGAATGAAAAAAATACATCCGCTCATAAATTTTCGAATCTTTCTTTTTGCACAAATTAAAGATCTAATACCTTTCATTAGGTGCGAAGAAACTCGAAAACATATGTGTACTTTATTTTTTATCCGAAAATTACACATAGGTGACTATTATTTTGGGACGGAGGGAGTAACATTTAAACCAAACTAAGTGAACTATAGACATGTGCACAAAAAACGCACCCGCTTGGTGCGAGAAACGAACCCGAATCAAGCGAGTGATGGTGGCGCCGCACTCGCAGCATTTACCACCGTTCTCGGCCATGGTTTTGCCACAAGCGAAGCACATAGTCAAGTGCTTGCAATTGCTTCCATAAAGATCCTTAGACGATCCACAGCCGCCACAACACGGCTTCAAATCGAACGACATTACTATTGCCCCCCACTGAATTACGTACACACGCAAAATTAGACACGAAATTAATTGGACACAAATTAGGTTTACAGCAGGTAACAAAAGAGACTAGCTTCCAATGACGAATTCCACGAAACCCTTTGAGCGGTGTCCCGTTTGTTCGCCTCGCACTTTATAGTTTTGTGTCGGAGTTAATTGACTTTTTTACTTTTATCTACTAATAAGGATCGTTCTGCTTTCTTTTCAAACTTAAATATAACGAAAAAAAATAATATTTTAATTTTTTTTCCCCATTTAAAAGATCTCAATGAAATTTATCAAACAAGATCAATATTGGTTGAAAATTAATTTGTATAAACACATAATTTTTGAGTTTGAAATTACCTTTCTTTTATAAAAGTTCTTTTTTTTACAAAATTGGAACGGGCTTTAAGAAGAAGGATTTTACCTATCAGTCGCAAAATTTATATCAATAAAAAATTAAAAAGATGAACTTCTTTATGAAAGGTCATTGAATTTAGAGAAAAATAAAATTATTATGTAATAAAAACTATACTAAATGATGTTTATCATATGCAAGTAGAGGAAAAAAAAAGACTAATTTTAATTTAATCTATTTACTAAAGTGAAGTGTCTTGAATTGTACCAGACGCTCTTTCATGTCGTTAAAGTATTGATAATAGAATTGAGGTCAAAATTTCTAGATATGCCCTCTTCAATGGATGTGATCAAGAAACTTGCCGGAAAATCATCTTCCATCCTAGTGTGAATTTTTTTCAATACTTTTTCGGGTCTCCATTTTTGAAATAGAGGATTAAGAGTCTATAGCAAAAAAAATAAAATGTAACAGTGTCGGATTTATATAAGTTCGAGATAATTTTTTTTACATATATAATAATTGCATTTTTTAAAATTCTTGTTGTGGCGGCTGTTGCCACTTGTCCCCTGCTACGACAATCTTGAATGTAGGGTACGTTAAAAGAGAAAGTTAAGCACGATAAATGAGATCTTGATTTTAACGGATCTAGCTCCCATCATCAAATCTTCAATTATGCACACCATTAGTATTAGATCCCAGGTTCGTCCAAACTTCTCCAAACTGAGTTATAGGAACTAGGTAAGGTCTCCGGTCTCAAACGAAAATGGTGAGAGCAACCACACTTTGCTCGCACATTCACAGCCCATAAGTACATGAGTTGTGGTTTCATCAACTACTCCACAAACTGGACAAGCCAACGCCACAGGCACTTTCCACTGGGCTAGCATCTTGTTGACAGGTAGAATATTGTGCAAACTACGCCACAGAAAAAGCTTGGATTTGCCATATCCTTTTCCATTTATCTTCATCACTATTGCTTCCACTGGTTTGTCCACGATCCCCACTGCGGTTTAAAGTGTGATGCCCCAATTGTTATGCTAGCACATGCGCTGACTTGACTGAGAACTTCCCATTTACTGTACCCCTCCAAGGTCGCTTGTCTGATTGATCAGTCATGCTCAAAGGCAAGCAGAGGATTTGCTCGCATCCCTACTATTGAACACAGTCCTTACCAGTGACTCCATGACTTTGTGAGAGATGGTTAGAACCCATGACTTTGTCCACGTGCTTAAGCAGGCACTTGTCCCACATCAATGAGGGTCAAAGTTGTTAGACCAAGGAGGGCAACAAAGGCGTTGTGATCTTAAGTGGGGGAGATCGTGAGAATCCAAGGCTACGTCTCACATCAGGTGGGAATTGGAAATGGAAGAGGTATATAAAAATTCGTGAACTACTATTGTACAACTCGAGGTTAACTTTTTGAGTCACGCGATTAAACTAAAGGTTAACAGGTTAGCTGACATGAGTCATTACAAATGTGTTTGTAACCCAAGATATGAAGACAATATACTAATAAAACAACCCAACAAGCAATAGAAAAACATCTAACACCAAAATAAGAGAACCAGTCTCTATTATTTTGACATAAGCTTCCAGCTCTCTAATCTAGAAGAATCATAAAGCAAGCACATTTATTCGGCGATTGCCCAACATATGGTAACACTCCCTATGGTAATTGGCAAGTTGATCCACCAGTATATGCAAACTATTTACAACAAGCTCCCATATCCACCAAACCATTAACATGCCCAGCATGGAGTATCGAATCTAGAAAGCTGCCAACTTGGCTCAACTACATACAAATAGCTCTCAACAATTCAACGGAGGTGATGCCTGCAAGACAAAAGTGAAAATGAAAATATTGGTATGATGAAAGGCAAACGTGGTAAAACATAACAGAGGTAGGCAGATGGACACACACACACATGTACATGGAGAGAGAGAGAGAGAGAGAGAGAGAGAGAGAGAGAGAGAGAGAGAGAAAAACCTCAAAGTTTCTTTTGTTCCTCTCCGAATTTTACAACGTATTGTTGGGAGGCCTAGTCGTTGGTGAGCCTCAAATCTGTGACAACCAGAGAAACCTGTGGAGATATGAAAAAAGAGAGAGGAGAAAATTGATTATTCTAGGAGCCAATTAGAAGGCACGTAACTTTTTCCCAGATACTATAGTCATGCTCTACAGGAACTAAAAACTGTTGGAGAAAAAACTGGTATAATTTTTTTTGATCTCCAATTGGTAATAATTTAGTATGGGAAAACTAAATTAGCACGTACCATAGTATACTCCCTCAACCTCGAGCACATCAATCTGCAATATGTATTAAGTACAAAAGTTCAAATTACTGTTCGCGAATCATTATAGCAGGAGAACAACACTGAATAAACTCCACATCCAGAAAAGAGAGACGACGAAATATTGCAAATGAAAGAACCTTTACGAGAGAACCCTGAGACATTGCTCCCTAATTCTACTCAGTTCAACTCCAGGAAGCCATAAATGTCAACCACGTAGGCTTACCTGAACAATTTTGGTTTGGCAAGTGGCTGTAAAGGTCGTTTTTACTGCTTCAATCAAAGTACAAAACAGTTTGCCACCACCTTGGAGTGACTTCAATTTGACTTAAATCAATCATCTTGTGCACTCGTTCATCTCTAACCATTTGCATCTTAATGGCCCCCTCCTCGTCTAGTCATATTGCTGTCAAATCAATTTTAGTTGTTGCAATGCATCTTAAAATTCAAATTTTTGTTCCACTTTTTCACCAAAACATTCTATCTGTTTTACAAACCGTTCATAATGCTAAATTTGACAAAACAAGGGATCCACTATTCCACTGTATTCACAGTCCCTACTTTTCAACGACAGAAATATACAAAATGCAACATGGACACAAGTCACACAAGCCTCAGACTTCTTTCTGTCATTTTTAAAAGGGAAGGACAAATTTCCCGCACAATTAGTATACAACTGAAAGTGTCAAATATAAAGGTAAACACATCACAGGGAGGAGGGAAAAAAGGGTCCCAGTAAGCATATAAATCTCCAACTGTAAATTGCTAGCGTATTATGTATCGTAAGGAACATAGGGACAAGCCAATATCAAAGCACGACGTACAAGTTTATCTGGTGATGTTAGAATATACTAAACCATCAGATACATAAAGTAATTACAAATTAAGTGAAACTTTTGAAACGAGAAATTTGCCAGGATTGGATATACCCAGTCAACTATTGATCTTGAAGGCTTGAGCTGTAATGCAAAGAGGGAGAAACTATGCAAAAATAAAACAGCGCTAGTGGACATCCCACTCAAGGTCAGATAATTTAGTAGACTATCATTTTCACATTACATATACTTCGTTCATAATTCGATACTTCAACGTCTCTCTGCATTAGATGATTAGATCATCCATAAGCATCAACAGTGGAGGAGCAAGGATTTTGGTTCGCGAGTGTAGCTATTTAATGGGAGTCCACTGGTATTGTTGCATATTTTTCAGTAACAATATGAAGAGAAATGTTAAAGTGAAAAATCAGGCTTTATCCTATGCTGTTTTTTTTTCGTTAAGACAATAGCAAAGGCTTGATTCAATTCTCCCGTGGTCTTTAAATGGAAGTCATTGGGAATTTTTTTTTACTAATCCAAATCCTTCCTCTTTTAGATTGCCTTCATCATTTGTGTGAAAAATCAAGTTGTTTAGATACTGGTAAGTGTCTAATCCATTAGTGCAAAATAATATTTCTCTCGAAACCAAGGGTGGCCTGTGCCCCACCACCCCATCGACTAGCTCGGCCCGTCAACAAGAATTCTGATCAATTATTTTCTAGAATACAATGGCTTCATGGTATTCTCTTGAGCAATCAAAGATCTTGGGACTTGCAGCTACTGTACACACCAATTTAATCACAGTTTGTTTAACATGCTGCATTGGACTCGTATAGAATTTTGAATCCTGTACCAACAACGCTCTGAAAACCAGTAACAGGAGCTTAGCCCCATTAGAATTTTCTCAATCTCACAACCATTCCAAAAGAAGAGAATTTAAGGATCCAATTAAAACGAATGCAAGTAATCTAATGATGTGCAGCCAATTTTATTGCAAGATGATTAGCATATTGCATTAGACTCAGAGGTTTCAAAACACCTCATAGGTGATCAATCACATTTGCAGTTTCTCCATCTCACAACGATTCCAAAAGAGGAATATACTTAAGAACTGATTAGAAATAACGGAAATAGCCCTAGATCAAAAGAAGGGAGTTTGAGGGTTTGTGGCTTTACCGGAACTTGAAGGCCGATTTGGGCGATGCTGTCCATGAGTTCCTTCACCTTCTGTGGGTCGTTGGATCTTGTCCGCAGGAGTGGCCTCCGGATTTTGTCAAGGGGAATTTCCAGAATCACCGGTCCTCCTTGTTGAGGCACACCGGGAGGAGCATCTAAACCGAAAATCAACCCATGTTACATACCTTCTCACATGAAAGAGGTATTAGACAATCTCCAATCATTACCCATTTTAAGACTCATTCAAATCTCTCTCCATTTTGGGTTTTACCCATTTCTTCGCCCAAATGACGAACAACACAAACCCATCCCTATTTTTTCAAGCGCTCATTTGAGAGAGAGAGAGAGAGAGAGAGAGAGAGAGAGAGAGGCAAGTTGAGATGGTCACCATAGCTACTAGCTAGGGTTTCAGATCAGGTTCTTCTTGCTCTATGCTTGTGAGTGCGGCTGGACGAAGAGAAGCATGAAAGCCCTCCATCGCCATCTCCGGCCACCTCCACCACAGCTCTGTGCTTGAGTTCAAAGTTGGGGCTTCCTCATCCTTCTCCTCAAATCTCTGCAACCCCTCTCTTTCCCCTCCATCGCAATCTCTGGTCACCACCACCACTGATCGCCACCTTCACCAGCTCCTTCTCTCTCCCTCCCTCTCTCTCTCTCTCTCTCAACAGCCTCTCTTTCTCTCACACACACCTTGGTCAGGGAGAAAAGTGTGTTCCAATTTGAAAATGGGTTTTACCAGGCGTTACCCAAATTGAGTTTCTACCCAGATTTCGACTCAAAATTGGGTAAACAAAGGGTGAACGCTGGAAATTCTCTTACTTATACAAAGAAGAGCCTAATTTTAACAAAAAAATACAATTGATTTCCACTTAAGTGACTTACAAAAGTATGAACGTGTATTTTTAGTCCTGTATATACAACCCACAAAGACAGAGAGCTCAATCTTAAAAGAAAATTTTCGAACCTTCCAGATAGAGAGGGAGACCTAAGTTTCGATATGTATATAATCTATAAGCACATAGAGAGAGAGAGAGAGAGAGAGAGAGCGCCCCTCAATTTTGGCGTACAATTTTGAGAACCCATGATATGATTTGCGCCTAGTTGAAAATACACAACCATATATGTATGTACATAAACAGACATACACACAAACTCAGAGAGAGAGAGAGAGAGAGAGAGAGAGAGAGAGAGAGTACCATTAGAAGAAGCTGAAACATAGAAGTTCCTGGTTGGCACTCGCAGAAATAAACTGGCCATTTTTCTGGACACTGTTTCTCAAGATATCCAAAACCCAGATAAAAGGAAGAAGAAAAGGGTCGAAAGAAAATGTTATGGTGCAAACCCGGAGCATATTACTCCTACATGTACAGCAACGAGGTCTCGGAAAAGTGATACCACCCTTAACGGCAGCCGTCCATGAAGAAGTCAACAAATCTGATGGCGTAGATGATACTTGTACAATAAACTGTCTGAACATCGCTAGCACACTGAATAATCAAAGCCACCACTATTAAACCTAATCTGCTGTGTTGTGGTACATGGCTGCGTCAACCTTCTTCGCCCTATTAAGGTTCTCTCTCTCTCTCTCTCTCTCTCTCTCTCTCTCTTCATTTTTAGACTACACTGCCATTTCTGTTTCTATTTTTCTTTTTTTGATCATCAATTTTCGTTTCCTGAATTCAATTGGATCGCAGAATTTTGAAAATTGGGAGTTAAGTAAGTTGTTGGAAACAGGATTTCGGTAAGTGTAAGAGCTTTGGTGAGAAGCAAAGGATTGGGAGTAGGAGGACACGCCGTCCCTCAAACTCAGCGAGGAGGCCTCTTTCGTCTCCCTCTACAGCTTCGCAGGTAGCTTCTCTTCGATCAAAACGAAAGAAGAGTAAAAATAGCTTCTCTCTCCGGCTTTTTGACGCCGTGTATACACACAGCACACCTTGCACGTATAGATACAGTCTAAGGTGCCGTTCTGTTTTTTTAAAAGTAATTTTAAGCTCAAATATAATAAAAATAAAAAATAATTTTAAAATGTTTTTTTGCATCGAACTATCAAACAAGAATCACATTGGTAGAAAATTTTTTTCGTAATTTTTGAGTTTGAAATTTTCTTTATTTTCTAAAAGTTCATTTTCTTAGAAACCGGAATGGAGCCTAAATCAATTGCCTAGTCCATTTATTTCATACTCAGTATTTAACTTTTCCAGGAAGAGTTTTTTTTTAAAATCCGTACCATCCAATTTGGATGGCCATAATTAGTTACACAACCAACACAACGGTTGTGCGCATAGCATTTTTGCTCAGTATATATGTATAGCAGGTCACAACAGGTTAGATATGTAGTAATTTTATTATCTCTTAGAGTTAAATATGTTATAACTTCAAATATTTAGGGTGAGAATTTGATTTATAAAGTCTACAAAAATTAACCTATTCGACTCCTCCCACTGTGGGAAGGAAACAGCCCTGGTTTTGAAGCCCTAGATTGACTAAAAATTTATAAGTATCATGTATCACCATTATGTAATGTGCATATATGTATATATCACTATACAGATGTCCGTTATATTCATTATATAATACAGATTTCTTATTTAACACTACTGATGTTAGCTGTTTACATTTGAAAAACTAATCGCTGGGCACACGCGATGTTAGTGCTAATTATGCAAATAAGGGAAAGAGAAAAATCACTACTTGTGATTAATTGCAATCGGAGAAGTGAAAGTAAAAAAAAGGGTGGGGGGGGGGGGGGGGGGTGTGGCGGGAGGAGCAATAAGGAAAATGGGGTGGCATTTTTTTCCTTGCAGTTTCTTTAGGCATGGCAGTTTCTTTGTGTAGTTTAGTAAACTATAATGTGATCCAGCCTCAAAGCTAGATGCGGGCACACGTGATGCATGTGCAAATTGTGTTATGCAAAAGATGAAAACAGAAAATTTTTGAATTGAGAAAAGAGGGAGAGAGCTTGGGAGAATGGAGAAAGGAATAAAAATATACAGTACAGTTGTAGATGCAGTAGGATAGATGGTTGGAGAAAGGGAGAGATGGACAGACAATGTGGGTGGACATGGCCTTTCAGCATTGGTGTTGAGGACTGCTAATTTACAACTGGTCGGGTTTTGGTTACGTGGAGTGATTGCATGCTATATTGCTATGGATTTACTCGGCGAACCCTCTAGTTATTTGGGTTGAGGGACGGTAAGGTTAATTGAAGTGTAAAAGATACCCTTCCTTGGTGGGTTTTTTGAATAAAGAAATGTCAGCCAGCTTCACAAATAATCTACACCCCAAGGGGTGTTCCCTTTATAATAATACTCCTATAGATAACAGATTATACTAGTGACATGCCCCCGCGCGCGCACACACACAAGTATGTATATTTTGTATTATATGTACATTGCCATGTCTGTGTTCCCAATTTTAAAATTCTCATTTCGTGACCATATTGATCGTGTCGTTTCCGTATCAAAAATAATTAATAAAATAGAATAATTACTACTATCTAAAAGATAGTGGTAAGTACTCTGAGTATCGTCCTCAGGGATTACGAAGGCTAAATTGCAATTGTTCTAACTAATTTCTAACTTAATTCAGAAAAAGGATTTGATTGTTGGATTTCAAAAATATTAAAAGCTAAATTAAATTAAAGCAATTAAGAAATAACGAGAGTTTATGAGAGAAAAGATCTAGGGTTTCGAATCCACTCGACCCGTTGTAACAATTTCTATACGATGATAGAGGTCTATTACTCGAATTAATTCGGATATCGTTAGGGTTTGCGGGCCCTCACGGTATCGCCTAAAGATATTTATGAATCACCAAATAGCATGGGGTATCGCCGCCTAGCACGAACCGTCTTACTAGTACGACCCGTCTCTATGGCACGGATCGTCTAATAGCACGGCGCGTCTTACGGTGCATAACCCATCTTACTCAATTATCACAAAACAATTACGAACCGTTGTATGAACGTGCATGAAAATCTAGAAAATCATACACAAAGTTTGATAGAGAAAATTAATACCGCAAATAAATCCTTGTGTCATACAACCACGATTCGAATAATAAAACACTAAATCAAAATACAAATATCATTACTCAGAGTTCGGGTTTCATCTACTCCCTAGAAGAGAGGATCAGCCGGACATCGGAGAGGAACTCATTGAAGCTCGGCTGACAGTAGACATGAAACTGTGAGATGGTATTCAATTAGCAAGTATTCTCGGCTTTTCACTCGAAGCGGCAGCCTTTCTTTTATTTCCCAGCCGAACTCTCTTTTTCCGTCTCTGTGCGTCTCCCCTCGGTCTCGACTTTCCGTTCTCTGATGGCGTGTGTGATTCCCCAAAAGTCCCCTCTTTTCCTTATATATGTTGCTGTAGCCGACTCCTTCAAAACCCTTATTTCTCCTCTTCTTAATTCCCAGCCGAGAATTGCTATTGGAGGGCCCTTCTTTTCTTTTCCAATTCTTAATCAAAGAGAGCAATAAACAACTCACTCTTGGGCCCACCAAGACTTTTATATTGTGTAATGTTTCCAACTAATTCCAATTCTAAGAGTCCAGTAGACGTATTTCCCACGGCTCACGCCTATCTCGGCCAACAAACTGCCATGGTTCGTTACTGGACTTGGTTTGTCCGATTTTATTTCATTAAACCCTCAAATACCTGCAACACAAAAATCAAGCATTAAGCTCCGGAGTAACAATATAAACGGACTTAGTAAGGATAAATTAGGGGGCGCGTGTGTGAACATTTACGCGCCTATCACATATCCATGCTGCATAGACTACAATACAAAGTTTGCATGACCAATGCAGTGGGATTTTTACGGTTTTGATAATGTCTTTCAAATTGTATGCTACTACGCTTCATTCATTTTTAACACTTTCAAAACAACTGTAACTTAATGCATTATGTATTTTCTGCTGATTTTATTTTGGGGCAGATCCATGTCTCGTGTTACTGCTACACATGACGAAGAGGCGTCTGCAAGAGCAGCTGCAGCCACTGCCGACACTGGAGCTCCCACCATGTATTATTTGGGTGCTTATGTTTTGCTATGAAATTTGACTTTTGTTATATAACATAGTCAAGTTATAATTTCTCTGGAAATACCGGAAGATGGATCTCTACGAAGTTTATTTTTGGCAATTTCAATTACTTTCTAAAAACCAGGATTGCAATACGAAGATTTTGTAGCCAATGTTTTGCAAGTAAGAAACCTATTAGGCAAGAAAATGTGAAATAATTTATGTCAGACAATATTTAGCACACAACATGACGAGCCTGTATCAGTAGTTATTGGTGCATAGGTTCATGATAGCTGCTAATGTTGGCAAGCTACTTAAACCTGTTCTCGATCTATCTTTTGCCAACACATGGAATAGATGAATAAATATTCAGTCTAGCCTTTGTCAATGTTCTGATTTAACTTTCCCATGCTGTATATTAGTTGGCTTTACTTGCAGTCTTAATAGCAGCAATCAGAGGATTTAGAGATTTACTTGTACTTGCTTCTGTTCTAGATTTGACAAGATTATTGCGAAAGAGATCCCTTCCAGTATAGTTTATGAGGATGAAAAGGTCTTGGCATTTCGGGATATCAATCCACAAGCTCCTGTTCATGTTTTAGTCATTCCTAAACTTAGGGATGGATTAACGGATCTTGGCAAGGTAACTTGTATGAGTTGCGTTTCACCTGTTTACTTGATTTGAGAGTGAATGATGTCAATGATCACATGTTGTATGCCTTGTACTAAGTTACACAAACTCCTCAAAATGTATGCACCTGTGCCAAACATTCCACTCTTAAGCTACCAGTGCCTATTTGCGAGAACTGGGCTCGGCTGAGGGTATGGGATATGTTGGACATGATTGTTAGATTTAAGTAATACAAGCCTGCCACATAACTATGCATAAAGCTCTTTATCCATGTAATCTCTATGGCACATTGGAAACACCATTTGGCTGTAGAAAAAAAGAGAGTATGTTAACCAGTTTGCATGTTTTGCGGTGTAGTGTGTCCTTGGACATACAAATAGGATGAATGTGATACTTGGACACGTGTGCCAGCACCCCACTCGTACCCCATTCCAGGTATAATTTGCCTTATGAATGTTCAACCACGTGAAAGAAGTGACTCCATTGTTGACAAGTTGACCCTTCTCCTATTTTGTTAATGTTTTGCCACTTGTTCTAATATACTTTTGGTAACGAGTCCCTTACCCAAGGCGTGCTCTTTTTCAGTGCAAACTAAAAGAACCTTTTCTTTCAGATCATGAAAATAGCTCCGTATTCCATATGGCAACTCACTGTGCTACTTAATAAATAAGCTTTCTTGTTCAGCTATAATGTGGTAGGAAATCATTCACTGACTTGCTTCCACTCTTTCCAAAAAGTGAATATTAACCTTACACATTGTGCTTCTCAAAGCAGAAGTGCTAGCTGAACATGTCCAGCTAGTTTCACCATTTTGAGGTCTATATGGAACAGCTTTGCAGTTATGATAGTCCAATTGATTAAGAAATAGTAGCAATGCTCTTTCTTCTCTTTTTAGTGGAAATTGTATCGTCGAGTTGATTGGATAATGGTTGCCTCTTGTCATTTTTGTTCAGGCTGAAGAACGGCATCGAGACATTTTGGGAGAACTTCTGTATGCTGCAAAAATAGTTGCAGAGAAAGAAGGGATTCTTGATGGATTCCGTGTTGTTATCAACAGTGGTCCAACCGCATGTAAGTTGACAGCGATCCCCTTTTTTTTAATTTCTCTATTTTCTCTCGTCTTTTTTTGCCAAAAACCTAATAATTTGCAACCTAATCTCTTATGAGATTCAATATTTAGTTTGGCTTTCTCAGAAAAGCAAACGAAGTGTAAATGTTACCTCAATTGCAAAACCATGTTGACTCTCTCTCTCTCTCTCTCTCTCTCTCTCTCTCTCAGGTCAATCTGTTTACCATCTTCACTTGCATGTTCTTGGTGGGAGACAGATGAAATGGCCGCCTGGTTAGATCAGAGTCAGATGCCTGTGGATGCTTAGCACTATTGAAACTCTATTATCTATTTTTGCGTCTTCCTTTCAAAGACAAAATAAAAGACTAGTACCGGGTTAGCATTTTGTATTTCCAATCTTGCATGGACAACTACTAAACTCTGGAATTATGCTTACTATCCAGTTTACCTTTTATCCCTTCTCTTTGCTCTTTTCCCTGTCTTTGAAATCACTAGAACATACGATATTGTAATCTTAGTCTAAGTGATGCATAGTTGAGCATCAAGCTACCCACTCGATCTGGGAACCCTGCCCCAAAGCACTACTGGGTTGTAGAGTCCCAGGTCTGAGGTTTTATGCCCATCTGAATATTCAAGTTGTTCAAATATTGGTAGCTACATCTAATGATAATGGATTTTAAATAAATGGATGTCTTCCTTGTGTTGCTATCAGTACTCAATTAATTTGAAGCCTTATAAAATGAGTGGTCGGATTGTGAATCAGGCCTGATGTCCCAAATCCCTTAGAGCAACTCCAATGGAGAAGTAAAACACATCCAGATGGATAGTTATTTTAGATGAAAAAAATGGTTAAAAGTTAGTTGGATGTAAAATAGAATTCACTCGTATCCAATGGTGAAGTAAAGTAGGGATGGATAATTAACTAATTTTTCCTCTACCTTATTTTCTCCTAACTTTCTCAATACTAATTCAAGTATTACTTCCATTAAAAAAATTAATTCCGCATTTTTTTTAACGTCCATCCAAAAATAGGAACAAATTGGACATCAACTCCCATCCACTTCAACTAAACTATTTACTTCATTCATTTACTCCAATCAACTCTCAACCACATTATTTACTTTAGCTATTTACTCTCAACTCTCATCCACTCTCACATACACCATTTGCTTCAGTCATTTATTCACATTCACTCTCAATTATACTATTTACTTCAGTCATTTACTCACATCTACCCTCAACTACTCTATTTACTTAAGCCATCTATATATAGATCTATCCATCCCATTATCTATTCTTACACTCAAATCTATATACGGTCTTCTCTTTCAAAAAAAAATTCATCATGAACAATTTAACCCAAAAAATATTACTAGGAGAAATTGACGGATCTTCCTCCGATGAGAAGGAGATTGCAATGGCGCAACTGATCATGGCCAGATAGTATCGAAAAATGCAAAGAAGACGCCAACAAGGAGGTCATGTTGGTTCTACAAGCGGTCGAGCTTGGATCCCCCGTGACAGAGTTGCTGCCGACTAACGAATCAATACTGATTACTTTTCTAAGTATCCATGCTATGATGAAAAGTTGTTTCGCCAACATTTTCGAATGAGTCGACCTTATTTCACAAGATCTTGGGTCAACTCCAGCAACATGACATGTTGTTCGTCCAAAGGAATGATGCAACGGGAGCTGCAGGTCTTTTTGGCATCTAAAAGATGACATCAGCTTTGAGGACGATGGCATGCGGGATGCCTGCTAATAGTCTTGATGAATATCTCAAGATTAGGGAAAGTACAACAGTTGACTCTCTTCGAAGCTTCTGTAGAGGAGTTGTCTCCATTTTTAAAGTAGAATTCCTAAGAAAACCAAATGAAGTAGATACTGCAGGCTCCTACATGCGGGCAGCCAACGTAGTTTCCCTAGAATGCTAGGCAATTTGGATTGTATGCACTGGCAGTAAGACAAATGTTCAACTGCTTACCATGGCTTCTTCAATGGCTGTATTGGAAAACCCACTCTCATACTTGAAGTAGTTGCATCGTATGATTTGTAGATTTGGCATGCCAAGTCAACTGTTGTACTTTCCTCTATTTTGAGATACTCATCAAGACTTTCAGCAGGCCTCTTGTATGCCATCATCCTCAGAGCTGTTGTTATCTTTTGGATGCCAGAAAGACCTGCAGCTCCTATTGCATCATTCATTTGGACGAACGTCACGTTATGTTGCTGGAGTTGACCCAAGATCTTGTGAAATAAGGGTCAACTCATTCGAAAACGTTGGCAAAACAACTTTTCGTCATAGAGCGGATTGGTCGGCAGTAACTCTGTCACAGGGGATCCAAGCTCAACCACTTGTAGAACCAACATGAGCTTCTTGTTGGTGTTTTCTTTGCATTTTTCTGTACTGCCTGGCCATGATCAGTTGCGCTATTGCAATCTCGTAGTCATCGGAGGAAGATCCGTCAAATTTCCCCAGTAATATTTTTTGGTTAAATTGCTCATGATGTTTTTTTTTTTAAAAGAGAAGACTGTATATAGATTTGAGTGTGAGAATAGATAATGAGAAGGATAAATCTATATATAGATGACTTAAGCAAATGGTGTAGTTGAGAGTGGATGTGAGTAAATGACTGAAGTAAATGGTCTAGTTGAGAATGGAAATGACTGAAGTAAATGATGTAGTTGATAGTGAATGTGAGTAAATGACTGAAGTAAATGGTGTATTTGAGAGTAAATAAGAGTTGAGAGTAAATGGCTAAAGTAAATAATGTGGTTGAGAGTTGATGGGAGTAAATGAATGAAGTAAATAGTTTAGTTGAATTGGATGGGAGTTGATGTCCAATTTGTTCCTATTTTTGGATGGAAGTTAAAAAAAAAAATGCGGAATTAATTTTTCCTCGATTACCGGATACTATAATTATTTTTTAACGGAAGTAATACTTGAATTAGGATTGAGAAAGTTGGGAAAAAATAAGGTGGAGGAAAATTTAGTTAAATATTCATCCCTATTTTACATCAAACTAATTTTTAACCACTTTTTTCATCTAAAATAACTATTTATCCGGATGTACTGTACATATCCGTTGGAGTTGCTCTTAGGGGTGAAATAAAAACGAGAAAATGGGAGAAAAAAACCGGTTTGGTTTTGTAACTGTACCAGTTGGGTTCGGTTGTTTTATTTAACTAAAAATTTATTTTGTTTTCGATTTACTGTTTAGAAATTTCGATTCAGACTGAACCCAACCAGTAGAGTTATGAAAAAAATAAGAAGTCCCAGCCCAGCAAACTGCCAAGCCCTTGCACTGCTTCTCCTTGAGCCGAGAAGTTTTAAACTTTTGGGAAAAAAATCGAAAATGTTGACTTTAAAATGAGAAGATTCTCCTTATCCCATATGAGAATCTTGGATTCCTGACTCAATCAATAAAAAAGAGAAAATGTTGACTTTAAATAATTTTCAAAATAATTGTTTTTTTTTTAAAGATTACTGAATCAATACACACCGGAATGAAATTACTTTAAGTATTGTATACTAGTAATTTAATTCCTAGTAATCATATTTTTATTCCAATTTAAAAAATTTCTAGAAATTTAATTTCTCGTAATCACATTCCTTTTCCTACTGGTGGACTACAACCCTATAATTAATGCACAAGTGCACTAGAGAGTCCCCTCCTCTCCTCCGTCCTTGCAGTGCTCTCAAAAATATTGGAGGCCCAAAGTGAAGTCCTAATATGAGGTCCTATATACATCTTTGAGCGAAAATTTGCAAAAAAAATAAAATAATAATAATCAATCCAAAATTCAAATTTTAGAGTAAAATTTATGATAGAAAGACCCGCACTTTTACAGAGAAATTAACTAAAGGTCTAACAAAAAAAACTTTAGAAAAATTCAACATCTTCTACTTAGAAATTGAACAAAATTTAGTGACAAGATATAATTGAGATAGTTGACACTTTAAAAAAGAAAAAAAAGGAAAAAGTTGCGCCTACTACTCTTCAACTCTTCCATATTGATTGCGAGAAGGAATTCTTTGCTGAAAAGATTGAGAAAAATTTAAGGGATCGAGATTCGAACCCAAATCCTTAGGGCCTGTTTGGATGGGGGATTTGCTCCCGGATTTGTCAAGCGCCCAGAGTACATCTCCCCCTTCCCCTCATCTCTGGTGTTTGGATGTGAAAAAACGTGAGCCGGATTTGAGGGTGGAGTTGTCACTGTTACCCAAAAATAGGCAACCAAGAGGGAAGGGGGGGAGGGGGGGTTGCTAAACCCAATAAAGATTATCTCTAACAATCTTTTAATCAAAACAATATGTATAAGTAGTAAAAGAGAGAGAGAGTTAGAGAGGCAAAACCCGATTTATAGTGGTTCGGCCCGGATTTGTCCATGGTCCGGCTTAATCCACTTCTCCTCAAGCAACTACTTGAAAGTTCCTTTAATCTTCCAAAAGATTATAGTAAGTCTTGCGGGTGCTTACAACGACCTTATCCCCTAGCTTTCCCGAGGAGCTAGTACAACCGCAAGAGTTTTCTCCGAAAACCTCTTAAAAAGTAAAAACAATAACACCCAAATTCAAACCCGAATTTGGTCTTCTAAGCTTTCAAGTGTTTGACTCAAACACTCGCTTAGGAATTACAAGTATGTGGAGAAATTTGAAGCCCTCAAATAACAATAACCTCACAAGGTAGATATGAAAGTGGAAGCTCTCAACTTATACAAAATCTCTCTCAAGATAGATATGAAAGTGTTGGCTTGATTTTTGGAGAATTTGCTTGGGGTGATATGAAAGTTGTAGCTTGAATCCCCACTCATCAATGAGTTCTTGAACCCTTATATAGCCATTCAATCTCCTACTAGCCGTTTGTAAAGTGATGAAACTGTTGGAGAGTTGAGTGAAAGAATTAGTTGTTGGAACTAGCTGTTGGAGGCCATTTTACACTGGCCGGTTGATAGAGTGGTCTTCCGGGTGGTCAATCGGCCAGTCATCCAGTGGGTCATCCGATGGTCTCCAGTTGTCACAGCTCTCTGTTCAGACAGCCGGCCTGTCAGCCGGTTCGTCAACCTGTGGCTCAAAAATTCATCTAAATAATTCCGTTAAAGCATGTATTGAGCTCGTTAAGACTTTGTAAATATTAAACATTGAATCCAAGAGACTTTATGCAATGCTTCAAGGCAAAGAAACAAATTTGTCCGAAAAAGGATTTTGCGATAAAATTTTTTTTTTTGCCAAATAATAAAACTTCATCAATATAATCATCAAAATAAAAAAATAGTGATGCATATAATTTTCAACAAATTATCATGCATATATTTGTCAACAGTCACTATTGGGATTACAAATCAGGGAAGAGGTGGATTTGCCAAAGCTAGGGGTACTCCTGTCGGTGGTGAGGCGGGGGTGCCCATTTGACCATCTTGCCCCTGTCTTTTCCCCTTTCTTATGCGTTTGTGGGTCATTCTATATGTACAAACCAGAGAACGAAGAGAGAGAGAGAGAGAGAGAGAGGGGTCACTGAGAAAACTTCTCACTAGTGACTCCCTTGCTGGATGACGCAGTCACCTGTGATCCGCCACTGTCATTGCCACCGCCGTACGCCAATTACTATACCTCAATCAAATGGGGGTCGGATTTGAGAGAGGTTGGCGATTTAGGGCTAAAAACGAGATTGGGCACAGAGGGGTTAGGGTTTTTATGGAGTTTGAGGGTTGAATTTGTGGGTTTGGGCAGTGGATGCAAAGGTTAGACTCTGAAAATTGGAGAAATTAGTGTGGGACTTATAGAGGAAAGAAAGTACTATGGGTCATGGTCGGGATTGGTTCGGTTTGTAGTAAACCAAGAACCAGTATCTACGGATTATGAATTTTGGGAATCAAACTAATTCATAAAATTCATAAAACCTAACAAATCCAGACCTTCAAGATACGGATCGGTTTCGATTTTGAACCATGATTTGCTTGAAGTTAAAATATCAATTTTATACACGATTTAAAGTACTCAAGATGGCATAGATAAATAAAACCAAAACTTATATTTAAACTTAAAATTCTATTGAAATCACCAAAACTCATCAAAATCAACTATTACCAAAATTCGTGAACTAATAGAAACTTTGGGCAATTACTATTCACAGTATAGAAATGTAGTGGTGAAGTGGAGTACTAAATTAGAAAGTCAATTCCCCATGCCATAGCCTATATTTATTGGTGTATCTATATTAAATAAAAATATATAAATTCAAATATACGGTCCGGATCGGTTTAGAATGGCGACCGTTAATGTAAATCCACAAATCAAACCATATAACTTGGTTTGAAATTTTTTAAAACCAAGACCAAACCACACTACTTAAAAACCAAACAAAATAACTCGGTTCGGATTGATTTGGACTGGATTCACGGTGATTATTTGCTCACCCCTAGAGGAAACTGTGGAGGAAAGTCGCTGAATACATATTTATGTGTAGTTTTTTAAATTTACATTTACATATACATAAAATGAATTTAAAAACTTCTGGATTTCTTAAATTTTTATTAAAAAATAATATTTAAACATTTTAAAGATAATTTAATTTAATTTAATTTTATGCAATAATTAATGGTAAATATGTAGTTACTGTAATCATAATTAAATAAACAAATTTTGGTCATTTAAAAATCTAAGTGGGGCAATTCAGTCATTCGATATTTAATCCCATCATATCCACCTTCTATATCATTCTTCTCAAAAAATCATCAAAACACATCATTATAAATCCATCATCATTCTTAAGAGGTGGAGTCACATTTCTGTAACACATCACTTTCGAATCCACTCTCATTTTATATTCACTAAAAACAAATTCTCCGTCCAAACGGACTGTTAAGAAATGAAATCCTTAAGCAATGAAAGAGTTTCGACTGCCACACTCCCAAGTAGAAGTCATTTGAAGGATATTGGAACTCTTTACTACTAGTCCGGTATAAGCTTACTCGGGCCGAAAAATTTGGAGCTCAAAGGTCAAAACATAGCTTCCTCGGTTTCGCCTCTGATAGCCGGCTCTGCTGCGTCGTCGTTTGGACTGCATAGCTTCCTCGGTTTCGCCTCCGTTGCGGTACTTGCCCGCGGGCCATGATTGGTTTGAAGGACCGGTGGTCATCTACCACATGATGCAGATGAACCCTTGATTCTACCAACCTTAACCCCACATTTTCACACCAAATCCTAATACTCCATTATCCATTAATCTTAAACACCAAAATAGATAAAATATATAGTATTAAAATAATCCATTATCCATTAATCTTACACACCAAAATAGATAAAATATAGTATTAAAATGACTCACGTTTCCCTACAATAGACCCCTTCCTGTCTCTATTTCCATGGCCTCTCTCTTTCTCTCTCAGTTCAGCCACATAGTATTAAAATGACTCACGTTTCCCTACAGTAGACCCCTTCCCGTCTCTCTCTCTCTCTCTCAGTTCAGCCACAGTTTCGCCTTCACCGTAGTAGCTATTTGTAAGTGCCAGTCACACGACGCTTTTTGCAATTATGGGTCTGAAGTCGTTCGTTGAAGTACACCCGGACTCTCACTTCCCAATTCAGAACCTTCCCTATGGCGTGTTCAGGCCCCAACCCGGTTCCGACCCCAGGCCTGGCGTGGCGATCGGGGACTACGTGTTGGACCTCTCCGTGATCTCTGCCCACGGAACGTTCGATGGGCCGATCCTCAAGGGCTCCGATTGCTTCAATCAGGTGGGTCTTTTTTTGAAAACTCTGTTTCTTTTCTAAATTGGAGGAGATTTATAGTTGCAGGGTTTTGATTGTTGGGTTTTAATTTGATAAGTTTCTGTTTGTTTGCTGAGAAATTGTTGGAAGTATAGAGGATAGTTTTGTGTTGTATATGGTTTAGTGTTCGTATATTTTACTCCATGCGCTTTGTATGGTTTTGGGAAGCGTGAAACTGGATTACACTTGCGCAATTAAGTTGAAGCTTCTACAGAATCTCACCTTAAACAATGGGAAAATGGAAACTCAAATGCTGGAATCATTTAGAAATTAAGGCTCCGTTTGCATATGTGGGGATTTTAAAGAGAGATGCTACATACACTACATAGTTACACCACACGTCACACTATATTTTGTGGGGCCTTGTAAAAAATCAGCTTCAACGGATATCGGCAAGTATTATTTCTAGATTCGTAGTGGCGAAATTGTGCAGTTGAGTAGTTTCACCCCTATGAATCCACCCCTACGAATCCAGAAGTAATCCACCCCTATTGTGCAGTTTTACTGATATTCGTTGTATTCATTAGAACTGATTTTTTTACTGGACCCCATAAACAATATTTTAAAATTTATTGGTATTTTTTGGATTTTTATGGGACCCGAAATGAGCTCCACATAAGATGTAGTGTAAAAAAAGTAGTGTACCTATCTTTAGTGGATTTTGAATGATGGGGTTTATAGTTATTCTTTAATTAGAAAAGTTCAAAAACTTAAATTTGGTATCATATGTATGGGTTCCAATAATGGGTTTGGTACCTTAATCATGATACATTTGAAAATCCATCCATCCAAACACAGCCTAAAAGTAAATGTAGGATATGGAAGTAGTACCTCCTATCCTATCTGCTAGACTATGCACATTCTTGTACATTTATATCTAACATAGTCCTATGGCCCGCTACCTTCCTGGTTCGTATCACTGATAATTGGTTTAGCCTTCTTTTGAATGCCTTAAATGTAACTGCTTACGCACCTATTGGCCTAGTCAATCTGGTCAATGGGGCCACAAAATTCGGCCTAAAGCTAAACTCAGGCTGCCAGGTAGTAGATGGGTATTTCTGATATACTAAACCAACTTTGGGTTCCCAAACAATGTGAGACTGAGAACCCTGCCAGCCTCTTGAGCTAGACGTCAACCTGGGCAAACCAGGCTTTCGTCCGGACATGCACCTTAGGCCTCTTGACGTTCCCCCTGAGGTCTATGGTCACACTTTATTTTGCCGTCTTTCTCCTGCCTTTTTGAATGAAGAAGCTAATGAAGTCCATATAAGCATGTTTATATCCACTCTAACTTGTTTATTGCGCTATTTGTCATGTCCTGGTGCCAGCCTAATCTGAACAAGTTCTTGGCTATGGGACGCCCTGCGTGGAAGGAAGCTCGTGCATCAATCCAAAATCTTCTGTCATGTATGCTACTTCTCATACTTATCATTTTTTTGGTTTTTATTTTGGCTTTTTATCATTGCAAAAGTAGCCTGTAATGCTAAAAGTTTCTGTCAATTAGTTTTATTAGCAGTTCTTCTTTCACATCTGCAGTAGACTACCGTGGATTTGAAATATTACTATGATCCTTAAGTTGGGGCAGGGAATTGCATACCTAGGCATAGTAGTTTGTATCTGAAAGTTGGGAGCATAATTTTAAATGAAATCCATTGCAAATTAACAACCCTACCGTTCACCAATGCAGCTACTGAACCAAAATTACGTGACAATGCAAGTTTGAGGCAGATTGCACTTGCTCCTGTGGTAAGATATAGGGAGGGTCCTGAATATGTAGTTTAGCAGTATTTGCTTGCCATTCTAATTGTTGTGCTGTGCTCTATGCTTCAGGGCCAGGTAGAAATGCTCCTTCCTATTGCAATAGGGGACTACACTGATTTTTTCTCATCGATGCATCATGCGAAGAATTGTGGGACCATATTCCGCGGACCGGAGAATCCAATTCCAGCAAATTGGTATGCTGATATTGGAGTTCATGGCATGTACACCCTATTCAGGGGAAATTTTGGAAAACAGAGAAAATATGTTCTTGGTCTTTCTTTCATTATGAAATTTTTTTTTCTTTTCCATATTCATAACTTTCAAAAAAATTTCAGGTTCCATATTCCTATTGCATATCATGGACGGGCATCATCCGTTGTTATTTCTGGAACTGACATTGTGAGACCAAGGTGAGATAACTTCCCTGGAAGCATTTTACATCTTCAATTGCAGCATGTCATGCGGAGCTGAATGATTAGTACTTCCTCAGAGACCCTTTGATTTAGGAGTAAATGCATTTGACTGCAAAATTATTGACATCCTAAAAACAATAGCGGAGGTATGGCCAACCCAGTGGAAGCTTTGCTCAACTGTCTCAGTTTGCATTTTTGGAAACTGTAACGATTGATATCTTATATTACTCAATTGGAGCAGAATTAAAACTGCCTTAAAATTTATGACTGTGATCAATGATAATTCTTCAAGGGTACACTAGAAACACTACTGGTTGGGATTGCTGCAATATGGGAGCCATGGTGATGGTTTTAAAGTAGTTTGGTTGGTCTTCTTACAATAATGTTGGAAATTTTCAAGTTCTTGATCCTTGAGTAATTTGTGCAACCTTCAACATTTCCCGTGTAGCTGACATGTCAAAGTGATATGATTCCAACTTGAGTAGCTAATAAGGGATTATTTTCCTATCTCCATTCTGAAGATGGGAATCATTGGAACTGTAAACAAGATTCTCATTACCTCTTAAGATTTTCGCCATCCAAATTGAGCTGCTGTTAATGTGCAGCAATTTCATTTCCTCATGAATAGTTGCTACAATATAGAACAACAAGGGTCATGATTAAGAATTTCTTCATACTCGGGTCCAAAATTGTTATTATGTCACAAAATCCTGGGATTTTTTCCATGCTTATACTGTTTGTTTCTACCACAGAGGTCAGGGCCATCCACATGGCGGTTCTCCATATTTTGGTCCTTCAGTGAAGCTGGACTTTGAGCTAGAAATGGTTAGCTTTTGCAACATTCATTCTAACTTAATCTGAAAGTTGACTTCAATAGGTGTTCTATCTTGTATGTTAGTTTATTATAGCTAAGGAATTGCCTTCATGTTAGCTTTTTTCCCAGCGTATTCACCTATTGTTTGTCCATTGTATTGCTTCTAGGCTGCTATAGTTGGTCCTGGAAACGAACTTGGAAAGCCTATAGATGTAAATAAGGCTGCAGATCATATCTTTGGGCTTGTGTTGATGAATGACTGGAGTGGTATGCATAGAACTCTCTGTTTCGTTACCACATTCCTTATTGGTTTTAATTTTGGATGACATGTTAATTAGAACTTGTTTGACAGCTAGAGATATTCAGGCGTGGGAATATGTGCCTCTCGGGCCATTTCTTGGGAAGAGTTTCGGTAAGAAATTAAAAGTGTTATTGCACTGGAAGTAGAGTTTTCTGTTATTAAAGGCACATATCAGTGAATGCAAAACAATTAGGCAGTGTTTGGTTTGTTGAAATGATTTGATGATTGGAAAGGAATGGAATCTGCGTTCCTTGCCTCCTAAAGAATTGAGCACTGACAAAAATTTGAGTGAGAATTCCATTTGCAGTGGAAGTCTTCCACTTTTCGGCAAAACAACTCCCCCTCTGTCCCCATTTGTTGGTCCCTTTTGGGGATTCCGACTTAATAAGAGGACACAATCATTACATTTCTTATCATTTTATTTTCCAGTTTTACTTTTACCCTCCAATCATTACCTTTTCTTACTTTGTTAGTACTACTTATTTAAAAAAGAAAGTGTGAAAGAGGAAATTCATTCAATAGTAGTACCCATTTAATTTTGAAGTGGAATAATCTCTTTGGGACAGCAAAAAGTGCTAACTGGGACCAACAAATGGGGATGGAGGGAGTATCAAAATGACCATTCCATTGCAGCATTCATTCCAGTTAACCAAGCATTGCCTTGGTGTGTGACATAATCACATGCTCCCATTTCTCCCCTTCCAGTGAACCAAGCATTGCTCTCATTTCTAGCGTGAGATCTTTTATCCTTTAGCCTCCCGGCTCTCGGTTACAGCATCCGGATCATAGTTGCTGTCTTGAGTTTTTTCAGGTACAACAGTATCCCCTTGGATTGTGACCTTAGATGCTCTTGAACCTTTTGCCTGTGATGCTCCCAAACAGGTAGCTTATATTTCTGGAAACTGTTGGTTTTCACAATTATGCTTCCGAAAACCATGTATTCTGTTTTTTGCTTCTTTTTTTGAGTAATCGTCAAATCTGACGTGCTGAATTCATGCATGCTGTTAATTGCAGGACCCTCAACCATTGCCATACCTTGCTGAAAAGATATCAAAGAACTACGACATTTCTTTGGAGGTATTATTCACTGCTGTGTACTTACATTTATAGTTTGTCTCACATTTCGTTGGCCATGTGTCTATTATACACGGGGATTCGAAAAGTTCTTTCTTGTTATTGTTGGGACAATAATCTGCCGCAATTACATCTTGGGCCCCATTGATTTTTTCTTCTAAACCAAATGATAGTCAAATTATTGTGCTTTCTTAATGAATTGTTATATCATCCCTTGTGATGATCAGTCTGACTTCTTGATGCAAGGTTCGGATTAAACCTACTGGAGAAGAAAATTCCCATGTTGTCACAAAGAGTAACTTCAAGCACCTGTAAGGGTTTTGCCTTCTCCAATTTGCAATCTTTTTTTTTTTTTTTGGGTAAGTTTAAATTTTATAGACAAAACCCATTACACAAGCATGGGCATTCCCCAGGAACAATACAATCAACTCAAAACTGAGTACAATCAAACATTTCGAATTTAGCTCAGGTATACAAACTGCCTAGAGCCGGTCAGAAATGAAAATCAATAAGGCAGATGGACAACCATACAAGCAATCAAGGCTTATGAAAAATCCTGCCAGGAAAGTTCCATGCAGAGGCTAGCCAGATTCCAATCAGATTTTTTAACTCCCCTCCAAGAACTAATACATGCTCTGACATCAGTGATGATTTTGGTTTCCACTTGCTGCTCACTGCTCAAGTGGTGGCAAAAAATTCTGCTATTTCTCACTCCAGACATGGTACAAAACTGCAGCTAGAGAGAGCTTAAAAACCAGGCATTCAAATTGAGATTTAGGGTTATGTTGAATTAACCAATCAATGATGGGGATTAACCTTGCGCTGGGCAAAGGGACCTGTTTTTGTGCAGAACATTTTGCCAGATCATAGAGGAGAATGAGCACTGGAAGAACAAGTGTTCATGAGTCTCCACAGCAGCTTTGCATAAAAAGCACTGTGAATCTAGGACAATCCCCCACTTATGAAGCCTATCCAAGGTTGATAACCTGCCTAACACAGTCATCCACTGGATAATAGCCCATCTAGGCACCCCATGCTTGAACCAAACTACCTTGGCCCATCTTACTTCAGGAAGTTGCCATCTAATTGCATTCCAAGCAGATTTGATTGGAAATTTCCCATTAGCAGTCAAATTCCACCTAACAGTATCCTCTTCAGTTATGGTAGGCCAATGTGAAGCAGGAGTATGATGAATAATTTCCCTTGTAATAGAGTTTCTGGACCTAGGCCACATCCAATTCTGATTATCAATAACAGAATCCACTTTAGCATGCAAATTGCTCCCCAATTCTGATTATCAATAATAGAGTTTCATTTAGTTATCAAGAGCTGCTTGCATTAGCTTTTTTTTGGTCTCAAGTGGGGAAAGATAGTTGACTAATGCTGATGCTTAGACTAAAATTAGCTCATGGGGATGTGGGATTTCACCTGTCCAAGTATCTTAAACTGTGTGACATATTTATTTGGTAGTAAACAAAATTTAACTTTTTGATTATCAATAGTCACTGATGATGATACTTTCAACTGTTTTACTGTTTAAAGTAACTGTTCAAACTTTCAGTAAATTTGTATACATTTCCATATTGGTACATTCACACTTCCTCCATCAACTGCTGAATTGAGATGATTTGAATGAAAACAAATCTCGGCTCCTAAAATACGGGCCATATTATAATTTGCTGCTTGATTTTTGTTTTCATGCCATAGATATTGGACAGTGACTCAACAACTTGCACATCATACCATCAACGGTTGCAACTTGAGGCCTGGTGATCTCCTTGGGACTGGGACAATTAGCGGACCTGTAAGCTTTCTCAACTTTGATTTGTATATGATTTCATAAATGCATGGCTCTTAAGTTCTAGATCCTCCTGCGAATAAGATGCATTATTTGTTCTTCTTTAAGTGGGGCTTCCGTTTCATTTCCCAACAGGAACCAGAATCTTATGGATGCTTGTTGGAATTAACATGGAATGGACAAAAACAGCTGTCTTTAGGTGGTACAACTCGTAAATTTCTAGAAGATGGAGATGAAGTTGTTATTACTGGTTGCAGCAAGGTTGGTTACTATCCACAACATTTCCACTCTTCTATTCTATTTAGCAAATTGCAGCAAATACTTAGTTTTTCTACTCGAGGAAGTCATGCATCTATTTAAGCATCTCTGTTCCAAGATTCTGCAATCTAGATCATATGATGGTAGTCTGTATTCGTTTGTTTTGAGGAAAGTTCTGGAAGGTTAATTGGTCGTACGCTCTAGCATGAAGTTTCTGTAAATCTGTGTGCTGTAGTTGTAAGGTATTAACATTAGTAGTGAAGAAGCAAACATGATGCATTTAAATGAATGTTATTCTTCGTTCTTGGGTTAATTCGTACTTAGAAGTTCCGTTTTAGGTCTTTAGCTACCTTGAATACATAACTTCTTGGTAGTTCTTCGGATATTTGCAATTGGGTTGGTAAGGTCTTACCATTTCTCAGACAAGTGCATCCGCTGTAATCATTTTATGTGCTGCTGTATGTTCTCAAATAGTTTTGGTTTCACGGATTTTATTTGTTTTCGTGGACTGATAGTTGATGTCTGAATTCGTCTGCAGGGCAATGGCTACAATGTTGGGTTCGGGACCTGCTCGGGGAAGATCCTTCCATCACCAATTTGAGAAAAACATTAGGAGTATTATTATTGTTTTAGATTCGAGTGGCTTCCAGTTGTGACCTCAAATGATATTTCTAGTGGTGGTAGACGAACTTGGAAGCCTGCGTTTTAAAATGCCTATTGTTTTCCTTTCGGTTGTTGCAATGTTGTCGACTCTCTGTTTTGGAAAATAAGGAATTTACATCCTTGAATCATGTTGAAGTATCTTGTACCAGATATGGAAACGCACTTAGGGCCCGTTACTTGATGGGATTAATTGTGAACAGATATATGGGAATTTCGACCCTCTCCCGATAACACGAAGGCAAGCTCATAATTCCAAAGATAGTGGACCCCTTGTATTAAACGGCCTGTACTTGATTGTTTTTGTCCGTGTTTGCATGATACTTCCTCTGTCTCTTTTTAAATGTCCTGTTTCGTAATTCCAACTTATTAAAAAAACATTATCACTACACCTTTTACATCAATTTTTACCTCCACTTTCACTTCTTACTCTCTATGAAAACATCATTATTACATTTTTACTTACTAATTTTTTCAAAAGGAATATACTTTTATAGGCAAAATGGAAAATTCAACAACTTTTACCTACTAATTTTACAAAATGGACACTTATTAAGGGATAGCCCAAAATGGAATACTGGACTCTAAAAAAGGGATGGAGGGAGTATGTGATGCGAGCCAAGTGAATTCAATAAAATAGCTTGTTCCATACGATTATTGTAAATTGCACATTTTAAGGGATTCTATGTACAAGGCGTATTTAATTTGAGCCATACGAAATTCCCATTGTCTTTTGCGGAGGAAGACAATGGGTTCTCTAACATGGAGGTGTTTTGAAATTTTATGCCAAATGTCACGATTTTGATGTGAAATGGACAAATGCATCTAAACATTCCTACATTCGATATTATCACAACTAGGGCTGAGCAAAATATCCGTCAAACCATGAATCTAGTCCAAACCAATCCAAACCGAAAGATTTGGTTCGGTTTTTTAGTAGTATGGTTTGGTCATGGTTTAAAAAAATTAGAAACCGCATTATATGGTTTGGTTTGTGGATTCATGTTCACGGTTATGGTTCCAAACCGATCCAAACTGTATAATATATATAAAATATAATATGTATAGTTATATATATATTTTAATTATGATTCACCAAATAAATATGGGAGCCTACTTTCCTAATTTATTGATCCTATTATATTCACCAATATTTAGTTTTTCAATTCGTATTCCTATAATTCCTCTACTAGCGTTACCAAGACTAATTACCCTAACTTTCTATATAAGAAAACCTATCCCTATACTATATAAACCTAATGTACTAACGTAGCATCCATCTTTTTGCCCTTTTATTTGGTTAAACCATCTTAAGATGTTTAATAAAGGGTATTCTTAGTTAGTTCATTTTAGTGACTTACCGGTATTTCGTTTTATTTGTTTGAGGCAATTATTGGTATTCTACTCTTAAATTAGTTGGTTGATGTTAGTTTGTATTAAGAATTTGAATGAAATTGATTTTAATATAAGTTTTTTTTTTAATTTCTCTTCGTAATTTTAAGTACTTCAAATATTTTTTTGGAGATGATAGCTTAGTTCAAAGCAAACCGTGGTTAAAATCGAAACCGAACCGTAGTCTAATGGATTGGATTGGTTTGGTTCGATGCGTTTTGTGGGTTGGTTTGGTTCTTAAAATTTATAATCCGTAGGTATTGGTTTGGTTCTTGATTTACTATTAAACCGAACCAAACTAGACCATGCTCACTCCTAATCACAACTTGGGTATTTAAATGGACCGGAAAGAAAAATAATCAAGGTGTATATAAGATGATTTGAACGGCAAGGAAAAAAAGAAAAAAAAAATCCTTCATTCAAAAGCGTGACTGCCTTTAACGGTCTGAACCCGACACACTTTTTTTGCGTGATACGCGCCAAGTGAATTCAATAAACCTCCCCAGATCTCTCTCGAACTTTCCCTTCTCTCTCTCTCTCTCTCTCTCTCTAGAAATGAAGCCCTCCTCTCGCAGAGCTCGCTCGTCCTCATCCTTCACCACCACAGTCACCCACGCTTCCCCAAATGTCCACTCCACCCCTCAACCACAACCAAAACACCACCCAATTCCCACACAACCCGCCGCCGCCGCCGTCAAGATACAATCCGCCTATCGCTCCCACTTCATCCGGACCCTCGTCAAGAAGATCTCTGCCGTCAATTCGGAAGCCACCCGCCTCGAACGCCTCATCCAGCGGCAGGAGACCGTGGACGCGATCAGGACCAACGACCGCGAGAGGATCAAGGTGAACGAGGCCCTGATGGGGCTGCTGCTGAGGCTGGACGAAGTGCCCGGGGTCGATCCGACGGTGAGGGAGCTGAGGAGGCGCGTTAGCCATCGGGTCGTGGGGCTGCAGGAGATACTCGACGCCGTGTCTGACGCGCAGGTAGATTATTTCGGATGTGGGTTTTTGAGGAGTTGGGACGAGGTTTTGGAGAAAATAGAGGAGGATGTGTGTAGGGAGAGAGGTGGGCAGGAGATGGACAGGTTTTGTGCTGAGAATTTAGGGTTTCGGTGTCTCCAGAGGTTTCTTCGTGATCAATGGTGATCCTCGTCGGCGGTATATAGTAATACTAGTAAATTTAGCATCAAGATGACAACTGTAGCTATGTCAGTTTCTTACTTTCTTAGGAATTGGGAGAATGAAGCATAAAAAATGCTGCGGACACATGCTAAATTGTAAGGATTCCGATACAGACGTGTTCGGAATCGCCAGATGTAGATGAGCTCCACATCTACCTTGTACGATTCAGAACACAGAATCACGGATTGTGCGTTTTGATCTTTGTCCATAGCATCGCTCATAGAACATATTCTAACAGTAGTACTAACCAAATCAAATCGAGCCTTATGTCTCAATCAATTGATATCGGCTATATGCAGCATGTTTTTCTATTGAGCGTTCAGTGAGCAGCTACTTGCTTGCTCACTCAGATTTAGTAAGCCAAACTCTTCCGGGTCACAGCATCCAAGGTTAATTTAGGTCTTCCTACTCCCTGGCCCTCTTATCCACTCCTAGTTTCATTTCCTGCACTTCTTGTTTAGTTGTAGAAAAGCTAGTGTGGTGGGATTGATTAGAACTGACTTCCAATATTTTCTATTCTGAATGAGCAAATAGCTTGTATCAAGTAAGGTTGGTGAATGTCAAACGATTTTTTACTTATTTTTATTTTGCTTGGTATGTATTTCTAAGCACCAAGTAAAATAAGCAGTGTGGATCAAAAGGGTCCTGTTATAGAGTTGGACTCCTCCTTTAAAATTCCTTCCTTTTATTCTCCTTGAATTGAATTGTACGTGGTTCTACCCCTGTACGAAACTTTGATTTTCTTTGAGTTTATTGAGTATAATATTATTCATCAGTAGAAAGAAGAAAAATAGGAAGACATGTGAACCACCTACTCCCTCTCTCTCCCTCGCACACATGCACCACATTCGGACACACAGAAGAAATACCATGTCTATTACAAGGAAAGCAAAATCAAAGCTTTGCATTTTCGATCCGATTATTAAACCATGCATACCCCATATTATATCACTGGTCTAATCAATCTAAGCCTGAGCACAGCTGCATTTGCACTCCGACATGCATTTCTTGCAATCCGAAAGCCTCGGGTACCCGCTGTTGCAGTCACATTTCTTGACACACTTGGCCCGCGCCGAGCCGCCCCACAAGCACCGCGACATGCACCGCAGAATCGGCACGCACGGCGGGCAGTCGTACTTGAACCGGTCCAGTATGCAGTTCCTGCACTGGCTGCTGTCCGATGCACAGCCCAGCACCGGCGAGCTCATGATCCACACCGTGATCAGCAGCAGAATAAACAAGGCTGTTGTGGTACTGGAGTGCTTCATTTTCTCCTCCATCTTTATCACAGGGAAAGCAAGGGTCTTTTTGCAAATGGCAATAATACTCGTATTTTCTTTAGCTTTTATATGCAGAGAGGGGATGGCAGCGTCAATTGTGAGATCCACCAGAACTTTTGAGAGGAAAAATCGAGGGTTGTGACTTGTGAGAGCAATCAGCCCCTCTCAACCGTCCGATGAAAGTTTTGATGGTCCAGGGGGATGTGAGAAATAACTATAGCCAATTAATTAGCAACTGATTCATTTACTCACTGTTTGTTCACAGTTGGCCTATGTCTTGGATTGCGCACTGTTTTATCCCATCCTTTGTATTCACACATACTACTTATTAGGCAGCATTCAAACACCCAGCAGGCTTTTGACAAAAATGCCGACACCTCTCAGGCTCCCCAATGAAGAAAGGATGAGAGTGATCAAAACCCCTTGGAACTACACACATCGAGTGCGTGGAGCCCACACATTTGAAAGTGTGTACTTGAGTATGTGAATGAGTGTGATTGTAACATTGCTTTTGTAAATATTGCAAGTTTATATAGACCCGAAATTGAATTTACATACATTTGTAAATATAACTAGTCATTCCATTTCATAATTTTTCCTTCCGAGTGAAACATATTTTTCTTGGATTATATATCAGCTAGGACCTCATTCTGTGAATTTTAGAATTGAAAGTCACAACATAAGAACTGCACAATCACAAATACCACAACCAAACATCCAACTTACCAGCATTTTATTTCATCAACATAAAGTGGAGTACCACGCCGAACTCAGTGTTTGAGCTAGGGATGAAAATATAACCGACGAATTCGAACCGACCGAAAAAACTGACGTGTATTTTTGGTTTCCAGTTGGTCTATGTTTTCAGTACTTTTGCCTTGGTTACTCTCTTTTGCAGTTTTTTGTTTTCTGATTATGGCTACCTGGAGCCTGGACATGATTTATTTTTCAAGGATTAATTTGTGGATTTTTTTTGTCATTAGTGTGATCTTCATAATTTGCCTTACCATGTTGGGCCTTAGTTTTTGGAAAAACAGGTGGAATGTGGGTGGAAAAACATGATTCATTCTTTATTGGTGTTTTCTATATATATATAAAAAAAAAAAAAAAATCTTAAATTGATGGGTTTGGCCCACAATCAAATTTTTTAGTTTGGCCCAACTAGGCCCATTTTAATCAATCTGAATTCCCTAGCCGAATGGACCCCACCCCGAACTGGTACCGGATCCTTAAAATTGGTCGGGATCAGTACCAGAAAATTTGGCCGGAACTGAATCGGCACTAAGGAATCTAAAGTTAAACATTTTATGGAAGTAAATAGGTTTTGTGAAAACTCAAACTTTGAATCTATATTATTTTCTAAGGAGATTAGGAAATGACTTACTATTAAAATGTAAGTACTTTTTTTTTTGGGAAATGGTTATAATATTGCAAAGATTAGTAAAACCCCCAAAATGGATGGGTTTGTAACGCCCCGAAAATTCAGAGACATTAAAAAAATATCGAAAAGAGATTTCCAATAATATGTTTTATTTTTTAGGCTTTAAAATTTTCAAAGACAATTTTCCCAAGAGAAATCCATAGATTTACTACATCATTGTTCGCAAAGCCCATGTCACCATATTACAACCATATCGAATGAAATTTAAGTTTTTAAAATTTCGATTTCCAATAAATCCTAAAGCTCTCAAAATATGGTCGATTAAAATTAATCAGAGCAACTAAGGATGGAGTTCAGAGTCGACAATCTCTTCATTGGTCGTCGTCAAATCATTCTTTTTTTACAGCCCTTCTGCTCCATCTTCAATACCTGGCGTTCGAGTTACCAGAGCAACATAATACCGTGAGCGATGACGCTCAATAGCCAAAATCCACCCGAACCCATAACTTACAAATAAAGGCATGTACAATACGGTTAAATTAAAAGGCAATTTAAGCAATAAATGATCAATTTCAATTACTAGCTCTTAACTCAAAATTTCGCTTGCCTTACTTTACCGGTCCTACTCTCACAATTCTAGGTCCATCAGGCTACCCTCAAGGTCTTGCTAGGCTACCCTCAATACCTGAGGTCCTGCCAGGCTACCCCTGAGGTCCTGCTTGGCCACCCTAGCTACACTGGGTCTTTCAGGCTGCCCTCAAGGTCCTACCAGGCTACCCCCGTTAACACGAGGTCTTGTAGGGCTACCCCCGAGGTCCTGCTTAGCCCACAACCTTTCACATTATTCTATTTTTCCATTAATCCTATTTTCATGTCTAAGGTGATAAATCCCTACATCGCAACCAACTCCGGAAACCTATTTGTCCAATCTATCAGTACAACAACATATCACGCGATCCAACATTTTTATGAAACATGCTAACTGGCGAAGAACTATTAATTTCATGACAATAACAAATAATGCGATAAAATCAACCATGCAATCAAATTTATCATGCCATAGAATTAATCATGTGATTAAACTAAGATCGAACCGAAACTAATTAACTTGGGGTTTATAATATTAGCTTTTAATATTCAAGGGTTAGATTTATAAACTAGATGAACTTCATAGGTTAAACTATAATTTATCCAAATCCCATTTCAAATCCCAGTGGCCTCCGTTCCATTTCGGGAAAACAGGGGATTTCGGCCGGGCTCGACTGGCGTCGTCGGGTTCGAATCTCATCGTACCAAAATACGAAATACGGAACATAGTATATATTTAGGGAGGTGAGGTCGGACTACCTCTCGTCCGGCGAAACGGGTTTCGGAGTGATTTGGTGGCGGGTCGGGGTCGCGGCAGAGCCCGGTCGGATGGTGAGCGTGGCAGGAGGTGATGGTGTCCAGCGGTAATGCAGAGGTTTGGGGAATGGAGCTACAGCGGTGAGGTGAGCTTCGGGTGGTGGCGGTGGTGCCTCCGGTTGGTGATGGAGGGAGGAGGAGGTGGTGATGGAAACCGGCTGGTGGTGATAGGTGGCGGCAATGGCTGCTCCGGCCTCTCTCTCTCTCTCTCTCTCTCTCTCTGCCGAAATGGTGTGGCTGGGAAACAAGAAAAGAAAAGTGGGAGAAGGGGAATATATAAAATGGGTTTTGGATTTTTGCCTAAGGGATATTATCCTATGGCTAATTATGTGTTGTCTAAATGGGAGCAAATTAGGGAGGGAATTAAGGGATTTGGTTCCTCAGATTCTCAGCCGAATTTTGAACAATTGGGAAGAGGTTGGGTTTGCAAGAAAATGCTCTGGTGCAACGCATACACGAACTAGGAAAAACACTCATTGGGTACGCGCGCACACAATCAATTACAGAAATAAAATTGGTGTGTCGACATAAATAATTTTTTTTTCTTTGAACAAAAATAATATTTTTGTTTCGATAATTGTTATTATTATTATTATTATTTTTTAAAAATACCGGGTCTTTACAGGGTCACATTAAACTATGTACTAGAGTATAGTTTTACCACAATAGTTTGATGATTTACTTATTGAGCCCATAGATTGTCAAATTTTACATTTCCCCCTACAGGTTCCTAAATTATAAATTGCCCTCGCCATAGTTTGAAAAAGTGACACATTGAGCCTAGTAGTTTTAGTACAATTTTTCCAAAACAACAATGTTACAACCACACACAAACACTTACACATACACGCACTCAGATTCAAGAAATGATCTAAAGCCAATAGAGTACGTGGGAAAAATCATACCTGTAGGATTCGACGGCATTGCCTCCGAACCAAAGCCTCCGCGCTCTGATAAGCATGCAGCCATTCCTGTACTAACTCAACAGGCACCTGTGCAAATAACCAAGCATTTCAAGCATTGGAACGCAAGATACAAGGATAAAGCAGGGAAACAGAATTAGAAATGAAGAGATACCTGTGAAACCTCCGCTGGCAGTGTGTAAAGCTGGGTCAAGCAAGGAGTAAGCGCCAAGCGCTCTTCCTCCTCTTCATTATCAAAGTGGAAGGAAACGAAGGAAGGGGCCTGTGGCCAAACAGGAGCAGCTGGAGGAACAGCAGGTGGAGCCAAGAAAAGATGACAGTACTCCATATAGTCCCCCACCTGGAGAAGCAAGCCTGCCTAATCTCTAATTCGAGCGGTTTTCAAATCCTCCTTGGACATCAAAAGTAGATCTCATTGATACCGGAGGTGGAGGTGGAACAAATTGAAGAGCCTCAGTGCGTGGACGACACTAACTAGCCACCCGATCACCTAAATACCAAGCTCGGCAAAAAGGGCCTTCAAGCAAGGTGCAGGTACGATCCAAAACCTTGGATTGCGCCAGAGGGGCGACTTTGGTACACCGCCCCAAGGTTCAAAACGCACCTGCAAATAAGGCTAAATCAATTGCAACACAAGAATATGAAAACTTGAAGACAAGGAGTACAAGGATAAAAGGGAGGTACCTGGTCGATCGTCAATCGGTCCAAAACCGGTCTGCATTTGGGAAGGCTCAAAATTGGTGACCATGGCTTCCGTTGGCCCATCAGCCATCGCTCGTAACGAGGTACACAGTTCACATCCTCATGCTTGGTGTCAGGAGGAAACTCGAGGAGATGCTCGAAAGCCTAGAGTTGAAAAATGAGTTAAACAAATAGGTTCAGTACTAGGAGAAATCAAAGTGAGAAAGTAGAAAAATGATATCTATCTCAAGCACTCGGTAATGACCGTTAAGAATAAAACTCTTGTCCCTTGAGCAAGCCCCAAGGTTGCCATACAGGGTGGCCAAAGCAGACACCCCCCAATCAAATTCCCAAATAGCATCCAAATGCTGCAAAGGGGCCAAAAACTGTGTGTGCACTGAGCTATCCTTGTTGGCAAACAATGTTTGCCTAAGGAGGTAGAGAAGGAAAGCCCGTGTCGGCTGCTCGACGCTCGCTTGAGTCAAAATGTCGCCTTTCATGAAAGTCTTGCTCAGCCAAGAGGCGTCAACATGATCACGTGAACAAAGAGGGGGCACTTTGCCCAAAAACCCCTACCTGCTCCCAAAGCTTGGCATTAACCAGAAGAGGAGCTCCACCTGCTCGCAGGCCGGTAAGCAAAGAGAAGTCACCTGGCATGATTGTCATCTCACCAGCGGATGGGAAGTGGAATGTGTTGGTGGTGTCCCACTATCTCTCCACCAATGAAGTCAACAGTGACCAATCAATCTTTGGGAGATTGAGGCCCAGAGCAAATGCCTCAAAATTAGCAGTGCGTATCAATTCCTGAGCCTACTCTGGCAGCGTCAAAAACCACTTGTGCACCTCCCGGCCTCCACCATGGGTTTCCAATCTCCTATTTCTCTGCAAAAAATTCCACCAGAAAACAAGAAGGGATTTAATCTCACGATTGCATAAACATATGAGAAGAAATTTAGAAAGCTTATCAGAACATTGAGAACGCTCAGGTGCTGCTCAGGCTCCCTGCGAACTACCTCGGCCTTTGGGCCACCAACGGGAGGACGATACTGCAAAAATCCACCAAAACCCAACCTACGCGAAGGGAGAACATAGGTAATAGCATCAAACAAACCGGGCTCCTCAATCACATCCTCATTAGAAGAAGGTTGGTCGCACTTACATGGAGGATACGAGGAGGAACCCACCACGGAAGGTGGAGCGTCGGTAGGAGAGGACAAAAGTGGCGTAGCCATCGTGGGGAAAGCAGAAGGGACACGGCTAGAAGAAAAGGAATGAAAGAAAGCAGCGAAGGGGCAGCCGAGAACAATGGCAGCCGAGAGTGACGGTGGTTGAGAGTGACAGTGATAGTGGTCGAAAAAATGAGGTGAGGTCTCGGATGAGAAGAAAGAAGGAGAAGTTGAGGAAGAATGATAAAATGGCCCTTGAGATCGATCGGACGTAACTTAAATCGATTTTCTGAGTTTTGGATTTCTCACGGCCGAGACATCGATTCTTCGGCCGAGACATCAAATCTTCGGCCGCGAGATCGATCTCCTGGCCCCCTAATCCATTTCTCACAGCAGCATCAGATTTTGCTCAGTGCACTAATTCAAGTTTTGCGTCCACGACCAGCAAAACCAATGATAAACATTGTTTGAATTAGCCTTGGGGGCATTCCCAAGCAAATATAATGAGGTCAGAACTAGCCTTGGGGGCATCCTCAAACATATGGAGTCTCAAGCACCAGTATCAAGCCTACTTTGGAATTCTCCACAAGCTCTCTCACCCGGTCAAAGGATCTTCGATCGTTGTACTCCGGAAGTATGATAGCTGTCGCACTCGTAATCAAATTCCCTCCATCCAGCGGCTCCATGCTCACTGTTTCACTATCTCTGCAGCTCTGTGCTCAAGCCACTCAATAGCTCCTTGCCTACTACCTCAGTCATTCAGTAACCCTGCATTCATTTACCAATGAAGTTCCATATTCAAGCCATCTCGATAATTTCACCAAGCTCACTTTCAGAGGCCCTGTGCTCCTCATCACCACCACCCAAGAAGCCCCGAGCTCATCATTTTAGCAGTTCCAAAAACTCTATCATTCAAATGCTCTAAGCTCGCCATCATTTAACAGCTCCACGCTCGTGCCCACCACTATCAAGTCACTCAACGACTTTACGCCCAATCACTTAGTAGTTCCACGCCCATTACCTCAACCATTCAGTAGCTCTACGCTTACTCAGTAGCTCTGTGCTCACCATCTCCATGTTCATAGCTTAGCGGCCCTGTGCTCATAAACTCACTATCCATTTCAACAGTTCCATGCTCGCTACCATCAAGCTATTCAGCGGCTCTACGCCTAATCGCTTAGTAGTTCCACGCCCATTTCCTCAACCATTCAGCAACTCTATGCTTACTCAGCAGTTCTGTGTTCACCATTTCCATGTTCACAGCTTACTGGCACTGTGCCTGTAAACTCACTATCCATTTCAGCAGTTCCATGCTCGCTACCATCAAGCTATTCCACGGCTCTACGCCCACAAACTCAGCGGCTCTACGCCCACAAATTCAACGGCTCTACGCCCACTACTTAGTGGCTCTATGCCCACAAACTCAGTGGCTCCACACCCATTATCTCAGCGGCTTTACGCTCATCAACTCAACAGCTTTATGCCTACTATCTCAACTGGCTCTATATCGTACCAACCAACAAGATATCATTTGTTCTCAAGCTTTGCACTTGAATGCTCAAAATCCAACATTTTGAATGCTCGAAGCTCTTCAAATGCTCAACCACTATGTACTGAATGCTCAAGTTCTACACTTGAATGCTCAAGCTCTACGCTTGAATGTCCAACCACTGTATCCTGGATGCTTAAAGCCTGTACTTTGAATGCTCGGATTCTACTCTTCGAATGCTCGAGCTCTATGCTTTGAATGATCAAGTCCAGAGCTTGAAAGAAGCTCTACACTTAAAACAAACACACACGCACGGACCCGTGCACATATTGCATTGTTCACATCGAGTCTGCATCAATTACATCACCATCACCATTATCACATCTAACCATCACCATCATATACATACTATATTTTGTATCTCTCTTCTGAAACAGGTAAATCCTGCAATCAACCGGCTCCGCACCTTGGTTTTATTGATCGGTCTAGTACCTCGATCCTTTAGCTTTATGCCAAAATTTATGATGGGAAAGCTCCGTGCACAGACCTTTAGACTGCAACCGGCTCTACGCCTCAGTTCTATCAAGCTCCAAGCTCCAACATCCTAGGCTTTCGCCAAATGATTGATACCGGCTCCGCGCCTCGGTTCTATCACCTCAAGCCTAAAACTCTGACTCCTCAGGATCTCGCCTTATGATTACAACCGGCTCCGTGCCTCGGTTTTCTCATCTTAAGCTCTGCGCTCCAGCTACTAGCCTTGTGCCCACCATATCTCAAAAACCGATATCCAACTTGTCTCCAAAGATGGCTTGGATCCCACCCCAAATATCAAAATCGGTGTCTGATTGTCCCCAAGAGATGGTTTGGATTCCACCCAATTACATCTATTCCATCAAGCTCATTAGCAAGAATAGGCTATTCTATCGAGCTCCCCTCAGTCAAAGTAGGGATGATCAAGAAAAGCAAACAACTCACCCGCTGTGTAAAGGAATTGCTTCTCAACACACGATTCACATTGTGTACCATTCAGCTATGTTTGTCTGCTTGAGAGTTAATTCCTTATTAGATTCCAAATTTAACTTTAATGGCAAAATAAAGTAAAAGCAACATAACCCAGAGCTGTCTAGAGTGCCCAATCGAATAAAAAGTAGTTGAGGCTTTTGTTAGGCATAAACTCATAAATGAGTATCTTCTCTTCTCCTTCCAAGCAAAATCCCTGTAAAAATCCCTGTAGCTTTACAAGGTTTCTATGATGAAGCTTGGCTACCAATACGATCTCGGTCTTGAATTCTTGTGCACCTTGGGGTGAGGTTTGAGATAGCCTCTTCACAGCTACCTCTTGTCCAGTTGGAAGTAAACCCTGAGAATACAAAAAATCCCGCTAAACTTTTAGATCCAACTAGGACAACTTCTGAAATTTGAACGATTTAAAAAAAAAAAGAAAAGAGAAATACCTTGTAGACTATACCGAATCCACCTTCACCAATTTTTTTATCGTCTGAGAAGTGGAGATGTGTAGGTTTAGGGTTAGGGTCGAATAGCATACGTCTCTAGACGAGTATCCATTTGTATTTATAGACCTAGGTTTACTTGGCCTCCAAGTTAGTGCGTGGAAGATACGCTCGGGTAACCGCCTCGGGTGACGTCATGGATGACGCATCGGATAAGGCAGTTATGGAGCACATGGCCAGGTCAGTCTTTCGTGGGATTCTGATGCTGTGTCTCATCAGGCGCAGGAGGCTTGCTCGGGATCCCTCGGTGCTGCTTTTCGGGGGTCGGTACGGAGCCCTCGGTGGTATGTCTCTGGGGTCAGCACGGAGCCCTCGGGTGCCCTCGGTAATGTCTCTTGGGTCAGTACGGAGCCCTCGGTATTATGGCTCGGGAGATCGGTACGGAGCCCCATTTATCCAGGCCACTACAATAGCCCCTCAACTTTTCCCGACCTTTTATTGGTTTGGGAGGAGTTGACAAGTAATATGACCAAATGTTTTGATGAGTACCAAGCCCCAGAGATATGTGTCGATCCTCATACCCGTTGTTCGTCGATTCGTGGGTTTGGCTTCTCGAAATTGAGGCACGAATGGGTTCTGTCAGTTCGTGGGCTCAGCTTTGGGAAACCGAGGCACGTAGAAGGCACGGAAAGGTTCCATTGGTTCGAGGGTTCGACTTCGGGAAACCAAGGCACGAAGGAGGCACGGGAGGGTTCCGTGGATTTGTGAGTTCGGCTTCAGGAAACCGAGGCACGAATGAGGCACAGAAGGGTTCCGTCGATTCATGGGCTCAGCTTCGGGAAGCCGAGGCACGAAAGGGTTCCGTCGATTATGGGTTTGGTTGAAAACCAAGGCACGAATGAGGCATGGAAGGGTTCTGTCGATTCGTGGGTTCGGCTTCGGAAAATTGAGGCACAAATGAGGCATGGAAGGGTTCCACCGGTTCTTAGGCTTGGCTTTGGAAAACCGAGGCAAAAAGGAGGCATGGAAGGGTTCCGTCGATTCGTGAGTTCGGCTTCCGGAAACTGAGGCACGGAAAGGTTCCGCTGGTTCATGGGCTCATCTTCGGGAAACCAAGGCACGAAGAAGGCACGGAAGGGTTCCGTTGGTTCGTGGGTTCGGCTTTGGGAAACCAAGCCACGAATGAGGCACGGAAGGGTTCGGTCGGTTCGGGGGGTTGGCTTCGAAAAACCGAGGTACGAAAGGGTTCCGTTGATTCATGGGTTCGGCTTCGGAAAATCAAGGCATGAAGGAGGTACGGAAGGATTCGTGAGTTCGACTTCGGGAAACCGAGGCACGAATGAGGCAAGGAAGTGTTTCGTTGGTTCGGCTTCAGAAAACCAAGGCACGAAGGAGGCATGGAGGGTTCCGTCGATTTGTGGGCTCGGCTTCGAAAAATCGAGGGACGAAGGAGACACGAAAAGGTTCAGTTGATTCATGGGTTCGGCTTCGGCAAATCGAAGCACGAAGGAGACACGGAAGGGTTTCGTTGATTCGTGAGTTCGGCTTCGGGAAACCGAGGCACGAATGAGGCACAGAAGTGTTTCGTCGGTTCGGCTTCAGAAAACCGAGGCATGAAGGAGACACGGAAGGGTTCTGTTGATTCGTGAGTTCGGCTTCTGGAAACCAAGGCACGAAGGAGGCACGGAAGGGTTCCGTTTATTAGTGGGTTCGGTTTCGGGAAGCTGAGGCACGAATGAAGCACGGAAGGGTTCCGTCGGTTTGTGGGCTTGGCTTTGAAAGACCGAGGCATGGAAGGGTTCTGTCTACTCGTGAGTTCAGCTTTGGGAAACCGAGGCACGAATGAGGCACGGAAGGGTTCCGTTGATTTGGGAGTTCGGCTATGGGAAACTGAGGCACGGAAGGGTTCCGTTGATTTGGGAGTTCGGCTATGGGAAACTGAGGCACGAATGAGGCATGAAGCACACAGTCATAAAAAGGGCTTGGTCTAGTCCGAAAGCACACAGTCGTCTTTCTGAATTCAGAAAAGGGCTTGGTCTAGTCCAAAAGCACACAGTCGTCTTTCTGAATTCTGAAATTTCTTCCTATCCTCTAACCTCCATCGTCATCCAAGAGCCACCTTCTGAATTCGGAAATTTCTTCCTATCAAACTTACCTCTTGACCCCAACTCCGGCCCCTACTGCCCTATTCCGTCCTTTGGAAGCCCTAAAACAACACCACCATTAATGCCACCTTATCACCTCCTCACCAAAATTCCCTATAAATACCGACCCCCACTCACCTGCGGACGAACACACCTCCTCTCCATCCCCCAGATCTACCTCCATGCTTAAAAAAAAAAAGGGTCCCGACACACATCATTTGTGTCATATTGACGCGTGCATCATTTGTCTCCTATCCCTCCCTTATCTTAGTATATTTATTCAATTTAGGGTCTAAATATAGCTTTCCCAAGGTCCCATGCATCAAAAACCAAAGGGTTCTGTCTATTTGTGAGTTCGGCTTCAGGAAACCGAGGCACGAATGAGGCACGGAAGGGTTCTGTTGATTCGTGAGTTCGGCTTCGGGAAACCAAGGCACGAAGGAGGCACGGAAAGGTTCCGTTTATTCGTGTGTTCAGTTTCGGGAAGCTGAGGCACGAATGAAGCACGGAAGGGTTCCGTCGGTTTGTGGGCTTGGCTTTGAAAAACCGAGGCACGGAAGGGTTCTGTCTATTCGTGAGTTCAGCTTCGGGAAACCGAGGCACGAATGAGGCACGGAAGGGTTCTTTGATTTGTGAGTTCGGCTACGGGACACTGAGGCACGGAAGGGTTCTATTGATTCGTGAGTTCAGCTTCGGGAAACCGAGGCACGAATGAGGCACGGAAGGGTTCCGTTGATTTTTGAGTTCGGCTAGGGGAAACTGAGGCACGGAAGGGTTCTGTTGATTCGTGAGTTTAGCTTCGCGAAACCGAGGCACGAATGAGGCACGGAATGGTTCCGTTGATTTGTGAGTTCGGCTACGGGAAACTGAGGCACGGAAGGGTTTTGTTGATTCGTGAGTTCAGCTTCAGGAAACCGAGGCACGAATGAGGCACGGAATGGTTCCGTTGATTTGTGAGTTCGGCTACGGGAAACTGAGGCACGGAAGGGTTTTGTTGATTCGTGAGTTCAGCTTCGGGAAACCGAGGCACGAATGAGGCATGAAGCACACAGTCGTAAAAAGGGCTTGGTCTAGTCCAAAAGCACACAGTCGTCTTTTTGAATTCGGAAAAGGGCTTGGTCTAATCCAAAAGCACACAGTCGTCTTTCTGAATTCCGAAATTTCTTCCTATCCTCTAACTTCCATCGTCATCCAAGAGCCACCCCTTCTGAATTCGGAAATTTCTTCCTATCAAACTTACCTCTTAACCCCAACTCCGGCCCCAATTGACCTATTCCGTCCTTTGGAAGCCCTAAAACAACACCACCATTAATGCCACCTTATCACCTCCTCACCAAAATTCCCTATAAATACCGACCTCCACTCACCTGCGGACGAACACAACTCCTCTCCATCCCCCAGATCTACCTCCATGCTTAAAAAAAAAAAAGGGGTCCCGAGACACATCATTTGTCTCATATTGACGCGTGCATCATTTGTCTCCTATCCCTCCCTTATCTTAGTATATTTATTCAATTTAGGGTCTAAATATAGCTTTCCCAAGGTCCCATGCATCAAAAACCAAAGGGTTCTGTCTATTTGTGAGTTCGGCTTCAGGAAATCGAGGCACGAATGAGGCACGGAAGGGTTCTGTTGATTCGTGAGTTCGGCTTCGGGAAACCAAGGCATGAAGGAGGCACGAAAGGGTTCCGTTTATTCGTGTGTTCAGTTTCGGGAAGCTGAGGCACGAATGAAGCACGGAAGGGTTCCGTCGGTTCGTGGGCTTGGCTTTGAAAAACCGAGGCACGGAAGGGTTCTGTCTATTCGTGAGTTCAGCTTCGGGAAACCGAGGCACGAATGAGGCACGGAAGGGTTCCATTGATTTGTGAGTTCGGCTACGGGAAACTGAGGCACGAAAGGGTTCTGTTGATTCGTGAGTTGAGCTTCGGGAAACCGAGGCACGAATGAGGCACAGAAGGGTTCCGTTGATTTGTGAGTTCGGCTACGGGAAACTGAGACACGGAAGGGTTTTGTTGATTCGTGAGTTCAGCTTCGGGAAACCGAGGTACGAATGAGGCATGAAACACACAGTCGTAAAAAGGGCTTGGTCTAGTCCGAAAGCACACAGTCGTCTTTTTGAATTTGGAAAAGGGCTTGGTCTAATCCAAAAGCACACAGTCGTCTTTCTGAATTCCGAAATTTCTTCCTATCCTCTAACTTCCATCGTCATCCAAGAGCCACCCCTTCTGAATTCGGAAATTTCTTCCTATCAAACTTACCTCTTGACCCCAACTCCGGCCCCTACTGCCCTATTCCGTCCTTTGGAAGCCCTAAAACAACACCACCATTAATGCCACCTTGTCACCTCCTCACCAAAATTCCCTATAAATACCGACCCCCACTCGCCTGCGGACGAACACACTTCCTCTCCATCTCCTAAATCTACCTCCATGCTAAAAAAAAAAAAAGGTCCCGAGACACATCATTTGTCTCATATTGACGCGTGCATCATTTGTCTCCTATCCCTTCTTATCTTAGTATATTTATTCATTTTAGGGTCTAAATATAGCTTTCCCAAGGTCCCATGCATCAAAAACCATGAGAAAAACCAAAAAAAATTCGAAACTGTATTACACCTTGCAGCCGCAACCTGCGGGCCACAAGAACAAGTTAAAGTTAGCGGCCAGATACTCTACCGCAAGGTTGACCCAGTCAAATATTGCGGCCACACTCCCCACCGCAAACTAACTTCGGATTCGATAAAAAATGTTCGAAGCACATTTGTGACCTCAGGAACACTGTTTTTGACACACGGGTTATTTTTCCTAGACTCCTTACATCTCAAAAATGATATCTTGTTAATATCAATATTTATTTATTACTACCTAATTAACTAATTATTTCACAAGGTTTTCAATAAAAAATAATTTTGCAACTTTGTAACTTATGTTATTTTTGCCGAATAATTTGTATTAGACTCTCTATCATCCTAAGATCAAATATTTTTAAAATCAACATATATTATTTATTGTCTAAATATTTTAGTATCAATAGTTTTTGATAATATCTTTATTTAGAATAATCCTGTGACCCTCTGGACCCACTTTTTGATAATCGAACATATTACGTAGGACCGCTAGGGCTCTTTCTAAAGTCAAAATTTTCATTATAACAGTTTAATGTATTTGTTGTATTTTAATTCTAATAAATTATTTAATTATAGATCAAATCAAGTGTTACCATTAAATCCTTTCCTTATTATAAAAACTCGTTAGTAAAATATGGTTTACGACTAGAAACTCTACTAACCAAGCTAATCGGTTTATCTCTGCTATTTCTTATTAAGCATTAATCACTTTACACTTAGTAATATTTCTTGGAATGATTTAAAGTTAAACAATAATAGTTAATTAAATCACTATAGATGCTTTAAGTAAGTATTTCTCTAATTAAATTCTTATGCATAATTATTATTTCAATAGTAAAATCTGTTAGCTCAAAACTTTAGACATTAAGGGCAACAACCCAACTTCATAAAATACTAGGCGATTGATATTATTTTATATTACCAAGCTTAATCTTCTTACGGAAGCATGCATGTTACTTGACAAATTCACTGTTCGTAACTATGTTATATTCGATTGAATGCTGGGGTTGGTTTCCTAATAGAAAAAATATTTCTTTCTTTTAGAGGGACCCTACATTCGCAGCAGAACTGGAGGTAGAATGGTCAAGGCTGCAAGACTTCCTAGATTATGGAGGACCTGACTTTTCATTCGAGGATCCATATGTTTCTGAAGAATTTCCTATACTTCACGCACAGTACCTATGGTGTAGAGCCAACGTACCCGGCCGAGGAGCATTGCACCTCCATCCAACTTGGGGCCCTGGAAGAAGAGCTATCATTGAGAAAGACCTTCGAGATATTTTAGAAACAATACCTTGTTTCAACATACAAGATGATCCCTACTACCCCTACTATGAAAAACATTGACAATTAGCCACCAATTCATGCTCTTGGGGAAGCCAACAACCCACCACCTGTCCAAAAGGAAGACGATGCTACTAAATGATCGAAGAAGTGGAACGACTACAAGCTTTCCTAGTATAGAACCTAGACTTTCCGTTAAATGACGATTACCTGGCGATGATGTTTCCTACTCTCTACAGCATGAGACACGCCCATCGGAGAATCACCACCCTTATCGACACCCTCATTGTCTCCACCACCACAACTCATGAGACACAGAGTTTTGATGAGTACCAAGCCCCAGAGATATGTGTCGATCCTCATACCCGTTGTTCGTCGATTCATGGGTTTGGCTTCTCGAAATTGAGGCACGAATGGGTTCTATCGGTTCATGGGCTCGGCTTCGGGAAATCGAGGCACGTAGAAGGCACGGAAAGGTTCCATTGGTTCAAGGGTTCGACTTCGGGAAACCAAGGCACGAAGGAGGCACGGGAGGGTTCCGTGGATTTGTGAGTTCGGCTTCAGAAAACCGAGGCATGAATGAGGCACAGAAGGGTTCCGTCGATTCATGGGCTCAGCTTCGGGAAGCCGAGGCACGAAGGAGGCATAGAAGGGTTCCGTCGATTATGGGTTTGGTTGAAAACCAAGGCACGAATGAGGCATGGAAGGGTTCCGGTTATTTGTGGGTTTGGCTTCGGAAAACTGAGGCACAAATGAGGCACGGAAGGGTTCCACCGGTTCTTAGGCTTGGCTTCGGAAAACCAAGGCACAAAGGAGGCATCGAAGGGTTCCGTCGATTTATGAGTTCGGCTTTAGGAAACTGAGGCACAGAAAGGTTCCGCTGGTTCATGGGCTCAGCTTCAGGAAACCAAGGCACGAAGAAGGCACGGAAGGGTTCCGTTGGTTCGTGGGTTCGGCTTTGGAAAACCAAGGCACGAAGGAGGCACGGAAGGGTTCCGTCGGTTCGGGGGGTCGGCTTCGAAAAACCGAGGCACGAAAGGGTTCCGTTGATTCATGGGTTCGGCTTCGGGAAATCAAGGCACGAAGGAGGTACGGAAGGATTCGTGAGTTCAGCTTCGGGAAACCGAGGCACGAATGAGGCACAGAAGTGTTTCGTCGGTTCGGCTTCAGAAAACCGAGGCACGAAGGAGGCATGGAGGGTTCCGTCGGTTTGTGGGCTCGGCTTCGAAAAATCGAGGGACGAAGGAGACACGAAAAGGTTCCGTTGATTCATGGGTTCGGCTTCGGGAAATCGAAGCACGAAGGAGGCACGGAAGGGTTTCGTTGATTCGTGAGTTCGGCTTTGGGAAATCGAGGCACGAATGAGGCACGGAAGTGTTTCGTCGATTCTGCTTCAGAAAACCGAGGCACGAAGGAGGCACGGAAGGGTTCTGTTGATTCGTGAGTTCGGCTTCGGGAAACCAAGGCGTGAAGGAGGCACGGAAAGGTTCCGTTTATTCGTGGGTTCGGTTTCGGGAAGCTGAGGCACGAATGAAGCACGGAAGGGTTCCGTTGGTTTGTGGGCTTGGCTTTGAAAAACCGAGGCACGGAAGGGTTCTGTCTAATCGTGAGTTCAGCTTCGGGAAACCGAGGCACGAATGAGGCACGGAAGGGTTCCGTTGATTTGTGAGTTCGGCTACGAGAAACTGAGGCACGGAAGGGTTCTGTTGATTCGTGAGTTCAGCTTCGGGAAACCGAGGCACGAATGAGGCATGAAGCACACAGTCGTAAAAAGGGCTTGGTCTAGTTCGAAAGCACACAGTCGTCTTTCTGAATTCGGAAAAGGGCTTGGTCTAGTCCAAAAGCACACAGTCGTCTTTCTGAATTCTGAAATTTCTTCCTATCCTCTAACTTCCATTGTCATCCAAGAGCCACCCCTTCTGAATTCGGAAATTTCTTCCTATCAAACTTACCTCTTGACCCCAACTCTGGCCCCTACTGCCCTATTCCGTCCTTTGGAAGCCCTAAAACAACACCACCATTAATGCCACCTTATCACCTCCTCACCAAAATTCCCTATAAATACCGACCCCCACTCACCTGCGGACGAACACACCTCCTCTCCATCCCCCAGATCTACCTTCATGCTTAAAAAAAAAAAAAAGGTCCCGAGACACATCATTTGTCTCATATTGACGTGTGCATCATTTGTCTCTTATCCCTCCCTTATCTTAGTATATTTATTCATTTTAGGGTCTAAATATAGCTTTCGCAAGGTCCCATGCATCAAAAACCAAAGGGTTCTGTCTATTTGTGAGTTCGGCTTCGGGAAACCAAGGCACGAATGAGGCACGGAAGGGTTCTGTTGATTCGTGAGTTCGGCTTCGGGAAACCAAGGCACGAAGGAGGCACGGAAGGGTTCCGTTTATTCGTGTGTTCAGTTTCGGGAAGCTGAGGCACGAATGAATCACGGAAGGGTTCTGTCGGTTCGTGGGCTTGGCTTTGAAAAACAGAGGCACGGAAGGGTTTTCTGTCTATTCGTGAGTTCAGCTTCGGGAAACCGAGGCACGAATGAGGCACGGAAGGGTTCCGTTGATTTGTGAGTTCGGCTACGGGAAACTGAGGCACGGAAGGGTTCTGTTGATTCGTGAGTTCAGCTTCAGGAAACTGAGGCACGAATGAGGCATGAAGCACACAGTCATAAAAAGGGCTTGGTCTAGTCCGAAAGCACACAGTTGTCTTTCTGAATTCGGAAAAGGACTTGGTCTAGTCCAAAAGTACACAATCGTCTTTTTGAATTCTTAAATTTCTTCCTATCCTCTAACCTCCATCGTCATCCAAGAGCCACCCCTTCTGAATTCGGAAATTTCTTCCTATCAAACTTACCTCTTGACCCCAACTCCAGCCCCAACTGCCCTATTCCGTCATTTGGAAGCCTTAAAACAGCACCACCATTAATGCCACCTTATCACATCCTCACCAAAATTCCCTATAAATACCGACCCCCACTCACCTACGGACGAACACACCTCCTCTCCATCCCACAGATCTACCTCCATGCTTAAAAAAAAAAAGGGTCCCGAGACACATCATTTGTCTCATATTGACGCGTGCATCATTTGTCTCCTATCCCTCCCTTATCTTAGTATATTTATTCAATTTAGGGTCTAAATATAGCTTTCCCAAGGTCCCATGCATCAAAAACCAAAGGTTTTTGTCTATTTGTGAGTTCGGTTTCAGGAAACCGAGGCACGAATGAGGCACGGAAGGGTTCTGTTGGTTCGTGAGTTCGGCTTCGGGAAACCAAGGCACGAAGGAGGCACAGAAAGGTTCTGTTTATTCGTGTGTTCAGTTTCGGGAAGCTGAGGCACGAATGAAGCACGGAAGGGTTCCGTCGGTTTGTGGGCTTGGCTTTGAAAAACCGAGGCACGGAAGGGTTCTGTCTATTCGTGAGTTCAGCTTCGGGAAACCGAGGCACGAATGAGGCACGGAAGGGTTCCGTTGATTTGTGAGTTCGGCTACGGGAAACTGAGGCACGGAAGGGTTCTGTTGATTCGTGAGTTCAGCTTCGGGAAACCGAGGCACGAATGAGGCACGGAAGGGTTCCGTTGATTTGTGAGTTCGGCTACGGGAAACTGAGGCACGGAAGGGTTCTGTTGATTCGTGAGTTCAGCTTCGGGAAACCGAGGCACGAATGAGGCACGGTAGGGTTCCGTTGATTTGTGAGTTCGGCTATGAGAAACTGAGGCACGGAAGGGTTCTGTTGATTCGTGAGTTCAGCTTCGGGAAACCGAGGCACGAATGAGGCATGAAGCACACAGTCGTAAAAAGGGCTTGGTCTAGTTCGAAAGCACACAGTCGTCTTTCTGAATTCGGAAAAGGGCTTGGTCTAGTCCAAAAGCACACAGTCGTCTTTCTGAATTCTGAAATTTCTTCCTATCCTCTAACTTCCATTGTCATCCAAGAGCCACCCCTTCTGAATTCGGAAATTTCTTCCTATCAAACTTAACTCTTGACCCCAACTCTGGCCCCTACTGCCCAATTCCGTCCTTTGGAAGCCCTAAAACAACACCACCATTAATGCCACCTTATCCCCTCCTCACCAAAATTCCCTATAAATACCGACCCCCACTCACCTGCGGATGAACACACCTCCTCTCCATCCCCCAGATCTACCTTCATGCTTAAAAAAAAAAAAGGTCTCGAGACACATCATTTGTCTCATATTGACGTGTGCATCATTTGTCTCTTATCCCTCCCTTATCTTAGTATATTTATTCATTTTAGGGTCTAAATATAGCTTTCCCAAGGTCCCATGCATCAAAAACCAAAGGGTTCTGTCTATTTGTGAGTTCGGCTTCGGGAAACCAAGGCACGAATGAGGCACGGAAGGGTTCTGTTGATTCGTGAGTTCGGCTTCGGGAAACCAAGGCACGAAGGAGGCACGGAAGGGTTCCGTTTATTCGTGTGTTCGGTTTCGAGAAGCTGAGACACAAATGAAGCACGGAAGGGTTCCGTCGGTTCGTGGGCTTGGCTTTGAAAAACCGAGGCACGGAAGGGTTCTGTCTAATCGTGAGTTCAGCTTCGGGAAACCGAGGCACGAATGAGGCACGGAAGGGTTCCATTGATTTGTGAGTTCGGCTACGGGAAACTGAGGCACGGAAGGGTTCTGTTGATTCGTGAGTTCAGCTTCGGGAAACCGAGGCACGAATGAGGCACGGAAGGGTTCCGTTGATTTGTGAGTTCGGCTACGAGAAACTGAGGCACGGAAGGGTTCTGTTGATTCGTGAGTTCAGCTTCGGGAAACCGAGGCACGAATGAGGCATGAAGCACACAGTCGTAAAAAGGGCTTGGTCTAGTTCGAAAGCACACAGTCGTCTTTCTGAATTCGGAAAAGGGCTTGGTCTAGTCCAAAAGCACACAGTCGTCTTTCTGAATTCTGAAATTTCTTCCTATCCTCTAACTTCCATTGTCATCCAAGAGCCACCCCTTCTGAATTCGGAAATTTCTTCCTATCAAACTTACCTCTTGACCCCAACTCTGGCCCCTACTGCCCTATTCCGTCCTTTGGAAGCCCTAAAACAACACCACCATTAATGCCACCTTATCACCTCCTCACCAAAATTCCCTATAAATACCGACCCCCACTCGCCTGCGGACGAACACACTTCCTCTCCATCTCCTAAATCTACCTCCATGCTAAAAAAAAAAAAAGGTCCCGAGACACATCATTTGTCTCATATTGACGCGTGCATCATTTGTCTCCTATCCCTTCTTATCTTAGTATATTTATTCATTTTAGGGTCTAAATATAGCTTTCCCAAGGTCCCATGCATCAAAAACCATGAGAAAAACCAAAAAAAATTCGAAACTGTATTACACCTTGCAGCCGCAACCTGCGGGCCACAAGAACAAGTTAAAGTTAGCGGCCAGATACTCTACCGCAAGGTTGACCCAGTCAAATATTGCGGCCACACTCCCCACCGCAAACTAACTTCGGATTCGATAAAAAATGTTCGAAGCACATTTGTGACCTCTGGAACAATGTTTTTGACACCCGGGTTATTTTTCCTAGACTCCTTACATCTCAAAAATGATATCTTGTTAATATCAATATTTATTTATTACTACCTAATTAACTAATTATTTCACAAGGTTTTCAATAAAAAATAATTTTGCAACTTTGTAACTTATGTTATTTTTGCCGAATAATTTGTATTAGACTCTCTATCATCCTAAGATCAAATATTTTTAAAATCAACATATATTATTTATTGTCTAAATATTTTAGTATCAATAGTTTTTGATAATATCTTTATTTAGAATAATCCTGTGACCCTCTGGACCCACTTTTTGATAATCGAACATATTACGTAGGACCGCTAGGGCTCTTTCTAAAGTCAAAATTTTCATTATAACAGTTTAATGTATTTGTTGTATTTTAATTCTAATAAATTATTTAATTATAGATCAAATCAAATGTTACCATTAAATCCTTTCCTTATTATAAAAACTCGTTAGTAAAATATGGTTTACGACTAGTAACTCTACTAACCAAGCTAATCGGTTTATCTCTGCTATTTATTATTAAGCATTAATCACTTTACACTTAGTAATATTTCTTGGAATGATTTAAAGTAAAACAATAATAGTTAATTAAATCACTATAGATGCTTTAAGTAAGTATTTCTCTAATTAAATTCTTATGCATAATTATTATTTCAATATTAAAATCTGTTAGCTCAAAACTTTAGACATTAAGGGCAACAACCCAACTTCATAAAATACTAGGCGATTGATATTATTTTATATTACCAAGCCTAATCTTCTTACGGAAGCATGCATGTTACTTGACAAATTCACTGTTCGTAACTATGTTATATTCGATTGAATGCTGGGGTTGGTTTCCTAATAGAAAAAATATATCTTTCTTTTAGAGGGACCCTGCATTCGCAGCAGAACTGGAGGTAGAATGGTCAAGGCTGCAAGACTTCCTAGATTATGGAGGACCTGACTTTTCATTCGAGGATCCATATGTTTCTGAAGAATTTCCTATACTTCATGCACAATACCTATGGTGTAGAGCCAACGTACCCGGCCGAGGACCACTGCACCTCCATCCAACTTGGGGCCCTGGAAGAAGAGCTATCATTGAGAAAGACCTTCGAGATATTTTAGAAACAATACCTTGTTTTAACATACAAGATGATCCCTACTACCCCTACTATGAAAAACATTGACAATTAGCCACCAATTCATGCTCTCGGGGATGCCAACAACCCACCACCTGTCCAAAAGGAAGACGATGCTACTAAATGATCGAAGAAGTGGAACGACTACAAGCTTTCCTAGTATAGAACCTAGACTTTCCGTTAAATGACAATTACCTAGCGATGATGTTTCCTACTCTCTACAGCATGAGACACGCCCATTAGAGAATCACCACCCTTATCGACACCCTCATTGTCTCCACCACCACAACTCATGAGACACAGAGTTTGCTTGCAAGAATACTGAGAGTAACATTTGAGCAACAGGAGGAAGAGCAAGACCACTAGGAAGAAGATCCAGAGGAACCACCATTTCCAGAAATAGACCACAACCATCGCCTAGACGGAGGGAACCTAATGAAGAAAAAGAACAGGAGGAACCACCCCCACTAGAGGAGAACCAAGCTCAAGACAATGAGGAAAACAGGGAGGACTTCGAGCCTGAGGAGCAAGGAGACCCAGGTGATGATAGTAGCCATGGAAGAAACGACAATGAGGAGGATGGATTTTTGACAGACCCTGAGATGGACGATTACGGCTGGCTCTAACCTGTTGATGCTCCAGTCGATTGGGAAGCAGAATTTCAATGGAGCATAATAATTCAACAGCTAGTGATGCCTCCACCACCCCCACCTCCAGCCCCAATGGAGATCGAAGACCCAGAGAGCGAAGTCGAGAATGCTGACCCACCGCCACCACCACCTCCCCTAAGCATGGCTCGACCCACTGGAGTTCCATGGCATGGACACCATTCAGACTACTCTGCAGGCACCTATGTCTACATACAGCTGGAACCACTGTACCCTTGCCCCTGGAAGATCCGAGCCCAATCTGCTTTCTTGGGACACCTACGTATTATAGCCCCTTGTCATAATGGATACTATTTTATGGCAGTACCACTTGGATTTTAGGAACATTACACCAATCGAATCCATTATTCCGGTGTAACAAGGGCCCGTCCAAAAAACGAGTACTGCATCATACTAGCCAACATGGACTTCATGGATCACGTCACTTATGCAGCAATGCCTATCCACTGAGAACCCTACTATCATCCCAACACTAGTAGAGGTTAGTAGGAACCATAGTGGCGAGTGACATGGCGTTGTTACGGACTCACGGAGGACACAGTCGAACCACAACACCAACTAGCAGAGCATTACCCAGAGCTTTTCTACTAAACATGGCACGGAATGAAGATAGACAAATTTTTGAAGTACCTGCGAGACATTTTGGATTAGTACTTTTGATTCTCACATTAGAAATAATGGTTGTAGTAGTTAAATGAGGTTGTGTTTGGTAGTAGTAGTTTTAAATTTCAGTTGACTGTTTTGTTTCAGTATAAAATAATGGTGTCACCTTAACATGACTAGGAGTTGTAATCGTTTCATCCAGTTATGAATTGAGTTCTTTAAACTATGTGTGTACTTTTCATTCTTTCCATTACCTATATTGCTCTAAAAAAAACAAACAAACAAACAAAACCCTCTTATTTAAACTTAATAATAAAAACTATGTCCTAGATGGTGGAAACGGGAAACGGGAACAACAACCAGAACAGTGGACAAGATGGAAGCTCCTATAGGCTCCTTGACCGGTGCGCTCGCGAGAGTCGCTATTCGAATTTTTGAGATGGTTGATCCGAGAAACCGAGAGTTTGTTTGAGAGAAAAAAAGGCTTTTGATCTAGCAAAAACGTTGAGACTTTTGGTTTCAGGAGCCAGGTTATGAGAGAGGAAGGTTTTGTTGAAAAAGCACCCCTCTCGCCCGATAAAAATCAGTCTCTACTAGACATTTTAAATGAGAGATTTAAAATCATTTGAGAAACTTAACTTTGATTAAAACATGTACGGGAAAGGGACATGGATTTAATATAACACATTGGTGTATTTGTGGTGCGAATTGTACAGTATGAAATGGATGAACGATGTACAGAGAATGAAATAACAGCATTACAGCAATGCGCTAATATCATGTCAAACGCCGCACGACGATTTGGATACGTCGCACGGTGTGACTAAAACACCAGGCGTTGTACCTGTCTATACATTCGAGAATCAGTTCGTTTTTACATGGCAAAACAAACCACAGGTCCGCAAAATTGTTTTTTATATTTTTCGAATCTCTAAAAAATGATTACCGATAAAATATTGTTAAAAGCTTTTTTAAATGTTGAAAGATCAAATAACGTCAAAAAGATGACTTTTAACATAAAATTTGATTCTGAAATGTACCCGCATAGAAAAGTAATAAACAGACTAAATAAAATAGCATAAAAAGGAATATGAACAAGAAATAAAATGCACGGTATAATACACTACATCGTGCGGTGTTGTAAAACGCCGCACGATGTAGCGTATTCTAGTGCAGAAACTGTTTTTTTTATGCTTTTGAATATAAAGCTCGTTTGAGACCCAAACTTAGTATATAAAGACTGAGAAGTGCCTCAATTGGCTCCCCTCAAAGCTAAACGTGATTTTGCCCAAGAAATTTGTCATGCCCTCGATTTTCAACACAAATAATTAGCATTTTTAATAAATAAAGTCCTCGCCGTAATACAAATAATACCCCAAAGACCTTTTTGTTCACTATTCTTATATTGATTCCACTAATTACCTCTCTGGCTCAAAAGTCCCAATTAATCAAAATACAATGTATCTGAGTCGATCAAAAAATAATAATAATAATATTTACAGTTCACAATAATCATCCTTCCAAATACTCTTTCAAATCATATGCAATGCAACTCCTCATGAATACCTTTCAAAGTTACGATCAAATGTGCACAACAAGCATGCCAAGTCAACTTCTCTATTTTGTACCTGAAAATGATACGGTGAGCTACACTTGCCCAGCAGAGAAATCTATACTCAAGCTATATGAAAATGCGATGAAGTATGCACAAAGAGTGAAAGAATTCAATAAGTGAACACGAGAAACATGGGATTATCACAACGAAATCCAGATTACGGCTAAAAGGTTCCAAACATCTTGTAAGTATGCCTAACAGTTCGCATGTCAGGTAGAAGCATTAATAAACTCACATCAATCAAACGTACTCGCAATAGGTTCGCAACCATTTCGATACTCCTCATAATCTCAACCACTCTGCATTTCCACTCCTTGCGTTGCAGTCTGCATTACCACTCCTTGCGCGCAGTCAACATCACCCATTATCTGGGTCACTGCATTACCACTCCTTGGGTCACTGCATTACCACCCCTTGCGTTGCAGTGTGCACTACCCATTATCTGGGTCACTGCATTACCACCCCTTGCGTTGCAGCCACTTCGTCATTCCAATCCTTAATTACGGCCACTCAAATCCCAATAATTATACAACTCCTTCAATAAACACTTCTCTAATCTCATGTCACAATAAAGCACGTCAATCAAATCAACTTATAGGTCAAACACGCATTAACAATCATATTTCAATGTACCCCAAACGATCAATCATAACAGAACATTGACTGATAAACAAGTACACGCCTTTTTCTCTTAGTATATCACAATATCATACCAACCCCATAGTGACTCTACAATATACTTCCCGCTAATATTGATACTTAGATCTCATGGAATAAGCGCCCAAAGAATTTGAAGGATAAGTGAGTCATGCGGACACACATTACTATGCTACCACTTGGGTCACTAAAAAACCTCACGTCTACCAACTATACTTTCCACAACGTCCCACATAGACTATGGTACTCCTAAACAACCTTACATCATGTATTCCATTTACAACGATACTAAGATTACGCTTGCCGAGTATCGAAGGAATTTGAAGATCAACAAAATTGGAACTCGAGTAATCAAGCTTAGATATGGTTTAATGATGTTTAAAATGTGTTGGAAGTGATCGGGAGTCAAAACAGACGAACGAGAATCAAACAGACCAAAACTGTCTCAGAGAGCATGGGGATCGATCCCCCTCAACATGGGGATCGATACCGCAACAGCAAAAACCAATCCAGACAGAAGAGCAGTCAGTGTTCGACAATTCATTAAAAATTTCATACTCAACAATTTTCAAAGATTCCAACACCAAAACGTCACCAACTTACCAATCTTTCAAACCCATAAGGACCCGTAACCAATAGAGTCATTTTACCATTGCTAAACGATGAAAAACACTGCTCTGTAAGCTGCCCAGATTTTCAGATTACAGGGCAATCTTATAAAAATCACTATAAATCGAATTCTGAATATTTTTGAGCGATTCTAGTCCCAAAAGTTGCGCGATTGAATGAAGTTTAAAAGATGCAAGGGAGCCTTAGTCAAATTCGTACTCAAAAATTGGCAAAACAGGCATTTACAGAAGCAATACGAATATGTCTAACAACAACTTGACAGATTCGTGACCAACTTTCTAAAATTTACCATTAATTCAATTCTTAACGGTTTCAGGTGATTCTAGTGGCATTAGAACGGGCCCTAAGTCTACTCTATTTCATATGAAGGGACCAAAATTCAATTCCAAGTTTAAGATGACGAAAAACCCCAAAAATAGTAACCTGTTTTGCAGAATTTTGAAAATGAAAGGAGCAACCTCAAACAACGAAATAAGACACGATCTAGGTACATAAACACTGTATAACGCATAACAAGAGTAAGAAATCTCTACCTCAAGGGTTTTGAGCAAAACCCCAAGATCAAACAAAGCCCTAGCTCCAAGTTTGAAACCCAACAGGAACTCCTCCACCGAGCTCCACCTATGCGAACCGAGAGCCAATGATAGTTGAACAAGGTGGGATACACTTGGGTTTCATGGATTTATGGTGGTGTTGCAAGAATTTCGAGTGGGAGAGAGTGTGAGCCGTGAGTGAGGGAGAGGAGAGACGTCTGAGAGAAGGAGGAGGGGAAGATGATTGTGTGGTTCTCAACCTATACACATCTATATATATATATATATATATATATATATATATATATATATATATATATGAGTCCCCTTCTTATAAGGACTACCTTATTTTAATAAAATGCATATCTCCCTTTTCCGATCGAATTTTGATGATCCGAGCCGCTTAATGTGTTTAAAACGTGATTTTAAAGGTACTTGCAAGAAATTAGCAAAAAAAAAGACCGGAAATGGCTTCATCCGAGCAGTTTTTGTTTGTTTTTTATCTAACAGTTCAAATAAAAACTACTCAAATCAAGCCCTTCCTGGTCATTTTGTTTCCAATTTCTCGCGGGTACTCTTAACATCACGTTCTAAACACATTGAGCGGTTCGGATCATTGAAATCCGATTGGGAAAGGCGAGAAATGGAAAGGTCTGCATATAAGGTCCTCACCTGAAGATTTCTGTGTGTGTGTGTGTGTATATATATATATATATACACACACACACACACACTACGGATCCAGTGAGGGATCCCTTACCTGTCTACCGTGCGGACCTCCCCTTTCCCGATCAAATTGCAACGATTCGAGCCGCTCAATGTGTTCAGAACGTGATTTTAAGAATACCCGCGAGAAATCAACAAAAAAAATTAATCGGGAAGGGCTTGATCTGAGCAGTTTTTTACTGAACCGTTCAATCAAAAGCTGTTCAGATCAAGCCCTTCCCGATCATTTTTTTTGCTGATTTCTCACGAATACCCTTAAAATCACGTTCTGATCACTTTGAGCGACTCAGATCGTTGCAGTTGGATCAAAAAATGGGAGTCCCGCACGGTAAGCCCGTGCGGGATCCCTTATGAGAACCGGACTATATATATATACATACACACACACACACACACACATAATGCACAATCACCCTTCTACTTATTATTGCATCAAACTAACTCCCAAACTATCATTCCACCACACATCAACACCAAAATAGATTTTCCACATTCATTCTCATATTAAACCATAGTTCCACATTAAAATTATTATGGAACAAAATTTTAAAAATCATGAGTCTCTACAGACTACACTCTATCGCCCTTAAAGAAATTTCGTCCTCGAAATTTTATCAACCGAGTCTATCAAGCCACGCAACAACTAAAACATGCAATACCTGTGAAATAACATGAGGCACAATACCCAAGAAATCTCAAGAAGCTAATCGTTGCGAAGTTTAGATTAATGAGTTACATTGATTATAATGAAAACAAGTCTAGGCATTTCCCTCCTCTAATCTTGTCTCCCTTTTTCTCTCCATACAATGCGACGGTTTCTAACTTTAGATCAGGCCATTCTATATATGACGTTAACATTCCCAATTTAAATCAAATAAATGTGACTTACCAAGCATACCAAACAATTCTTCTTGAAAGCTATCATCTTCATTTTCTTTTTGCCTCAAATTCAATCAAAAGAAATAGTTTAACCACACATATTGAGTATCATTCAGTCCACTATTTACAATCACTTCTGACTTTTGTACCCTAATAAATTAAACTCTAACATTCTGCTTCCAACAACAAATAACCACATAACTAAACTCCAAGACACTAAATTTTTATCAATATCGTCAACTGTTTGCCACTTTTATGATTACGCCAAAAAATCTAACAAGTGAATCCCTTAAGCCACCACATCAACAAGGATTTCAATCATACTCAGAGATAATTAACGTCCTCAATTCTTCAATACATTGATCATAACTACAAAATTCCAAGTCACTACTCAGAGGATACAACCCAAAAATTATGTTACTAACCTCCCCTCGTCATTATTAATTTCAATGCACTGTAGCAAACGCCACGGTATGCAGTAACACGCAATCTCTTCATTGATGGAATCTAAGACTAGTATCCTACTCGAACCCATCTCCAGTTTCTCTAAAAAGCAACCTCATACTCTTTATCCAATGTGAACCCAGTTCCCTAACATACCATGCTATCTCCTAACCATATCAAGTCATGAAAATTTGTTAACAATATTCATCTAAGTATACAATTCAATCATATTTGTTAGGTTAACACTGCACAAAAACACATCTAATTTTATGGGATCCATAAACTTACCTCCCTGGAAATGACTAATAAAGAGATTCGCCTCTAAAACCAAAGTCCAAAATTCTCATACTTAACGTACATCTAATAAGAGGTTTAAATACAATATAGAACATTTTCCTTAAGCTTTTCTTCCTAGTCTTTTACTCTTGTAGCTAAATCTCATATCGACCTCAAAAGGGAAACAAATCAATCCTTGGAGTCAGACAAACAAAATACCAATTCAATTCATGGAGCAACTAAGTGTACACTAAATAATAAATCTGTCAATGAATTACCAAATACTAATGCTTGCTTCATGTATTCCAATATTTCAAGTTCTCCCAATATGCCCATCATCGGTCCCAAATACTAGGTATACACCACATACAACTTTTGGATCTTCTGTTCTATTTTAATCCCAAGCAAACACTTTTTTTTTTTTTTTTTTTAAATCACACTCAATGTGATGCTCAGAAGGTCTTATAGCTTTATCTTCAAATAATATGTTCAAGCATGAAGTAGGGTTGATCAAGTTCATATGTAGGTCCAATACTCCACACATTACATACTTGATACACATTGATTCCTCAGTTTCAAAACGTGATGTTCTATAACATGTCATAATGATAGATCCAACCTCCAAAGATTATCAATAACAACTCTTTCTGTTCATTCATTAATACCGCAACCATTTCTCAACATAGTATATATACAAAAATTTACCCACATGAGACATATCAAGTGATGCTACTCAGATATGCATACTCTCTATTTCTCCTTTCAAACAATTTGGTAAACTTAACCCATAGCAAAGAATTTTATTGCAGTTAAACCAGCCTCGAAGAGGCATAAGGAGACTTTCATAATATCTTGTTTATTAACTCACTACATGAGAACCAAGTCCGAATTGAATTTTTTTTTTTTTTGTTGCTACTAAAACCTTCACAACAAAATAATTCGAGATCTTAGAGTATAAAATCAGCAAACAAGTACAAATCCTCAATTGGAAGGTCACATAATCTCTTTTACATCTAGTTCCTTAGTGACATGAAAATCTTCCCCCCCCGCCCCCTTTCTTTTTTGAGTTTCTAGTCTAGATATTCAATCTTGAAGTCATGGTGGCCAGCCGTATTCCAAACTGAATATCAGGAAGTAGATCCTCAAGTCCTAAAAAAAAAAAAAAAAACAAGTTTCACATTTGCAAATATCGTCATCTTCAGCAATCGTCATATCACATAGCATGCGCATATTAGAGCACCACAAGTTTATGTTTCACTATCTAAGATAACACAATAAAACTAGTCATCTAACCTCAAATCTCGAACCAAAGAATCCCTTTAGAATCAAATTTGCAAATCACAATGATAACGGAATGCATGCTCCTATCATTCATGGAGAGGACACCAAAAGTACTCCAACCCTCAATGTTTCCTTTGTCAACCAAACCTCATGACTCTCATGCACAAAATCTCCAAAATAAATTTAACTCCCAAGACCGAAATCAGCCCTACAATTTCTATGTTACCCCCATCTTGTACTGTTTGTCTAAGACTCACCGAGTATTTCACATGAATGATTGATTAATCTAAGACTTCATTTTCCATTTGCATTTCAAAAAAGAATCATGCACAGTTGTTAACCTCTCAATTCTTACCAAATCATTATAACCCCTGCCCAAACCAACATGGTTAGGCTCAAAATTCTACAGCAGCAACATGCAGAAAAGAAGACGTATCACATTCAGACAAATAAGATCATATAGGCATGTACTCCACATAGCACATAGCACAAAGCACATAAGCATGTAAGTGGTAGGCATGTGATCACACAAACACCTCATTCACATAAAATGAACAAAGGAAGCTCAAGCTATTGACTTGCATCATATATCCTATAACCTTCATGAAAGCTCCCATGGTCTTCAAATGGCTGAAGCATAGAATGAAAACTCATTAGATAAAGCTGAGTTTAGTTCATATGCCTAAACAAACATTTTAGCTCCACCTTTGTTCACTCCTAGGACCTAGACTTTATTCATCTGCTTAAATGAGGAAGACTCATAAAGACCTTCTTTAAAGAAATCCACTACGCTTGCCTGTATTGAAGTTTACACATTGTTAAGTGTTCTTCCTCCTCCTAAATTGAATATCTAGGCTATTTATAATTATTTCCAAATGCCCACCAGCGTACGAATGTGCCATGAGCCTTGAATAGATCGTAAATCAAAGTAATGATAGGTTAGACATTAATAAATGAAACAAATTACCCCTTCTCCCACAACTGCTTCACCCCATCATTTTTGTCTTTTGATTTTCGTCGCGCAACCTTGGTACCCCTTGTTTTCTATGGCAAGAAAATCTGCAATGGATTGATGAAAAGTAACCATTTAGTTGTTAGATCCATCATGTATGCATATATCTGTCACAACAAATTAAACAAGTAACAAATTCATATGCCTTTCCCTCAAGACCACTTTGAGAAGCCCATAATATCATAGGGTCCCAAGGAGTCAGATTGTGTAGTGGCATTTTATCAAACATAACATATGCATTACCCATGGAACCATGTTTCTATCAATTACAAACCCAGTATAATCCCCATCTCATAGCATGAGAAAAGAAAATGAACTCCACGTATGGATTTTCAAACCCAACAGTACTAAAGCACCCAATTATTTCTAATCAGATTGAAATGAAAGTCCAGTAGAAGCGTAGAACCGATTTTCTTTTGTTCATCCCCTGTCGTGTCTTCATTTTTTTGAATTATAACGTTTAGCTTCGTCCTTCTTACTCAATGGCGAAAACATAATTGCAGAAGAGTACACCAAGGGCTAAAGCTGTATGGCTAAATAAAACTAAATCCAAAACTACACCTTCAGACGAGGTCTCTTTGGGGAATCCAAAATGTGTTCATTTTTACAATAGGAATTACATTCAAATGTGGTGATACAGAAACGTGCAAGCATCAAAGGACCAAATCAATGACCAATTTGTGTGGGTCATCACCCGAAACAAAAATCCCCAAATATTTGTTTATGTGTCTCTTAAGTGGAACTGAATATGGGATTAAATTATAACAGGGTCAACTGCCATCGCAATAACACGTGTAAAACATAAATCATACTGCATTGAGAGAAAATTACAGCTTGCTTGAAAGGGGAAAACCAGCCATAGCTACAAATTCCATGTACCGTACCAAAGAAATCGAAAATCTGGGTGAAATGGAGAGAAAATTAGGGCTTACTTGAAAAGGGAAGATATCAGACCTGTTTCCTCAAACTAGTCTTCTAATGGAGTTTTGAACTATCCACCAGATTTTACTAGTCTTAAACTTCATATTATTTAGTCCTCCAACTATTGGCTTGCACTATTTATCCTCCGTTAAGTTTCAAACGGAGTAGGACGGCAATCGTTTTTAAAAAAAAAAAAGTCCAATCACAATTTGCAATCCTATGGAGTAGAAACGTGATATAAGCTAGGACAGAATTGTTATCGTCTCTTTAGAATAATATGATCGAATAATAAGATCTTCACCCATTTAAACGGATAAATTGAGCACTTAATTTTTAAGATCCGTTAAAGATGACAGGAATGGGTGCTAAATTTTATCGTTGAGGTAGTTTTGATCTTAGTAATTTTAGCTAATTTTTCAAATGCAAATGGGTTGAATTTTTTTTTACAAACGGTTGCCGTCCTACTGTGCCGTTTGAAACTTAACGGAAGGACAATAGAAATAAAACTTGATAGTTTGAGAACAAAAACGGATAGTTGGGAGTTTTAAAAAAAACTTCTAATTTGTTAGTTCTATTCTTGCCCATATGCTAGACTTCCTGAACACGGGAGATATCAATCGAATAGAAAAAAGAAAAATGCGGAGAGGAGTGTGAGTGATAGCTGAGGATCAGCATAGGTTTCCGTTTCTTGACGTAACGATAAGGACCTAAAGCTGCAGCCATTGCCCTAATTTTTAGATCCGACAACGACGACCCAGGAAGGGTACTGGTGGCGATGTATTTCCTGCAATGGTGCTTGCCGACCATGGGGCTGCATAGGTTGACTGGACTGGAAGGAGAATTGATGAAGAGTATAAGAGGAGGAAACAAAAGTTAGGGTTTATTGGGGGTGGGGAGAACTGACTTTTATTTGGGCAAACACAAGTCTATACTAACGCTTTGTTTTGGGCCTTTACTAGAAACGCTCGATCTAGTAACGGTTCACTCAAAACCGTTGCTGGAGTCTCGTTTCTAGTAATGCTTGTAAAAACCATTACTAAAACCCTTCTACACTAACGGTTTATCCAACCGTTGCTAAAAAGCCGTTAGGAGATCTCAACTTTCGTGTAGTGGTGGTGGGGATAGGCTCGTCAACAATGACATTCCACACAGCCATTTATGTTTTATGTCGGAAAGAAAGAAAAGAGGAAGAAAAGTAGAAAGTTGATTGATGGCTGACAAAGAGAAAAAAAAATGACGGAGCTTTGACTAAAGTTGAACAGCAGGTGAAAAGGAAGTAAAGAGCAAAGGGCTTATATAGTAAGTTGGCCCATGAAGCATTTATGGCGACCATACACCAAGAGCCACGTCGGTACACAAAGAGACGCTGCCAACGGTTGAGGTACCCACTTCTCCACGGGACGGTTCGAAGGTAGCAGCAGAAACTTGATAAAATTATGCACGCGGACAACATACACCCGTCAATCGCGCGCAGAGGGCAGATGTAGGTGCGGAGAGGGCATATGTAGGTGCGGGCAAAAAAATTGCTAACCCACAACCAAGGAAGACTATTTGACCCCCGAATTACAAGCAGGCACGAGGCAATGGGGCCCATGGGAAGGGAACCCCTTGGTCAAATTTTCACCCCGAGAAGAATAGTTGACCGCCCAATGAGAAAAGAGCATGTGTGCAAATAAGACATTAGGGTGCCCCTGCGGAAGATCACCCGCGGGAAGGGAAGCCATTGCGGGACCCCCACCGGCCCTGCAGAATGGAATGACACACCCCCGAATAGTTTTAGCAACAGGAGACTGTTAAGAGCTAGCAAGTTGCTGGGATCTCGTAATCATAAGAAAGTTACGTCGAAGAGTTCCTGGGGTTCTCTCCTAGCCAGGAGGAAGGGTCCAGAAGGAACCTCATGGAGAACGTGCGATCGCCGTGGGAGGGCGAGTTTATCCAAGGCCTAGAGGTACACACGTGTTGGGGTCTTATAGGAGCGCTGTTTTGGGCTTGACCTAGACCCTGGTGCCCTATAAATACCCCTGACATTCCCAATGATGAGCAGGTGGATTTTTCTGGGAGAGAGTGTGTGGACACTGAATCTGAGGAAGAAGAATATTCTTCTTTAGAGAGAAGAAGTGACCTCACCTACTCTAATTCAAAAAGAAAAGCCAGATACCCCACGGAAAATAACAAAGACACGCTGCCTTTGTCTCTTATATACCTTTTGCTCCTCCCCTCACCAATCAAGATTCTCTCTCCATTTCCTTCTACTAATTATTGACCAATCGCATCTCTTCAGCTCACAAATACTCCCACATAAGCACCTCATTACAAACCCCTCTAACCTACAAACTATTAAAAAAAAAGAAGAAGAAGATTTAGTTAACATTTCCGAAAATCAGGACGTTACACATTCACTTAGGACCCTGTTGTAGGACAACCAAGAGAGGAATAATATCATGCAATGGTCATCGTAGGAGTTAAAGGGATGAATAGATTCTCGGAGGAAGAGAATCCTAGAAATCACATATTATAACAACTATTGAAGAAATCAGTATTATGACATGATGTTCCTTGTTGTTTATGAATTTCCTTGTATAATTCTGTACAATGTAAGGGTTAGTGGGGGTATGAGTTATCTACTGAATGTAAATCACTCAATGTGCTACTTTTTGGCATACTTTTCAACCAACAATACAGCTATGGCATGTTCTTGAGTTAAGATCATGTCTCAAGCAACTTGATCCATATCCACAACTGTCAAAAATTCCCAACATTCGTAGAAAAGTATAAGTTTATTTTTAGCAAGCCAACTTCAATGAAATAGCACACTCACCTTAGAGATCCAAAAGACAAAAACGAAAAGCTTCCTTCTCAACCTTGAGGTAAAGACTCGTCCCCCAATCCTAAAATATGAATGAGACTACACTTAGAATAATTCATGCTCCAACTTATGATATAATGCAAGTAAAATGATGGATGATGTGTTCAATGAGATTTTATACAAGAATTTCCAAGAATAAGGCTTAGTCCATGACCAACATGAACGCTTTTGACCATATCCATTACATAATCATGAATTCTAAGAATTCCACTTAAACCGTTGAAAAGTTAACTTCTTCCTCTTCGAATCGACAGGTCATTCATAAAAAACAGAGTTCGGGTAACCTTACCACGGCCTCGCGATTATAACTTAACAATTACTAAAACTGGTGCAGAGCCAGATTTTAAGTAAACTTTAACAACAAATCTGTTATTGCTCGGGCATAACCACAGCGCACGGGTTGCACCGTTGGAAAGCCCCACAAGTCTAGTTTTCAGCAAAGAAAGCGGAATGTGATTTCGAGTCTCGAGCTAGGAGATATGACTGTTTTTCCAACTTGTGTCAGTGCTGACTGCTCAATTCCGAATTTGAGTGATGCTAGGTTAAAAATTTCTATAGAGCTCAATACTTTGAACTAGATCCTGAAATTTTTACTGTAGATAGAAGACTCATAGAGGAACTCTCAGAAAAATTTCTAGAAATTTCAGAACTTTCGAACTATCTCAATAAAATTCCCCAAAATCAGACAGACATGCATTTTTCAATTCTGCAGAATTCTTAACCAAGTAATTTCTGTTCTAAACCACTTTAACTACACAAAATCCATTCTCCTAAGACCTAATTAGGCTTAAAACTACAAGAATATGCAGGTATATACATGTTTGATCAAACCCAAATCATAAATTAGGTATAATATAGGGTTTACCTTCAATTATATCTCCCTAATTCTTTCACCTTCTCCTTCCTCTCTTCTTCTTCTTCTTCTTCTTCTCTCTCTCTCTCTCTCTCTCTCTCTCTCTCTCAACGTTATACAGAAAAAAAAGAACGGTGGAGGGGTGGAAAAACCGTAGAAGCTTATTAGGGAAGATTTAAGAGAAGATTTATCCCATGAGGTTGGGTGCATGGATTTAAATGAGCCATGTGTCATCTTTATCCTTCATTCCACCTACCAAGTCAATCTCTTTTAATTAACTTAATTAAACCCTTAAACTTAATCTCTTCTTTTTCTTTTTTCTTTTTAAACTTAACTAAACCCTCAAATTTAATCATGTATCGATAAATAATTAATGAATGATATGCGAATAATAACGCAACACGTGTATCAAATAGCATGACCTATGCAACATAAAGTTAAATGACATATGCGATGCATGTGCATGCTCGGAACGGGTGTTACATAAATACCCTTGACATTCCCAATGATGAGCAAGTGGATTTTTCTGGGAGAGAGTGTGCGGACACTGAATCTGAGGAAGAAGAATATTCTTCTTTAGAGAGAAGAAGTGACCTCACCTACTCTAATTCAAAAAGAAAAGCCAGATACCCCACGGAAAATAACAAAGACACGCTGCCTTTGTCTCTTATATACCTCTTGCTCCTCCCCTCACCCCTCAAGATTCTCTCTCCATTTCCTTCTACTAATTATTGACCAATCGCATCTCTCCAGCTCACAAATACTCACACATAAGCACCTCATTACAAACCCCTCTAACCTACAAACTATTAAGAAAAAGAAGAAGAAGAAGATTTAGTTAACATTTCCGAAAATCAGGACGTTACACATTCACTTAGGACCTTGTTGTAGGACAACCAAGAGAGGAATAATATCATGCAATGGTCATCGTTGGAGTTAAAGGGATGAATAGATTCTCGGAGGAAGAGAATCCTAGAAATCACATATTATAACAACTATTGAAGAAATCAGTATTATGACATGATGTTCCTTGTTGTTTATGAATTTCCTTGTATAATTCTGAACAATGTAAGGGTTAGTGGGGGTATGAGTTATCTACTGAATGTAAATCACTCAATGTGCTACTTTTTGGCATACTAGGTATTGAGGAAGGAGAAGTATAGTATCAACATGAGGAGAGAGTGGAAGCTGAACAGGAGTTAATTAAAACGATCAGAGACTTGGATCCAGTACCCTTGGAGTGCTCTGATCATTCTCTTTAAATTTCAGTTGTAACTGTAATTTGAACTCTAAACATAAGTGGGAGTATTTTGAATTTGGGTACACATTAAAAATTGACTATGCTTTATATTATTGGGACTACTTAATGATCGTTTTAATTAACTTAATCATTTTAGAAATTAGTTAAATAATGCCACCGAGAATTGGGGTGTTACATCAATAGTCAAGTTGTTTTAACAAAATACTATTTTAGTTGATATATGTGAAAAAATGACTTGTCTATAAATCAGTAAAAACACAGGCTTTAGTCAATTTAGACTCACCCTAACTCATGAATTTTCCGATCGTTAAAAAAAAAATTGCTAATTAGGTTCTTCTTAATTTACAATAAACGCAAAATAATTGTAGTCCAAAAATCGAACCTAACTTCCATGTACACCAACCAATGAATAAGAAGAAAAAACAAGATAAGAGTACATATGCGACTCAAGGAAAAGTCACCAAAAAAAAGAAAGCTCATAAAAAACCTAATTTCCATTGTAGCCAAGCCCAGGACCAACATTGGAATTTGGTGACACCATGATTACCTCTAAATTAATCTAATCCTCTATTGATCGACTTCCGGTATACTCTCTAGACTCGGCCTCCACGACCGTTGATGCTGGATCTCGAACTGATCGCTACGGTCCACCAACGAAGACAACACTTGTTCCACAGGCATACTCTGCACCTGATCAACATTTCCCAGTAATTCCCTCAGCTGCTTCTTCGTAATCTTGATCTTCACCTCTCTACCACATGGCTCTGACGATGAAGATGAAGATGCAAACGATGATGAGTTTTCACCCAATAGTCTTTGTTTTGCCCTGTTAGGAAATCCCTTTGATCTTTCTGTAGACTCCCAGTCATCGTCATTTGCCCAGACCATCGATGCTTTCTTACGTCCAGCACAAATATTTCCCATGAGGAGCTGATTATACGAGCTGATTGATCTGAGATATACTTGGAGAGGCTTATATTGCTGCATATATAACAGGAGAGAGAGAGAGAGAGAGAGAGAGAGAGAGAGAGAGAGAGAGAGAGTATACGGAGGTGTGTATATATATAGAGAGAGCCAGATCGAGGGAGGAAAATTAATCAAGAAAGGGAGGAAATGACGAGGTCTGCGTTTTACTAGGCAAATGGAAGGAAATATTGGTCAGGTGATTAGTTGACCAATTTACAGGGGACGTGGGGCATGCAGCTTCAGCTGGTTTGAAGGTAGGCTAGGCTAGGCTATATAACTAGCTCGATCGGCTTGGCTTCTAGTAATTTATCTCATCTGGAATTCTAATGACCGAATTTCTGAGCCCCTTTTTTCCCCCAGATTAAGGAGAGTTTAAGAGTTTGATCTAGCTCTAAATTGGTTTATTCTCATTGTCATACTAATTAAGGGCATCAATTGCTTTTGTCATACTCCCTCCCTACTTAATTTGTCTATTACGATTTTGCGTGCATTTTTAACGGCTTATATCTCTTGACGTATATTGTTAAAAATATGTAATATGAATTTTGTTTGAAAGATTTCAATTTTTTTTTATTAAACAATGATTTCAAAAATAAAATATACGTTAAGAGATATAAACCGTTGAAAATGCACGTAAAATCGAAGTGGACAATTAAATAAGAACGGAGGGAGTATAAGCTATATAGTCCGATTTGGAGAGCCTGTGGTGAGGGAGGTCACCACAGGGTTGTAGCCCTCCCAAAACGGCAACGTTTCGATTAATGAGGCGCACCCAAAGATACTAAGTAGGGGATACAAATTTCCAACTAGCAATGTAAAACGAATACGAGCGCTAATCAGATCGATTCACTCTTCCTCGTATCAATGGCTACCCAATCGCCGACAACTACTTTTTCATAGGAATGTATAATTGTAAAGTGATCCATAATATTACGTGGCGGTACACTCGAACTACTTCTTTACGGGAGTAATTTCACTCGTTTAATGGTGGAGCTGGTGAAACAACGCCGCCGACTGTATAAATTAAGAAGTACGCATGCCAGCCTGTAGTACTATATATAGTAAGTAATAGTATATTAGCAGTGTGAAAGCTGCAAAGAGATGGAATCTAATCAAATGGGTGTTGAAGTGTAAACTGAAACATAAAAACGGAATCATTCAACTGCTTCTGATTTTCTTGGGGGTCGACACGTAAGTGTAGGATTAGTCATCGTACGTACGGACGGACTAGAAAGTTTTACTAGTAAGCTCTAAATTATTCTGGCCATGTGTCATTCCACTGGCATTACACGTTTTGGCGCTGGCCGGACAGACACAGTAGTTTGTTTTTGTTCAAGCGGTGAACAAAATGCTAACTCGCCTCATTCAGGTTAGTGATTAACTTACGCACCATAATTTTTTGATTTTGTCTTTTTCTAAATTTTTTTTTTGCGTTTATTAGTTTTACGTCAAATTTTTATGGGATATAGGTGAGTAAGAACGAGAAGAATCGAAAAAGTATTAAATTATAACTTTTAAATAAGTATTTTGAGAAATATCCAAGAAAAAATTCAAAAACTGTCCTTTTGAGCTTTTCTTTGGATATTTTTCAAAATACTTGTGTAAAAGTAAAAATGTTACCGTTACCTGGATGGGGTCTTGGGTTTGATTTCATGGTCGGTATTCTTTTAACCCCACAGATCAGGTTATTGTCAGGCTATTTTTTTTTTTTTGGGGTGATGGTAGTTAAGGAGACACTTATGTCTCTATCAACTACTCCCTTCATCCCAAATTTTTGGTTTTAATTATTGCTGGTTGTCTTAGAAATATTGTCCCAGTTGAAAAGTAACATACAAATAGTGATGATTTTACTATTTTACCCTGAGTTCTCTCTTTCTGAACCCTGTATATCAAAGATAGCCTGATGGATGCACATAAAAAAGCCTTAAAGTAAGGAAAATTTTTAGAAGAAACAACATAGAAATTCTCTTTTGAAATGTTGTACATTGGGGCGGATCAAAAACAAAAATGTTGTACATTGGGATTAGACAAATCATCACAAATGTTGTACGATGATTAATGAGTACGAATGATTATGAAAAGTAAGGATTTGTAAGAATTCAATTAATTTAAAGGTTAGATAGTGAAACAAGATTTGTATTCTTCTATTCATACTTCAATTATTTTAATGTGAGTGTTAAAATTCATGGTGTTGCTTTTTGGCTCACAACATTTTACACCAGGTATCAAAGAATGAATGGAAGGGCCATACTTCCAGAATGATCGAGGAAGCCATTGTTAACCCAAAGTCCGTTTAAAATTGGAATCCGTACCCTTAGATGCTCTTTTGATAAGTCGATCTATATTTTGGGAATTGAAATGTAATTGTATTCTGAGGCTAAATTTCTAGATTAACAATTTTGTTTGTTTTAGACCACATGCTTCCGCAAATTATGATAAAATATGATCATATTATCTTGTGAAGAAAAAATTGTTGTTAAATGATTTAAGTATTTAAAAAATATTTAAATAGCGTGTCTGAAAATTGGAGCATTACAACATTTTCCCGGCCTGTCTCTATTCCTAAGATATACTAAAAGGAAGAATAACAATTTCGTGTTCCCCTGATTTGAAGTCCTATCGGAATTCTATATTTTTAAAGAAAGTTATTTTAAAAAGAAAAACGAGCAGCAGTTTCATATAATCTGTGGTACGGTACTCAACAAAATAATCCGGAAACGATGAAACAAAAAAGTAGAACCCCAACAATTAAGTACCAAGAGACCAAGTAGAGACCATTAAATGTCAATGAACAATTAATGAACCCATAACCCAACTGGAAAGAGGGGAAATGCAACTCCAATAATTCTAAGTACCCAAAAAAATATACCTCAAAAAGATAATTTAATAGTAAAGTGAATCTGTACCATTAATTTATCTTTTCGGGGCAAGGGCGGAACTGTTTATAGGCTACCATGGGCTGTAGCCCATGTCACTACCAAGAAAACCAAAAAAAAAAACACTATATGAAGAATTGAATCTAAGTAATTTTTGTTCAACCCCACCATCCAAATGATTTCAGCTGGCAATACCTCGAATCGCGAGGCTTCTGCAAGTATTTTCTTATTATGCAGAGCACAAGTTGATGTGCTTAGATTTGTACTGATTCAGTTGATGCAGAGCACTGGCTAATTTGCCTATGTTGGCTTAAAATGCTGGTTTTCACAATCTTACTCTTTTAGGTTTAAATTATAATGGGACAAAAAAAAAAATGTAACTTTTTTTGAGATTTGTCAATGTCAAAGAGTTTATATGAGAGGGTTTTTTTTTTTATTTTTATTTTTATTTTTTATATTGTGCATGTTAAAGATATTACTGCATTAACTCTTAATAAATAGATATCTGATGTCCTCACTCGTTAAAATTTGAACATTTGCAATATGCAAAGTCAATGGTATGATGGTGCTACCAATATGTGCGATGCATGAATCGGATTACAAGTCTTATTTCTTAGAAATTGATCGTATGCATATTATATACACTATTTTGCCCACCGATTTTATTTTTATTAGCCCAGGGCAGAATCAAATCCTGATTCCGTCCTTATTTCGGGGTATATTTTTTGTCCGCTTAATATGATTGGAAGGGGAAAAAAAAAAAAATGAAAGGAGGTTATAAGAACCGCCACTATACACAAATCATGTAGTATGTCTATATATAGTGCAGGGCTAGTTTGCACTAAAATGAAATCCCACCATGCCAACTAGTTACAATAATGAAGATTCAAGTACTTAAAATCCCTATGATTTGAGCGACTTAATTAATTTCCAAGCATGGCTTTGCCTTCATCAACAAGAGAATAAACACAAGCCATGACAAGAGCAAACCATACTAACATGATTAATAATCCATGACAAAATCAATTCACAAGGTAAACTTAACATTAATAAAAGGAACGGTGATAGAAGCGAACCGTTCCACTACCGTTTGTTTAGTTGAAGAGTGGAAGGAAATTTGTTCAAATTGATTTGATTTTTGTTAGCGCAAGTTCTTGAAAAGGAATATTTTTTTTTTGAACAGCAAAAAGATTAACCTTTGAAGATGATTAAAAAAAGGTAAAACGACTTGGAGCATAACGACATCACAAGAGGAGCGTACGACCCAACAGAGATGGTCCCTGTGCACCCATGACAATCATATGCTGTCTAGAGCCCAAAGAAAAGTTGGCGAAAATGTGTTCATATTTTTTGAACTGAAAAAAAAAAAAAAAATAGACAATCCTATAAGAGCCCTTCCTGCCCTTACCATTTCAATTCTCAAACTCAATATCTAAGTAAAGTTGTACAAACCTAGAAAAATTCATTCCAACCAATGAGTCAAATTTACACTGAAATAATTTTTAGTACTACAGTAGTTAAAAGGAACAATACTAAGAAGAACAGCTTTTAACTTGTAACATACGTAATTACTTGTACAATACGTACCAAACGAAAAACAGAGGACCATTATAGAATTAATACCTTGATATATAATTAACGTTCTTTGTCCTTTTATTATCCAAATTGTAATTCCGAGTCCAATTATTACGTCACTAACATGTATTACTGACTACAAAATTGAAACTCAGAACAAAAACAGCCTTGGAATAATTGAAAGATATCTAAAAACAACCTTTTAGAGATTTCGATTCCTTTAGAGAGAGATCACGAAGCAAAAAGAGAAGAAGAGAGTGTTGATTGGTTGAAATTATAGGGTGTTTTGCATCTTTTGATAGGACGTCAATGCACATTTTAATGGGACCTCCATTTGTGATATACTCCAAAATTGTAGTACAATAGTAGCAGTAGATCCTTGCCCCCGGCCGCCCCCAACCCCACCGGCCCTCCCCCCACTATTTTTTTTTTAGAGAAAATTAGTACTACTATTTTAATAAGAAGCTAAACAAGCAACAGTTTCGTATAAGAGAATGACGAGGAGCCATGAATAAGTCGTTCACACAAAAAGCAGAACCCATGACAAGAAGTTAGTATACCAAGAGATCACCAAGTAGAGAGACCAGTAATGTAAATGAAGAACAACAATGAACCCATACCCCAACTGGAAGGAGGCGCAATACATCTCCCAAAACTTGAATATCTGTTCCTCATCCAATCACTACAACGTTAAACAGTCCCCGAGGGATGAGCAAGCTGCCACCGGAGCACTCTTTCCTTGATGTGCCCAACAAGCGGTCCACTTTCAACTTGGAGCATTTTCCCGATATCCGTTCCGTTGAGCAGTGGTTTCACTTTCCAAAAATTCTCCAGACCCATAGTTTCTCCAAACAATAATCTGCCGCTGCATCACTAGTGGTTGGGACGTACAACAATGTTGACAGCAACAGTGTTACACGCCAAAGGTCTTCCATTGCATACTGAATCATACCTGCAATTACTCGAAGGCTGATAGGAACTTCATCATCATCATCATCATCAACACCCCTATGGCAGTCAAGTCGAGCTGGTTTTGTGTCATCGATGACCAAGAACCAGGGAATCAAGCCAACGAATCTCTCAGCAGCGTAGTAGTCCAAGCTCAAAACCATTTCACCATCGCCGTAGTTTAGCCCAAGAGACCACCGAAACAGGTACCTGACGGCTGGAAAAACATCAACAGAAAAGCCTGCGGATGCCGTATCACGCAGTGGCGTGAATAATGCAGAGTACAGAGCGAGCCTCCTTTGCTTAGGACTGAAGGTAGAGAATCCAACTCGTTGCATAAGTCACCATGCATCATCCATGTAAGCAGCACACAACCTATCACACCCATCATCGATTAGAGGCACAACAGTACCACCATAACAAAGCGGACGAACTCTGAAGACATCCCAGAATAACTGCAGGTCACAAATCATTGTTATTGCCTCTACAGGTTGATTGTCGCTGGCAGACGTCATCAAAAGATCAACTTCATCACCAGATCAACTTCATCACGGATACGTTTCCCTTTGAAAACAACTTCATCACCAACACATTTCCCTTCGAAATAACGTTTCCTCCTCAATCGACGTAATTTGATAGCAGCTTTCGCTTCGCTATCCATTAATGCAGCTCGTAGCTCTTCATCTAGTTCAAATCCAAGACTTGTAGCAAATTGAATAGCTCGAAGAACTCGAACAGCATCATCCAAAAATGTTTCCTTCGGATCCAAATGGGTCCTTATTTTTCCGGATTTAAGGTCTCTCATACCTTTTCCTGTAAAATCTTCAACCGAAGTGGTGTTAATGTTGTAGAACAAGCTGTTAATGGTGAGATCATTTAGATATGCGTCCTCTTCCAATTTCACTCCACGAACGTGGCTGCTACCGCAACTCTCAGTGTAGTCCTCCAATCTTAACTTGACAAAATCAACGAGGATGTCAAACAAGAACATCCTCGCTGTCTCCAAACATTGGAGGGATTTGCATCGGATGAGTATAACTTTCTTCACTCCTTCCCCACGAGAAGAAAAAATTAAAAATATTGATTTTTTCACAAAATTCTTTACCACTCGTTGTCCAGAGCAACATCGATATCAGAACACTTTCTGTCTTATGTCTAAAAGCTTATTACGAACCCACAAGCCGGCAATACGGATTTCAGTATGGAGGGTAACCTGAAGAAGAAAGTCGAATAGCAGCCTCTCCTCATCCGTCAGCTCAATTTGTATAACACTAACTTTACGAGATGGAGAGAGTAGAAGAGAATGATTGAACAAAAACCTACATATAAATCAGAAAGTGTTGGAAAGGAAAATGGTGAAGCGTAATAACCGTGCCGTAGTTCAGTGGTTGGTGCAATGGTCCAGATCATTTCCAGAAGATGCCACTTGGATCGACTATGAAGAGCTTGTCTCAAAGTTCCCAAATTTCCAGCCTTGAGGTCAAGTCTGCTTTTAAGGGAAAGGGAATGTCATGATCAGAGAGAATTTCCAAGAGTTTGTTTTTCTTTTCTCAGTGGAAGTTGGTTAGTTAGTTAGGGCCAGTTGAGCTGGCGCGTGCCATGTAATTTTCTCCTGTAAAATCATTGGGTTGGAATAAGAATCTGTCATTCTTTTCCATTACTTTTCCAGCTTTCTTCTTCTTAGTCATTACAGAAAGACATACTCATACTGTAATAGAATCATTAATAAGAAAAAATCGGAATATAAAAGACATACAAGGATACTGAGCCGCGATTCGAGATGACTTCTCGTCTTCGTCTTCGTCTTCTTCTACGGATGGGCTTTAGCGAGGAGAGACGGCAGAAAGGACTCGCGAACGACACAGGCTACGTTACGGTCATTAGGTTTATAATACTCCTATCTATATATATGGGCATGCATGCAGGACTAAAAATTGGGATAATTGTTCCATGCTCCGAGACCATTGCTATGTGGTGGTCCAGACAAACCACAACCAAATAATGTTGCCGGGTCCATACACTTGAGGGTGTGCTTCACAAAAAATTATTCAAATTATTCTAGGGCACCACCACGCTAAACTATTACTACTAATAGTGGCACACCTTGTGTCCACCATCAATTAATTATTAATATACTAAATAAGCCAAATGACTTTTTTTTTTTTGCATTTGTTAGCTTTTCATTGATTTTTTTTAGAATTATTGTTTATTCATGACAAAAGGAATCTAAAAAGTAAAAAATTACGATCAAAAATTAATTTTTTTTAATAAAGATGAAAATAAGCCAATAAGCTAATTTTTTTTGTCTTTATTAAAAATAAATAGATTTTGATCTTTTTTTACTTTTTAGATTCTTCTCATCATAAAGAAGCAATAATTCTCAAAAAATCGACAAAAAACTTACAAATGCAAAAGAAAAATTGAATAAGAACAAAAAAAATAAGCTATTTGGCTTATTATGCTAAACAACCCCTAAGCAAAAATATGTTGTGTACATGTACTCTCAAGCCTTGAACCACACATTCCTAAATTTTCAGATTTTTTAATACGAGTTTATTTTATTCACACTTCCAAAATTTAATTCGTAACTTTAGATACATGTCTTCCCGTGCATAGAATACTAAGAACGATGCTAGCGTGCATCGAACATGGGGTGGCCGGAAAAAAATTAAACAACATTTATTTATCAAATAGCATTGTGCTCATTCAATACACGAGGCCAAAAAAAAAAACCAGTAATGTGATTTTTTTGGCCCATGCATCGAACGGGTAGCTACTCCCTTTTTAAACTTTTATCGGCATATTTTTCAGAGAAAGTGACTCCACACACCTATTGATTGGTTTCTTGCTTGTTAACTAACAGTGTACCCGTTCGAGGCACAAAAGAGTTTAAAAAAGAGTTTCCCCCCCCCCCCCCTCATTAATTGGGAGGGCTGTAAATGAACTAGGCCATTAGTAAACTGTTCGACTCTCAGCTTAGTAAGGATTCGTTCGAGTTCGATTCGTCTATTAAATGAACCAAACCTAAATCTTATACTATTCAATTTGGTTAGGCTCGCGAACCTGTAGTTAAATATAATTTATACTCCCTCCGTCCCTTTTTAATAGTCCTGTATTCCATTTTGGGCTGTCCCTTAATAAGTGTCCATTTTGTAAAGTTAGTGGGTAAAAGTTGGTGTATTGTCTATTTTGTCCCTAAAAGTAGATTCCTTTTTGAAAAGTTAGTGAGTAAAAGTGTAATGATGATGGGTAAGTAGGGAAAGTGGAGGAAAAAGTTGATGTGAAAGGTATAATGATGATGTCTTTTTAATAAGTTGGAATTACGAAGTAGGACAATTAAAAAGGGACGGAGGGAGTAATTCTTTAGGGGTCTATTTGCAAATATAATTTTTTTAGGTATATATATAATTTAATACTTATTTTCTCCTAAATTTTGGGTTAGGTTGAGTTTATTGAGCCAAGCTGAGCCGAACCCGAGTCTCGACGAGCTCAATTCGAGCCTAGGTTCGGCTTGGCTCAGTTCGTTTGAATTTAATGAGCCAAACCCGAGCTTTAAAAAAATTTTACGAGCTCAAGTGCTCGAGCCAAGTTGTTCAGGTTCGAATCAAACCCAAGCTGAACTTGAGCCAGACTAGTCCCTTAACGCACCCGAGCCGAACTTAATAGGTTTTTGCTCGATTCGGCTCGTTTACAGCCCTCGGCACAATGCTAGTATGCCACTATTAGAATGGTGAACATATGGTGTGCCACTATTAGATGGGCGCACCATTAGCCAAAGTAAGACGAACTTACTGAAATTTAGTTTTAGTGTAGAGACTGTAGGGATGACAATTTCCTCCGTACCTGATGAATACTTGCCCCACCCCACCTATTTGAAGGTGGGGTTTACCCAATAGTAGCAAGTGTAGTAAAACTTAAATTTATCCCTACTCGGTTATGGGGTGAGTATGGTTTTGTCATCCCCATCTTCGATTACCCGTACTTAATTCAAATGTTAAGCCAAATTCATTGCTAAAATCAACATAGTAAACTCTATTAGTAAGCCAAAAAGTCGGGCCAAATTTAACACCAAATTTGGCTTTGCCAGGCCACATCAGCATTCACTCTTTTTTATCTCAATTTCTAGCTATGAATTGGTTACTTTCCGGCACAAGAAGTCAAGAACTAGTACTCCAAGTCCAAAGAACATTGGTGGCCTAAGCCGCACGTCCCCGCCATCTTCGTAAGCCGGACGGGGACTCGATTTGGGAATATGAAGTTACCTGGTGTTCCCTCCCTCCGCACTTGCCGTCGTGGCCATTGTTGATCTTTGACAATATCAAAACCTAGAGATGGGTAAACAATCACAACAGAAAGCACTGTTAATGCCCAAAATTCCTACTAACGTTTAATTCATAAGCTAGAAATTGAGAAGCATTCTACATAGTATAATGGAAAACACTGTTCTATAATTTACCAGGAAAAAAAAAAAAAGGAAAGGAAAACTTTGTTCAATAGTTAGTGTTCATTTTTGTCGTGTAACTTTTGCGTTGTTTCAGGTTGCTTTGTACTGGTGTGCCATTGATCCTTTAATATTTGTAATTATTTATAAAAATTAATAAATTATTTTTTTTTACCCAAAAAAAAACTTTTGCGTTGTCCTACATAATTACAGTTATACGGTTTTGACTTTTGTTATTTTACTTTTGTCGGGTGGGAGTGGATGAATTTCAAATTTTTGTTTGGAAGTAGGGTGCGAGTGGATGGTTTGGCCTTATGCTATTAAGGCCTAGTCCTAAAAAAAAAAAAAAAAGGTCGCTTGACTTTTTTGGGGTTTTTTGGTTGTTGTCTATATTGAATTTTTTTGTTGCGTTTTTTATTTTTGCGCCAAATTTTTGTGAATTATTTTTCGTTCGTCTCAACGAGAAATCAAATAATAAAAACTTTTGAGACTCTTTCTTGGATGTTTCCAAAAAAATTGGGTCAAAGTCGTAATTTTTACTTTTCAGATTTCCTTCGTCGACATAAATCAATAATCTACAAGATCGTGATGCAAAAATTACAAAATGCAAGGAAAAAAAAATTAACAAAAACAAAACAAGAAAGATAGCCTACAAATCTAGTGATTACACTCCTTTTTGGGAAACTAGGCCTTAGCATATACGCATCCTTTTTTCTTTCAAAGTTTGAGAATTTAGAAACAACCAGTTATCATGATTCAAATTTAACTAACACGAAGGTAAAGGGTCTAGGTAATTTAGCCCCTTTTCGGTTGTTGATTTGGAAAAAAATTTCCAAACCTAAATCCACTCATTATTTATATTTTCAATTATTACTTTTATTTCTGTCTCTACTCGATCATTACTCTTATATCTAATCATTAATCTCATTTCTCTCTCCATTCATTACCCCTATATCCGATTATTATCATATTTTTACTCTTCACTCATTACCCAAAAGTCAAAGCCAAAAATTTTCCAAACCTACAACCGAATAAAGCGTTATTTATTTGACACGAAGACAAATATAACACGATTTGGCTGGATTAAAAAAACTCAGATAATGACAGGGACGTACAACTCTTTAGTTGTATGTGCATGTTTAGTTACTAGTAGTTAAGTAATTAAGCAATAGACATTATTCTTATTTGTGACGCGTGACTAATTCCCGCGGCCCTATTGTGATGTTAAAATGCCATTGAAATGCCGCAACTTCACAGCTCCACCAAGTACTATGTCCTTCACGAACGCTCCTAAAATCGCGTACTCTTTGAACGCTCTCGCGTCAGGTTTGCACCTTAAAAACGGAGGGAAAAACAGCCAAAAGCCGGTAACCATCACGAATCCAACAGTCAACGGCGTGGAGATCACCGGAGGCAACCGATACCTGCCCTTCAACGCCTTCTCGTTGCAATCTCAACAACTAAACACACCCCGTGGAGAATTGAAAACCACGTGATCTCCCAATTGTGCCGCTTCCGGCCCAAGTAGTAGAACATAAGCTCGTGCATCACGGCCGACACCATGAACGTGGCTAACACGGCTGGTAATGAGGCCGACTCCCGGCCCACTATCCGCGTCCAGGCGCTGAGGGTAGGATCGTATACGGTCAGGCGGAGGGCACACGAGACCATCATGTTCCACCTATTCCCCCAGAAATCTTGTAACGAGGTGGAGAGATATGGCTCGTTGAACTGTGGCTCGAGTTGTAACCCGAGAGTGGCTCGAACCAGGGCTGCAACCGCGGCTAGCATCAGCTCCAACAGGATGTATAGATGGAAGCTGTAAATAACCAAAATAACCTTCGGGTGGATATGCTCACTGAAGTGGTAAATTTGCACGAAGGCGGCCAGTAGAAGCCCCTTGAGAGCGTAATTCCAAACCTGTTTGTAGCCTCGTTTGGATTCCTGACGTAGGTTTTTTGGTTCTGTTTTTCTGATGGGGAAACAACCGATGGCGAGGAATTGTGGGGGAGAGAGAGTTGGGTCAGAGAGAGAGCCTTTGTCGAAGGCGAGCAGGAGGAGTTTGAAATTGGAAAGCCAAGCGATGAAGAAAGAGGTCATGCCTCCGAGGTGAACGGAGTGGAGATGGAGAGGGAGGTATAAGAAGAGGCAAACGACAGGGAAGAATGTGAGGAGTCTGGGTAGGCCTTTTGGGATTATTTTACTTGTGAATTTGCAGTATAATAGGGATATACTTACTGAGACCCATACCTTGATGAAGTTGCTTATCTCCTCATCTAAGCTGTAGTATGGTAGATGATCTCTCCCTCCCTCCATCTCTCTCTCTCTCTCTCTCTCTCTCTCTCTCTCTCTGTGACACTGCCATGCACACTGGACAGATACCATATATGAGTATAAAATACGACGCCAACAATTCAGGACTTTATGGAATAATAATAGTGGACTGGCTAGGGACTTTAATTATGAAAACTGGAGTTGACCCGAGAGTGGCTCGGGTTATTCTGACACACGCTGTGCGGCTGTAGCAAATAGAATGGGCCGGGGCTCTACATTAATTGTCATTGGGTGCTATAGAATTGCAGAGGAAATCATGATTCATTAATTGTGTCCAATTGTCCTCCGTATAAAATGCTAAAAGTTTATATGCAGTTTATATAAGAAAATGATATTGGCACTCCAAAAATTGATGGAGGCATTCCAAAAAATAAAAGAAAGTGGCTTTGGAATTACACTGCATTAATTTTTAGAGTGCCAATATCAGTCTATTTTATATATTGTTGGATGTTGTTTACCAATATTTCCCTCGATCGAAATCGACAGAGATTTCGGAAAACAATGCCAACAACAAAAATAAGGGCGAATGTGGCTATGTCTCCACAAGACGGATTCGTGGTTCCACACCGTATTTCAGGATTTCACCGGAAGAGAAATGACAGTCGAGTCAAATATAAAATTGATGGTAAGAAAGAAGACGAATGGAAGAGATTCTTTCATCATTCTTCAACGATTGATCTATCGCCATGAGCGACACGTCGAAAATCCTAAGTTAAGCTTAGAATATGAAATTCTACTCCTACTCCTAATTATAAACCGAATGGGTTAGTACGGCAAAAAATTAAGACAAATAAAGATAGACTTTGATTTGTTGGAGAGAATACAATGAAGCCAAAAGAGGCTATTTATAGAAAACAACAAATGTGTAGAAAATAACTTCCTAACTTTCCACTACTCTTCTTTCTTCTAATTTGCTTCCAAGTGTCCAAATAACTTCTCTTCAACTTCAAAGTGTGTAGGACGATGACAAATGTCCTTTTAACTTCCAAATGTGCAGGAGCATGCCAAGTGTCCTACATATTATTAAAATACAAACAAAGAAAAGAAATAAAAACTAGTTATATGATTAATACGAAATAATAAAATAGGAAGCATTCTCATAATTGCTATATTTCAGTCGATCATCGACAAACAGTGAAATATGGTGCAAACAAATGTACTGGTAAGTGACCATCTCTTAAAGCAACTTGGGATAGCCTTTTTACCTAGAAAAAATCAACTCCAACGAATATCGGTTAGTAATATTTCTAGATTTGTAGAGGTGAAACTGTGCAGTTGAATAGTTTTTCCCCTATGGATCGAGAAATAAAACTTACCAATTTTTCATCATAGCTGATTTTTTTACAAGGCCCATAAAATAATATTTTAAAATTTATAGATATATTTCTAATTTTTTGTGGGACTAGGGGTGGGCCCCACATAAAATGTAAGTATACCATGTAGTGTAACAATGTAGTGTACTATCTTTAGTGTTTTTACATGAATTGAAAACCAATAATGTGATGATGTGGTTGGCATTCAAGGATTACATGGCAGCTACGTTGCTGTTAAAGAATTACTGTATAATAACAATTATTACACTACCACAAATACACACACAAACATTTTAAAAACACATTCACATTTTTTGGTGGGTTCCACATACATTGGAGATATGGTGTGTATGGGTTCCAACAACAAACTATTTTGCCTACACAACAAACTCGTGGTAAAGATGCCACACTCTCCAATTTTCAAACTATTTTACCGACGGATTAAGTTACGTTTGTTGACTCATATGCAAAATTACACCTAAATTTGGTCAAACTTTAAAATGGATTTACCAATCAATTAATGGCTGAAAATTGTTATTTTGGGCCTTGATTGAATTTATAGTGGACCACATTTGGGTGGAATTGCAATTGGAAGTTAATGGGCCATGTTTATATCATCAAAATTAAAGCCCAAATTAGATTTTCAAGTCTTGGCCCATCTTTAGATTTATTCGGCCCAAAAAGGAAGACGTCCAAATGGATATAGTGGAATGACGGGTAAAGAACAGAGTTGTCAAATCCGTTCCGTACCGGCCGGTACGTACAGTACCGGTGCTTAAACGGAATGCAAAGGGTGAAGTTCTGTTCCGGTCAAAATACCGGCCTATTCCGGCCAATACCGGATGTACCGGCCAATACCGGCCTGTTCCGGACATATTCCGGTGTTCCGGCCGGTACAAAATTACCCTCTCTTTTTTTTACCTTTTTTTTTTTTTTTACATTTTATTTATGTTTATACTTAAAATATGGTAGATATATATTAAATATATACATAAAATATTAATTGCGGTAAATCCGGAACGGTACCGGGATACAGCCCGGTACCGGTACGTACCATTCCAGTAGTGAAAACAGTACGCTGGCCGGTACGGTATTGACAACTTTGATAAAGAATGCTTAAGGCCGGGGGATGCACGGTCAAAAGAGAGCGCCTTTAGTTGACTGCCTCCTATAGGAGGGCATTTAGGCCATTTGTAGAAAGCTTTTCAATCAGGCCAGTCATCTTTTTCATAAGCGCATGAAAGGAAGGAGGAAAATGTGATTTGTGAATCCCAATAAAAAATTTTCATACAAAATCTTTATGGAAAACTGACGGCTCATGACGTATTTTGATAATTAATATCCGTCAATGACATGTTTGAGAGTATTTGTTAATGTTGAAAATATTCGGAACAGGTATTAATTATTAAAACACGTTATTAGCTGTCATTTTTTTAATTTTTATATTTATATACAATTCCTTAAAGCCATCAAATAACCCATAAAAGGGAGTCTTCAAGTCAACAAAATGGTTGTTGATCCTTATTTCTTGTGAAGAGCATTTCGGCCATTAGCCTTCACAAGCGTGTGAGAAGAAGGATAAAGGAAGATTTCCTTTTTGGCAAGTTCTCGTTATTCTTGAGTATAGAGCAAGGCATGAGACATTTGGAAGTCACGTATGAAAGCAGCTCAAACTTGAAGCCGTAAAGGGTCTAGTCTCAATCAAGTCCAGCGCTGACTCAAATCAATTCAAATATATTTACTTTCTGGCAAAGTAATTTATCTTAACCACTCAACCCATTGAGTATCCAAACTAGCCTAGCCTAATTTCAATTTCAGTTTCGTGTGGTGACTAACTTCGTTAAACCGTTAATGGAGTTCGGTTAGTTTTATCTTATCTCGTTTTCTTTTCATTTTCTATAACGACTGGAAAATTTTAAGTCCTTTTCATTTAAGGCAAACCACGAACAGTTTTACAGCCTTACCCCTTGGTTCGTACGCAATTGTTATAGTAAAAGGTAGATCAAGGCATGCAGGCTTTTAACACGAATTCGAACTGCAATCCAGTCCTTGCACGCCTGCAACCAAACCCCTCATGCCTTTGCGGTTTTATTAATTTTTAACTTTCGAGGAAAGCACATTGCTGAATAAATTCCTTCCGTTGATGCATTGCAAATTTGGCTCGGCAAATGCCACAAATCCCTTTGTGGAGTTTACTTTTAACAACGTGTTGCTGATGCATAGATTTTTCTTGGCAAAAGTATTTGCTGGCGTAGTGGCATATATGGGAGAAATTTTTCAGTGCCTGGGGGGCATGGCCCACATGGTGTCAGGCACCAATCTCGGCCGTCTAATGAAGTTTTGGACGGTTCAGATTTGTTCAGCTGCCAAGGGGTATTTTAGTCATTTCACACTTTAAAACAGCCGAACAGATCTGGGCCGTTCAAAACTTCATTGGACGGCCGAGATGGTGCACGGCACCACGTGGCACGTGCCCACCCAGCACTGAAAAATTTCTCCATATGTGGACTGTTTGCCAGACATTTTCTTCTTCATCTGCATAATTAGTGTGCTATCTTTATTTATGCGTGGACCGCCCATGAATTCGCACCTGTGGTACGTCGTATTTGTCGCATTGGTTCTATATAAGTTCACTTATTTTTCCGATTGTCCGGTGAAATAAGGAATGAGAAGTTTTGTATTACTACCGTCTGGAGATCAAAATCGCTCGTCTTTTTGGTGGGCGATTTCCACTACAGAACTCTTGTTTCCTTTTTCCTTATCAAGTTTATTCAGCATTGCGAATGGGCTCTATGACTATTTGCCAAATCTTGCCTTTTCAGCTATTTTCCCAACGAAAAGTCTGGGGACATATCCAGATAAAAATATGTCCGGAACTATCAGATTTACATGAATCTCATAACGTTTTGAGATATGCACACCAAAATCTGTGCGTCTATCATTAGTTATTTTCGATATTGTTCCAACGAGAAGGCCTTAATCTGATGTTATATGTTGCATGACTGCGGTCTGCAAGCTATAGCTTATGCAAAATTTATTTATTTTTAAACATGAAGTAACATTGAGAGCTCATCTTTTGGAATAGTTGCTTCAACCCATCAAAGTTAAAAGTAATTGAATGACCTGAAGTGCACGTAAACTGGTCCGGATATACAAGTCATCAAAAAAATATAAATACGATGGTGGGATATATGTAGGATCACATAAATACTACTTGCTCTGTCCCAATGTAAATACTCCCTACAAAAATCCATGCAATTTCGAACTAAAAAAAAAAAAAACATATTTCTACACAATTTATTTTTTTTTTGTTTTTGTTTTCTTACACCAAATTAAAGTATTCAATGAGTACTTTAATTTCGTGTAAGAAAACAAAAAATAATAATATGTAAAAATATGTTTTTTTGGGGGTTTGAATTTTTTTTATAGACAACATAAATTTATTAAAAACTCGATAAAGAGTATATCGAGTAGGGGAAAGGGGGAGGGGAATCCAACTAAAGGTTGGATGAAACATTCAGTGGGTCAAGCCCAAAACACCTATTGGTCTCAAAAGGCCCAGATTAATACACATACATCTTAAAGGCCTACATTAATGCATTTAAACAAATCAGCCCGATCCCAAGGCAAGGCCTAAAAGGGTCAACCCAACCCTAGAGCCCAAAACACCATAACAGCTCTTGCCAAGATCACTCCAAACACTCGTCGCCGCTGCCACCACAGCCACCAATCTGGACCATGCCCATGCAGCCCACGCTGCCGCGACACCCATGAGCTACCGGATCCCATAAGAGGCCACCAGAAAACCGTCGATTCGGTCCTCAAAAACAGCTGGGAGACCGGCAACCAAGCTTCCATACACCCCGCAACCTGCTTAGTCGAGATCCACCACCAACGAGCAAAAATAAACCAGCATCGCCACCCAACGTTGCCATCCGCAGATTTGTTAATGCCCAGCCATCGCGAGGTCACCAACTTGCCGTTAGGCACAAGATCAACTGTACTAGGAGCACAACCGGCGTGGAAACATCAATCGCGGCCCACCTCCACCATCCATTGCCGCACCTTGCCATTAGGAAAAACCGGTAACCCCTAGATGTGGTTCCCTATGGGAAAACAGTGGTCGAAGAAGATGGACCAGGCGAGAAGCGAACGAAGCTTGATAGAGAAAAGGGAAAAAATACTAAAGAGGATGGGAGAGAGAGAGAGAGAGAGAGAGAGAGAGAGAGAGAGAGAGAGAGAGAGAGAGAGAGAGAGAGAGAGAGAGAGAGAGAGAGAGAGAGAGAGAGAGAGCATTTAAATTAGGATGGATGGAGTAATTGATAATCCGCCACGTTGAAGTGGTTGTAAGCTCATGACCCGAATACTTGTTCCACCAACAAGCAATTATGATTAAGAGTGTGTAATAGGCTAAGTTTTGAATTATATGATCCTTCATATGGCTTAGTACTTTAAGATCCTACTATCAATTTCAAAAAAAAAAAAAAAAATGGTGCAAATTGTTAAGAATCTCATGATTCTTATACATAGAGTCAAATTTGGAAGTCTGTATTTAAGCTGTTGAATGTATAAGTACTCCCTCCGTCCCATAATATTTGTCTGTTTCGCAAAACGAGGATATAAAAATAATACAATTTTTGCAAGAAAAATTAAATTTTTTTCAACAATTCACTAGATATCGATGAGTTCTTTTAATTTATGAAAAAGGTTTGAATTTTTTCTTGAAAGAAATACATTATTTTTGAGTTCTCGTTTTGCGAAACGGCCAAACATTTAGGGACGGAGGTAGTAATAAAATTGTCCATCTCCTAACAGTTTAAGCTTTTAAATGAGTTGGTAGTTAACATTCTACCATGGTATCAGAGCAGATAATAGATCTTGTACGTGTTCGAACCTCACCACCTATTTTCACGTATTTTACCCACTTATGGAGGAGAGCCTGGCTACACATGAGGGGGTGTATTGAAAGTATAAGAAATAAAGTTGTCATTCTCTCTAACAGCTTGTAGGTTTGTAAATCTCGCGTGGGTACTTGACGTGTAAATACGTGTGAGCTGGAGAGGTATGATTAGCTGAAGGTCAGAAAAGAGAAAAGAGGAGTGATCTAGCGGGGTGAAGGAAGAAGTGGAAGGACATAAGAGACAAAGGCAACATGTCCCTTGCCTTTTCCACGTGAGGTGTGAGCAGCTTTCCCTAGACAAATCGGGTGAGGTCAATCTAGAGGAAGAATATTTTCCTTCCTCAGAAATGCTCACCACTTTCTTTCTCTAGAAAAGTCTCTCTGTCAAATTAGAGGGAATGTCTAGTATTTATAGATGTCTTATGACCAGAGTAGGACCTTTGATACTTCAATGAAATCTCTCTATTATTTAGGGTTTTGTGGCTCGCACAACCTTGCCACGATGGCTATTGTGGATTACTCTACTTTTGCGGGCTTTATCCAACCCGACGGACGCAATGTCTTCTCGCGTGGGGCCCATCGTCTTGCCACATGGGGTTCCCGCATAGGTCTCTAGCCTTATGTCACTATTTCAAGCCCCTCCACACGTCTCTTTGTGATTGGGTGGTCAAACTTCTTCTAGGGTCAATGGCCATAATTTTAATCATATCAACACAGTTTAAGCTTTTAAATAAGTTGATAGTTAATAATCTAATACAAGCTTCTCAGTTTAGAAACTTCAAGATTTGTGATCTCTCCCAAGTTCATTCCTGTATTTTGGTCCCTAGGATGTTTTGATTTCCAAGCTGTTCTTTGCTTTGTTGGTGATTGACATGGGTTTTTTCCTAATGAAATGCTCAGCTATCATAAAAAGCTTAGAACGGCTAGAAAACAACAGTTTTTTAAGTAAAAAAACAGTTTGAAATTCAGCAATAGTAAATGAGAGTGCATAGCGAAGATCGAGAATGAGTACTCAATAATCAATCCGTTCTCACTTTAGTTTTACTAAATATAGTACAATAAAACATGTTAGAGGCATATCACTTCAATTACACCTCTCTCATATATAAGTGGGTCTCACTGGAACGAACCCCTCCTGTATATAAGAGGAATGTGATTGAGGTTTGGTTGAAGTGATGTGGTAGCACCTTTCATAGTACAATAGGAGTGGTACCTAATCAATCATGATTCTTCTGAAAAAAGAAACAATTATTTAACGAGCATGCGCGTGTAATGTTAAACTGCAGTGCCATTGAAATGCCGCGACTTCACAGCTCCACCAATTACGTCCTTCACGAAGGCTCCTAAAATCGCGTACTCTTCAAACGCTCTTGCGTCCGCTTTGAACCTTAAAAGCTGTGGGAAGAACAGCCAAAAGCCGGTACCCATCACAATCACGACGGTCAACGGCGTCGAGATCACCGGAGGCAACTGCCACCTGCCCTTCAACACCTTCTTCATCACTATCTCAACAACTAAACACACCCCGTGGAGAACGAAAAACCACGTGATCTCCCAAGTGGGCCGCTTCCGCCCCAAGTAGTAGAATATAAGCTCGTGCATCAGGGCCGACACCACGAACGTGGCGAACACAGCCGGCAACGGGGCCCACTTCCGGCCCACGATCCGCGTCGAGACGCTGAGGGTAGGATCGTATACGGTCGGGCGCAGGGTACGCGAGACCATCAAGTTCCATCTTTTCCCCCAGAAGTCTTGTAAGGAGGTGGAGAGGAACGGCTCGTTGAACTGCGGCTCGAGCTCTAACCCGAGAGTGGCTCGAGCCAGGGCTGCGACGGCTGCAAGCATCAGCTCCAACATGAAGTATATGTGGAAGCAGTAGATGACCAAAATAACCTTCGGGTGTATACGCTCACTGTAGTCATAAATTTGCACGAAGGCAGCCACGAGAAGCCCCTTGAGAGCGTAATTCCAAACCGATTTGTGGTCTAATTTTTTCGTGATTTGGGGAGATGGGTTTTGTTTGGTTTTGGATTCTGGAGGTGGGTTTTTTGGTTCGGTTTTCTTGATGGGGAAACAACCGATGGCGAGGAACTGGCGGAGAGAGAGAGTTGGGTCGGAGAGGGGGCCTTTGTCGAAGGCGAGCAAGAGGATTTTGAAATTGGAAAGCCAAGCAACGAAGAAACAGCTCATGCCACCGAGGTGCATGGAGTGGAGATTGAGAGGGAGGTATAAGAAGAGGCAAATGATAGGGGTGAATGTGAAGAATCTAAGTAGGCCTTTTGGGACTATTTTACTTGTAAATTTGCAGTATGATAGGGATATAGTAACTGAAACCCATACCTTGATGAAGTTAATTATCTCCTTATCTAAGCTGTAGTTTGGGTATATGATCTCTCCCTCCATCTCTCTCTCTCTCTCGCTCGCTCTGCGTGTGTGTGTCTCGGGAGAGAGAGAGAGAGAGTTTGGACGTATTAATACAGGCACAGAGAAAGTGAAAACCAGCTCCACCAGCGCAAATGGGGAAAGAAATCACTTTCCTGGTTTTTTTTTTTTTTTTTGGTTGGCGCTAAGGAAAACAATTTTCCTGGTCTAAATGCATGCTAGTGGCCCAGGTTTTAATTTGGCGCAGGGAATCTAGTGCCGCCCAGGTGCAGGAAACTACCTTAACATTCGCCTAGTTATATAAGTGGATTTTATGGTGTTTTCCACTTATTAAAATAGTTACTCCTACTTCTTTTTTTTAATTTAAAGATAATATATTGTAAGAGAATAATCTATCTCGTAAAATGAAAAATAAGAATCTTTGCAGAACGGGACCTTATTTATTTTTAGTGGACTTGGACAAGAGTGTCAAAAATTACAATGCCAGTTATTTTTCATTTTTTTACTGATTAAGATATCCCCTCTTGTGATGTTCCCAGGTCGTAAAATATTATGCCTTCGAATGATTAATGTAATGCCTTCGAGTAGTTAATGTTACACCGTCGAATGGTTAATGTTATGCTTTCAAGTGGTTAATGTTACCACGGGGACACCGTAAAAAAAAAAGTATGCCATTTTTGAAAATGCTATGCCTTCGAGAGGAAAAATTTTATGTCGTTTTGTGGTAAAATGTTATGCCTTCGAGTGGTAAAAATGTTTTGCCTTAAAGTCTTAAAATATTATGCCTTCGGATGATTAATGTTACGCATTTAAGCGATTATGTTATACGGGGATATGGTATCCCGAGAAAAGAGGGGTGACCTAGTATTAGCATCTTCCAAAGCTGACAATGTTGTTCTATCGGTGTGATGCTATTTTCGCAATTAATATTGAAGGGGATGTCACAAGTTGGTAAATAGGAGTATCAAATTTGACATGGCAGTACATAATTAGGCTACCCAGCACTGTCAGCACGGCAGTTGCTGAATTTAGCACAAAAGGTTGAAAAAAAACAAATCAAATAAAAATTGTTGATATGATCAAATAACTTTGGGCATGGAATGCGGTAGAAGAATGGTAGGCCTGCTCTCAAATGAGGGCAAATGGGTTGCAACCACATATTGAGAGGTAGGCTAGCTAGCATCCTTTTCAGAATTCATTAAACATTGAGCGGAAACAAACATGTGATGGCATTAATTACGTATTAAGTTCCTCCAATGGTTTGTCATCTCGGCTTCACCGGCCATTTGGTGCTGTTGTTGTCGTGTGCGATATTGGGGATCCTGCTGTGCGCTGGGTCATGGACTCATGGTAGGGCTTGTCGTGTGCCCTGTATATGTGCACATAGATAATCTGTGCACAAATTGTGCATAAATTTTGTTGTGGGGTTCACCACGAGTCCCATATAAATGATCCGAACCGTTCATGAAATGTTAAACATTTTTTTAAGGGTTTCTGTGAAAATCAGCTTAATCCAATACCTATAAGTGTTTGATATAATCATCTAACTTTTCATTACCCAGAAATTTGAATGAAAATTTAGATGATTAGATCGAGCACCTATAGGTATTAAATTGAGCTGATTTTTCTACGAAGACCCTTGAAAAAAATATTTTACATCTAATGAATGGCTCGGATCATTTGTGTTGGACCCGTGGTGGACCCCATAACAAAATCTATGCACAGATGTATGTGTGGTTAGCAGGGTTGGACCATAATCCTAATTGAGCTGATTTTTTTACTTTGTTTATTTTGCATGTTTATATTATATTATCGGTATCATTAGGAACAACATATGTTTCCCTTAAATTTTACTATGTTTATTTTGCATGTTTATATTATATTATCGGTATCATTAGGAACAACATATGTTTCCCTTAAATTTTACTATCTAAATCAAACTAGCCCTTATTTGTTTTCAAAACAGATGTGTTTAATTCGTTCGTGGTACATTCCTGGCGAGGTAGATAAAATGAGCAATTTGAATCAATTTTTGAAACCCCAACCCCCAGCTCCGCGTGCTTCTGTATGGAATTTTCTTTTCATTTTGTCTATATCTAGTACTTTGATACTTCTAGAACAGATAGATCATCAGTTACAGATTGCAGACGGAACATGATCCTTTTGTGTCCATATATACTCAAATCTATGGGCGATTACAATCACCAAGTGGCCATCTCTATCTAAAAGCAAACAAAACAAAACAAAAAAAGAGAGCGAGATTATTGGACGTTTGAGATCGTTAATTAATTTAGGACTTTTTTGGTGGCTCAAGAAATAGTAGTAGCTAGAACCTAGAAGGGATAGTCAAAATTGATATATATTCTTCTTCTAGAAGTACTATTAATCTACCCTTTTCTTTATTGAAAGTTTACTTCTTCCCCCATTGGATTGGACCGTGGAGGAGCATAGCTTCCAAGTTTGAAATCCTTTCCCGATCCACACGAATTTTCTTAATTCTTTTTGGCAAGTCAATCCACTCGAATTTGAGTTGAGCCGTCGCCAACATTGATTGTTGAAAAAGTATCTGATTGAGGGGGCAAGCCAAAGTTGATTCAATAGTCGAGATGAAATGCTAAAAAAATCTTGGTACAATCAACTTAGACAGTCTTTTTTTTGGTACATAGTTTTAAAATGGGAGTGCAAGTACTCTACTCAGTCATCTCTGCTAGGGACTATTGTCCTGTCACATGCATCACACCACTATCTATAGAGAATCTCACCGTACTTGTATCGAGACCAAAGCTAAGGTTCCATCATGTGTGAGTACGTAGGGTTAGGAGTATGTTTATTCATGTAAAGGACTGTGTGGACTTGATATGGGTCTCGTCTAACTAAGTCCAAGTTTTCGGCCACTGAACCATCCCTCGATGGTAACTAGCCAATCATTCACACTTTTATACGGATATAGATGTCAATATATAGCAGCTAAGGTGATCCGTTGAATTTATATTCGCTCGTGTTCGGTGATTTGTTTCTTAATTTGGTTTTATAATATTTTCCATCTTCAACATTCAATATTTTTTACTACAAATTCTATATATGTCAGCATGTTTTCCACGAGAAATATCCAAGAATTTAAAAGCGAAATAATTTGGGTTCTTCGTCAAACAGTCAGACTATGTCCAACGTACAATGAAGACAAAATGGAGCAAGGGTAAAAGTCTATGCCTACCCTTCCTTTTCACCCCTCCTCAATCTCACAATCTAAAAGTGTTTTGGACGGTTCAGATGGACGGTGAAATTGAGGGATCAGTGAAAATAAGAGGCAAAGGTATCATTGCTGGGCTACGTTCACCCATCAAAAATTCCAAAGAGCGTACTACACAATTCAAGTAGAAAATGATGTGTGCCGAAAATATTGGCCCATGTATGTTTTTAGGAGAAAACCTCTAGGTGTTCCTTAATAATTTCCTAGACATTCTCACCACATCCAATTTAATTATGAAGCACTTTTTCAATGCATTTAGAGGGAGGTGAATGTGTACTCCCGTTCGGCTAAATAAGTCAATTGATTGATTTTTTTGTATTTATTTAAATTTTTTTCGTATTTGTTAGTTTTTCATCAATTTTTTGGGGATTATTGTATCGTCATGACGATAGGAATCTAAAAAGTAAAAAAATTATGATCGAAATCCAAATTTTTTTCTAATAAAGATGAAAAAAAATTAACTTATTGGCTTTTTTTTTGTCTTTATTCAAAAAAATTATGTTTCGATCGTAATTTTTTACTTTTTAGATTCTTCTTGTCATGACGATGCAATAATCTCCAAAAAATTGACAAAAAAAAAAACAAATACGAAAAAAAATTTGAATAAGAACAAAATAAATAAATCAGTTAGCTTATTTAGCCGAACGGACACTAAAATACATTTGAGTAATGTCGATCTTTAGCACCAATCTGGGACAGTTAAACAGAGTCTTTAATTTGTGACTTTAGTTGTTGTATCTTAAACATAACTTTAATTTCTACACCATTCATATTAAAGCTGGTCATTATCCATGTGCCGATGGAAGTAAAAGAACATGGAATCCAATGACAATTACTTATCCCGTCTTATTCAATCAGGCCTTTTAATTTGATACATGTTCGCATTCCTTAGGGGTAAATCCAGTCAATTCCCATTTTTTAGCTGATTACCAAACTAATTTTCCAGACTTTTGTCTCTGGTTAGGGATATGATGCAATCATTCTTTATTCCTATTAATTCTTGTAAACAATTTCAGAGATTAATAAAAAAATTTGCCTTTCAAAAATAAAAAATTCACAAACTTTTGATGGTTTCCTTAATTTGTGCCCTTTTTTTGGTGTTTGCCGCTTAATTTGTTTTCTTTGTCTTCTACAATGGGGTTATTATAGGCTACTAAATGGTTTTCAAATTTATGGGACCGCGACACATTTGGCGAAGACTTTGGACTCTTGCATGCCCTTTGCTGTTGCGTTAAATTAAATGTAACCACACCGTTTGTACATGTGTTTCGTTTGGATTAAATCACAGGTCGATTTATTGGGGAGAGAGATACGTAACTGAATGGGGACTCATATTTAAGACCTGTTAATGACAAATAAATTTTAGTATTATTACTGTTCTAGTAAATTAGCGTATACATTATTGAATAGATAAGAATGAAAAGAATAGAGTTAATAGGGACGATTCTAATAGTTTATTAAATTCCTATGGGAGAGAGAAGGATAGTTGGACAGAGATCTGCTTTGACAAATTTCCTCACAGCTGTAGTGATTCCAATGGGAGGACCATCAAGGAGGTGAGATCCAAGACAAGGGTTTCACTAAAAAAATCTGAGTTACCAAGGGGGCTTCTTGAATTGTTGTCCTCAGGAGTTTGCTGTTTTTTTTTGTTTTTTGATAGGCGTCCTGAGGAGTTTCGGTGCCCCATTTCGAATGAGCACATGAGAGATCCTGTTATTGTCTAATTTGTCTCCACTGGTCAGGTTAGTTTCCGTATACAGTATATGTTCCTTTCGTTATTACTTGGTTATATAGTTTTCTGCCAAACACACTACTACAAAAACCTTAAAAGATGACACTCAAAAAATTGAAACAATGACAGTTTTTGTAAAACTGTCATCGAAAATATGATGGTAGACTTTTGATGACAGTCCATCTTACAAACTGTCATCTTTGCGATATAAGATGACGGTTTAGAATAAAAGTGACATTATTATCTTTTTCTTTAATGTCAGTTTTTGCTTAAAACTGACATTAAAACATGCGCTTCCGGAAACCCATATGAGAAACCTTTAATGACAGTTTTCCTTAAAAGCGACATTGAAACTAAGCCCTTTTAACGACAGTTTTAGTTAGAACTGACATTGCAGTTGATCATAAAAGATGACAGTCAGAAAGTGTCATAAAAACATATAAGATGATAATTTAAAACTGTCATCTCATACTTTCAATGTCTACGATGACAGTTTCATCCAAAACTGACATTAAAAGTGCTCATCATAAAATTTTCGAAAATATACTATACATGTTTTTGTTTGTCTTTTGTTAACAATAAGCGTGCCAGCTCAGATGGTAACACGCGCGCGAGGAATTGAAGTTCTTGAGTTCAAGTCCTGGGGCAAGCAAATATTTGCTGGCCACACAAGTGCTAAGTAGGCGACACACAAGTGCCACTGAGCGGCCATGCGAGAGGCACGTGGGTGCCACGTGGGCGACCACTCATTCGAAAGAGAATTGGTTTTTTTTTTCTTGAATGGAGACCAGATAAGATGACAGTTTAAATCCGTCATCTTTGCGATTAAAGATGACAGATTAAGACTATCATCTTTTATCACAAAGATGACAGGTTTAAACTGTCATCTTATATGTTTAATGACAGTTTTTTATTGTCATAACAAATTTAGACTTTTAATGACAGCTCCATAGATGACAGTTTCAAAACTGTCATCTTTCACGTTTAATGACACTTTTAAACTGTCATCTTTTACGATTATTGTAGTAGTGACATGTTTTTCAGGGCCAGAAAGTCTACGGCCACCAAAGGCAAAATGTGGTGGCTGGCATTTTTCCCGATTTTCTAAAGATTAGAAACTTGATCCAAACTTGTATATTTATCGGATCGGGCTGATTTTACGTTTAGCCCACTCGAATTTTTTTTTAATTATAAAATGACTCGGATCATCCGTGCGGACCCGGAGTGGACCCAAAATGACGTGTAGTAGCCGGCCACCGCATTTTGCGCATGCCTTAGGTGGCTGTAGTCTCTCTCTTTTTAGGGCCTCCTCTAACAAGGGAATTTTGACTTCGTCCTTGACTATTTCAATCCCTAAATCTTATGATCTGTGATATTTTACTTTTCACCTTACAAAATTGGAAGTAAACCCAAATTTGTAAGTTTTTGGCCCTATTCCAGAAAGCAAATTAAATAATTATTTTTTAGGAATGTAATTTTAAGCTCAAAAATTATGTGTTTACACAAATAATTTTCCTATCAATATGAATCTTGTTTGATAGATCTCATTGAGATCTTTTAATTGATGCAAAAAAAATCAAAAAATTATTTTATATTTACATTATTTTTGAATTTAAAATTTTAAAATAAAATGCTTATTTTTTAAAAAGGTTTTTGGAACAGGCCTAATAATCGGTGGTTCTACTTCCTACACGTACAATTCATTAATTAGGGCGACAAGATATACTCCGGTGTAGCTCGTAATTAATTAAGGTATTTGCTGTAGAAATCAGCTGTCACATCTATGGCTGGTTCATGGTTGGGTCTAGTAAAAAAGAAAACGAAAGACGAACAAAAAAAAAATTACAGGTGTCTGGGCCAGCTTAATTACATACACCTCGATAAATTCTGGGAGATTATAAATATTCCACCGTTCACTAACGGAAGCCCGACTAGAAGCCAGAGCTTTGTATGATCTTAATCCTAAAAGAATTGATAACAGTTAAGAGGTTTCGAACTAAAGACTTTGGAGAGAGCAAATAAAATGTCCTGTTGTCATTAGGTAGATCACACCTACTTCTTTTGGCTGAAAATTAAATGCACCCATTTTTTTGGTAATGCAGAATATCTTGGGTCAGTTTGCGCGCACTTTTGGACTAATCCCTACAGTCTCTCTCACAGCCGTTTCACACACTTACACGTGGGGGTGAGATAGCCCTAAGAGCTGTTGGCAAGAAAAATCAAACTTGGCGGTCTGCGCGACGGTGGCGGCGTTTTGAATCCCGATCGTTTGTCCGGCAGGGTGGTGGTCGGGGCAGTGGGGTTTGCAGTTCTTGGGTACGGTGTTTGGGATTTTTGTTGGTCTCGGACCAGCGTTTGGATCTCGGGTATTATTGGAGATTAAGTAATTTTAATTTCTTTTCTATTCTTGTCCATTTAATCTGTGTACTATTGCAGAGATTAATTAAATTTGCTTGCCCATCAGAAAAACGAAAGAAGCATCAAACTTTAAACTTTAAGATAAAACAAACACCTAAATCTGACCCCTTGGCCATCCATCCCCCTTGGGATCACCTATTCTTTTTTGGTTGAACATAATTACTTTAAATTAAATGAAGCAATTAATTCAATTTTTTTTTTTTTTGGGTGAGAAAGTTGAATGGACCTGGCCCTAGTCACAATATGGTACTTTAGCGTGGAGAAACACGAGTAAAGGTTATTACAACCGAAAAGGGACTCAACAATTTGTTTTGCTGACGTGTTTGTTCATATGTTTCACAATTGCTACTTTACTTTCTTGAATAGACTCGTAGACTGCCTAAAAAATAAGCTTATCTCTTGAAATTTGGACATGAAATTTTATAAAGAAACCTGAAATTAAACTTTATAAAGAAACTCAAAATTAAAATTTGAACATGAAATTTTGTTTAGATGTGAGAGTATCAAAGTATTGTTCGCTCTTCCCTCCATATTTGCCCTAGGTCCTGACTCTTTTGCGAGAGTTTCCATCCACGCACTTTATATAAAGGTTTGTTAAATTAATCGAGTTTGAATTCGGTTCATTCAATATCAAAGTGTTATTGCTTTATTCATTTATCAAACGAGTCTCTATAAACAGGTTGAGCGTCTACGAATGTGCTGCGCAATTGCAAGTCACTATTAAACCGACGTGAGCTTGTTTTCCAAAACAAGCAAACAAGTGAGCTAAAACTCGACTCATTTACAAACAAACCGAGCTGAACATCAAACTCAATCCAGTGCGACACTAATCAAAATGGTCTCGCACTAATTAAATACATGCAATGTCACATGTGAACTACTTCCCCATGCCATTGTCATTTCTGAACTTTACAGCCCCGCCAACAATGTCCTTCACAAACGCGGCTACCAGCATGTACTCATCAAACGCTCTGACAAACCCTTTGCACCTCCGCAACTCCGGGAGGAACAGCCAAAAGCCGGTCACCACCACGAACCCAATCGTGAGCGGCCTCGATACAGCCGGAGGCAGCCGGCACCTGCCCTTCAATACCTTCTTCAACCCAATCTCCACAACCAAACACACCCCGTGGAGTATAAAAAACCCCGTGATCTTCCCCGTGGGCTGCTGCCGGCCCAAGTAGTAGAATATCAGCTCGTGCATTACGGCCGACACCATGAACGTGACGAACGTGGCCGGAAGCGGGGCCCACTTCCGGCCCAAGGCCCGCGTCCAGACGCGGAGGGCGGGACTGTATACGGTGGGGCGCAGGATGCTAGTGACCATGATGTTCCACCTCCGTCCCCAGAAGTCTTGGAGCGAGGTGGAGAGGTAGGGCTCGTCGAACTGTGGCTCGAGCTTGGACCCCACCGTGGCTCGAGCCAGGGCTGCCACCATGGCGAACATGATTTCCAGCATAAAGTATATGTGGAAGCAATAAATGACCAAAATGACCTTGGGATGAATATGCTCACTGTAGTTATAAGTACGTACAAAGGCGACTACGAGGATAACCTTTATGGCGTAATTCCAAAGCGATTTGTGGCCATTTTGGGGATTTTGAAGAGATGGGTTTTGTTTGGTTTGGGATTTTGGAGGTGGGTTGGGTTGGATTTTGATGGGGAAACAACCGACGGCGAGGAATTGGGGGAGAGAGAGAGATGGGTCAGAGAGAGGGCCTTCGTTGAAGGCGAGGAGGAGGATTTTGAAATTGGAAAGCCAGGCGATGAAGAAGGAGGTGGTGCCACAGAGATGCATGGAGTGGAGATTAAGAGGGAGGTATAAGAAGAGGCAAAAAACAGGGAAGAATGTGAGGAGTCTAGGTAGGCCTTTTGGGACTAATTTACTTGTGAATTTGCAGTAGGATAGAGATGTAGCCACTGCAATCCATACTTTGATGAAGTTGCTGATCTCCCACTCTAAGCTGTAGTTTGGGTAGATCTCACCCAAGGTGTAGTTTTGGAAGTTCTCAGCTTCCATCACACACACACACTCTCTCCCTCCCTCCCTCTCTCTCTCTCTAAATATAGATGGAGACTTTTGAGTTTGTCTCCATCTCTTCTCCATATGTCGGCTATAAAGTAAACATCCAACAGAAAGAAATATATACACTTTAGTCCAGAATAATAACACTTTGATCCTTCACCTATAAAAGGTCGTGGCCCAACCCAACTCATTAAAAACCGTACTTGTTTTTCCCTTTTTTAGCCTTTGGGTCAAAATTCATTTGATGTCACCGAACTACGTGCTGGATGCACGGTCATTCCAATAAATGTGCTTGATCCCTAGTAACCCTAGTCTTACCGAACAATTTTACCGCACATTTCTATAGAATGCATGTGGGGTCCACTCTAAATCCCAAAAAATATAAAATATATTTATAAATTCTAAAATAATTTTTTATGGAACTGTATAAAAATTCAGCTCCAACAAAATCGGTAAGTATTTCTTCTGAATTCGTAGGGGCGAATTGCTCAACTACTCAGTTTCACCCTACAAATCCTGAAGAAATATTCACCGATATTTGTTGAACATGGTTTTTTACATAACCCTATAAAAAATTATTTTAGAATTTATAAATGTTTTTCTGTATTTTTATGAAATTCGGACTGCTCAACTACTTATTAAATACAATACTTGTTTTTTCCTTTTTTTTTGGCCAAAAGTCATTTGATGTAACCCAGCCACCTGCTAGACCCATGGTCACCCCAATAACGCTGCGTTCTCTTGTACGGAGTACTTAACTTAAATTTGAGAATTTTGTCCTTATTTGAATTTTTTTCGCATTTGTTAGTTTTGCTTCAAACTTTTATGGGTTATTGATTCGTCTTGACGAGAAAAATCAAAAAAGTAATTTTTTTTAATTTTATCCAAGTACTTTGAGAAATAACCACTTTTGAGATCAAAAAGTCATTTTTTGGCTAAAAAAGACAGTTTTTCAAAAACTCAGGTAAAAGTAAGATTTTTTTTACTTTTCCACTTCCTCTCGTCGAGAGAATCAATAACCTACAAAAATTTAGTGCAAAACTAATAAATGCAAAAAAAAAATTAAATAAGAACAAAATTCTCAAATTTAAGTTAAGTTTAAATCTAAGAGAACACAACGTCATTAGGGTGACTATGGGTCCAGCAGGTGGCTAAGTTATATCAAATGACTTTTAGCCCAAATGCGGGGAGAAAAAAGAAAAACAAGTACTGTTTTTAATGAGTTGGGCGGGCCACGACCTTTTATGGGTGAAGGACCAATGTGTTATTATTCTGGACTAAAGTGTTATTATTCCTGATAATTTATGGGTCTCAATCTCGGGTGCGTAGCGTTTTCCTACTTATAAAGTGGTACTCCTTCCTTCTCAAATTGAATATCAATTTTTTGATATCCGTGCCAATTTCAACTTCTTATATCTTTCAATACGAATCTAAAAAAATATGCAATATGGATCTTGTTTGATAGTTCTCAATTAATTCTATTATACAAAGTTTTCAAACTCATGAAAAAACATTAAGGCCTAATTGCAAGAACACCCCCTAAACTATCACTTTTTTGCAACTGCACCCACTTAAGTTTAAATTCGAGCAACTTCACCCCCTCCCCCATTTTCCGTCCAATTCTTGGACAGAGTGAAATAAAAAGACCAACGTACCCCTAAGGTTTAAAAAACACACACGGTTTATACTTGGAAGAAAACAACGATTGATCACTCCCACCACCTTTTCATCTCTGTCTCTCTCCCTCTCTCACTCTCTTCGTCATGGGTCAAGGTCGACCGAGACCCTAGAACCGATCTCCCCATCTCCCACCTCCCATCTCCAATCGAGGAGAGAGAGAGAGAGAGAGAGAGATCGTGTACTGTAGAGGGAGGATAGAGAGGGGGGAGGGGAGGGGAGGGGAGGGGGGGATGTCTATAATGGGTGTATAAAAGGCATTTTGGTATGTTAAATTACTTTTCCATCCAATTTTATAATTTTCCATCCAAATCTCCAACAAAATTGGATGGAAAATGGGGGAAGGGGTGAAGTTGCTCGAATTTGGTAGTTAGGGGGGTGAAGTTGTTCGAATTTGGTAGTTAAGGGGATGAAGTTGCCAAAAAGTGATAGTGTAGAGGGTGTTCTTGCAATTAAGCCAAACATTAATGATTGAAAGATATAAGTGATAAAAAATGACACGGATTTCAAAAACTGTCATTCTTTTTTGGGACGGAGGGAGTAGTATTTGCTTGAGTGATGCTATATGTACCTACTGGGGGGAGGGAAATTGTACCGACGACCGCTGGCGGGCCGTCTTCGGCCACCAGACAGCTGATCTGAGCCGTCCAAAAATTCTTAAAAACAAAACCGATGGGGCCCAAACGAGAATTAACGGCATTCGAGATGCGTAGGGTGCTTGATTCAAGCAACCTACACACATCGGATCTTGTTGATTCCAGCGTAGACCTCATCGATTTTTTTAATAGAATTTTTGGACGACTCGGATTGATTGTCCAGTGGCTGGAGACGGTCCGCCGGCGGCCGGCGGCACGATTTCCCTCCCCGGTCGGTACTTATATCATTTTTATATTTACTTTTAGGAGTGTGCTATTGCTACATTTTTTGTATGAATCTAAGACAAAATTAGTGTTTTCCATGCACCTACAAAATACTCTCCCTTAGTCTCAATTCAAATGTCTCCTACGGTTTTTCGTATATTTTTAAACGCTTAAAAATTATATTTCGACAAATTATATTTTTAATTTTCTTACACCAAATTAATGCTGGGTGCAAAGAAAATGTCAAGAGCATGCAACAACACCAATAGTAGAGAACCGAGGGCATGCTGTTTAGAACATGTGGAAAGGAACTGATGGATCTGGTGTATCATTTATCCAATTAATCTTTATAATTCTTATAGTGATTAATAAATTCTTTTGCTTGGCAAAAATAAAAACATGTGTGGAAAGGGAGAGAATATGATTATGAAAGAAGGCGAGATGAAAATATAAGAAGTTAATGTATTCAAATTTTTTTTTTTTTGTTTTCCTATTTTATTCCCAATTTCTTTCCAAACTAAACCACGGAGACCAAGAGAATTTATTTTTAATTGTCTCTTCTTTTCCGGGAATTACTTCGGTGTCTCCCTCTTGGAGACACTATAACTTTTGGTATAACAAAACTATTATGATCATAACTAAAACTCATTACAGGTATAACAGAAGCATAACAAGACATAACTTATTTGTAATACCTTGGTTAGTTTTTTGGATATTCCTTGGTTAATTATGTAATTGTTTGAGTTCTGGTATACTTATAATGGGTTTTAATTATACACATAATGGTTTTATTATACCAAAAGTTACAGTATCTCCAAAACGGAGGGAGACACCGAAGCACTTCCCTTCTTTTCCCTTAGAACCAAGCAAACCCTAAAATTCAATTTTCTGGTCTGAATACATTAATCCCAGGGGCACTACCATGTAGGATTCCAAGTCCTCTACCACAACAAATTGATGAGGGTATATATCAAGATTAATCATATAAATCCCACGTAAATATATAATATTGAATGAGTCAACTTCACGTTGCGGCTCCGTAGGGGCACCTAAAAAAATCTCTCATTTTCTCAGTAACGCTTGCAGAGCAATTTAGTTTGACTTTTGTACGGCATAAATATTGTTTGTGTAACAAAGATTGCACAGCTGTACAATCAAATTAACAAATAAAAGGGTGGTTCTAGAGAAATATATTGAGTAGAAATAAACTTGACTCAGCCGGCGTGCATGATTTCTTATTATCATTTATTTAGAGAAATGATATTAGCACTTTAAAAATTGATACAAGCACTCTAAAAAACAAAGGAAAGTGGCTTTGGAGATACACTAATTTTTGAGTGCCTGCATCAATTTTTGGAGTGCCAATATCATTTCCCTTTATTTACCTTCTCATTGTTAGAAGACACATAATTTTAGCATTTGATAAACAAACATAACATTTTAACATGATATTAAAATCTGTCAATACAAATTATTAAACAAAATCAAATCGAGTATTGAGGTCTAATCAATTAGGAGAATGGATTTTAATAAGGAGAATGTGAAAATCAATAGGAATAATGGCAATGGGGTCAAGCATTTATAACACATAATTTTTTATTCACAGATAATAAATTGGAAAAAATAAATACTATAGAACAATAACCAAAATGAGATATATTTCTAGTATATTACCAAAATGGATATCTGTTCATTAGATATCATTTTATCTATAACTGATCACTTGTCGATTTTTCGTACAATAATGCTACGGGTATAGCAAACCTTCAGATCAATTTTGCGTCCGTCTCGGGTCCCGCAAAGATGATCAAAGTCGCTCATTTTGTTCAAAATATTTTGCTTAGGGCCCCTAAAAAAAATCATCTCAATCCAATATCAATAAAGGCGTTTATGAGTCATACAACTTTGCTTCAGAATTTGGCCTGAATTTAAAGCCCTAACATAGTAATATATATAGCCTAACAAAGTTATATATAAAAAAATTTAGTCTTACATAAAAAAATATATAAAAACTCAACAACAATACAAGAGCTTATGAGAAAAAAAATTCAAAAAAATAGTAAATAGAGTTCCCATAAAAGCAGTCACAACCTAAAAAAAATAGTGAAAACCTTCCTTTAATGGGTTTATAGTTTCCCATTGTTTAATTATTATTATTTTTTGGAGACAGATTAACCGATAGGAGTGAGACTCTAAGAGATACTAGTACATATGGAATAAATTGGTTAAGGGCAAATTTTGTAATTTTGTTGAGGTATTGGAGCAAGATATTTCATGGGGCAAATTTACAAGAATACCCAAAAAATGTACTACCCCTCTGAAAAATTTGACTTGAGTGGGGTCAGTGGACCCCACCTTCCTCCATTTGGGACCGAGCCATGAATATTGTACGGATGAACTAAAATACTCCCTCCGTCAATTGTTCATCCCCTAAAAAAACTCATGCAATTTTTAGATTAAAAAATAAAGTATTTCTAAGCATCATTTTTTAAGTTTCTTTACATCAAATTAAAGTACTTCATGAGCTCTTTAATATGGTGCGAAATTTTTTTGAAAATTGCACACGAAAGTATTTTATTTTTTAATATCAAAATTACACGTTTTTTCGTAGGAGAACAGCAATTTAAGACAAATAGAGTATATAATTCATCATTGATCTGTCTCATGGGACTTTATTTAATATATTCAATGATTTGACTCTCTCTACTGTGGATTTTGTAACTAGTTACATAATTTAGTGTAAAAGTGTTCTTGAAACATTGTTCAATCTAATAAAATTATGATGGTAATGCTCAAGAGCGCAAGTATAATGCGAGGATTAAGAGCAAAAATGTTTCAAAGGATTATGTGACCAAGCTTGTTATATATATATATAGAATTAGAGTGGCTTGTAAGTTTGTACACTTCTTTGTTTGAATGTGTGTTAGTGGCAAAAGTTTGTATAAAATCAAAAAAGAAAATTTCTTTGGTGAACAGACGACATCATAGAAAATCAAACATAAATCATTCTGGGGTATTTAACCCCTACAACGTCATCAGCTAATTGTTGCAACATAAACAAAAGAGGTTCAATTAAGAAAACATAAACTTCATTACGTAAATCAAAAGCCCGCATTGCTGGTCCATCGGCGCATTTGTTTGCTTCATGCCTCACATGACAAACTTCACGAACTCGGCATAACTCCATAAGATGCCTGCAATCACAAATAATAGAGCTAAGAGAATGCTGAGCAATTGGATTAGTGTTCAACAGTGACGTAGCTTGCAAAGCATCCACTTCCACTTCAGCCCCAAGCACGTTGAGCTCCAGCAGCAACTTCAAACCATCCCTTAGAGCCCAGTATTCAGCCCCCAAGACAGACCCGCATCCAATAACTCGTTGAAAGCCTTGCACCCATTTACCATTCGCATAAGTCCCCCAGGTGTCGAGAGACCATCCAAGTTGCGAGCCCCCGCAACATTTAATTTAAAATACCCCATAAATGGAGGCTAGGAGACCACCCAATGTGCACCAACCTGTATAGGACCATGCTGCATCGCAGAATTTTGGCAAAACAAAACCCACTCCCAGATTTGGGAGAAACACTCCTTCTTGTTAAATAGCGGAGCGTTGTCATGAGTGATAGAGTTGAAGTAACGCCTGTTTCTGTTAACCCATAAACACCAACAAACAATTAGGAAAACTACATCCCATGGACGACCCGAGGGGTGGGACTGTTTCTGATGACAATGAGAGTGAATCCACTCTACAAAGTTACAACTGGTATCAAAGAAATTTTGAGACGCTCCGACTTCTAGCCAAAAGGAACGAGATATAGGGCACAAACGAGGACATGCATGGGGTTTTCAACCGCATTCGGACACTCCGGACAGCAACTATCCTGGGAAATATGACAAGTATGGAGAAAATCTTTAGTAGCTAAACGGTTTTGAAGAACAAGCCAGAAAAAATAGACCGCCCTAGGATGGGCATTTATTCTCCAAACCCAAGCCCAATCCGACAACGGGTCAGTGGGTTTAGGATTCGACGCAAGGCGGTAGGTAAGCCATAGAAGAGTAGAAAATTCCAGATCGAGTTGGAGTTCCAAACTAAGAAGTCGTCATCTTCACAGAACCAAGAGATAGGGATACCTCTAATTTGTTGGATGACCTTGGTAGGTAAACGAAAAGAAATCAAGTTCAAGACCTACTGATTATGATCCCACACATAACAATCTTATATATATAGACGACTCACATATTAAATAAGTAAACTAAGTAACGTGAGACTACTACTAATACTATATTCTAACACTTCCCCGCAAGCTGGAAACTCTCTAGTTTGTTACATAGCAACCAAGCAAATGCTAAGTCCCACATAATGCATGTGCGGGCACGGGTATGGGAAAGCAAACGCTTGCGTGAAGACTTCTTTCAAAAACAATTAGAATTTGAGAGTGTGAGGATTAAGAGCACGAGCGTAGAGCGAGAATTGAGAGCGCATGAAATCTCATTTCTCAATTCAAACGAATGAAGGATAGAGTGACTTAAGGGTAAATGTATGACTAGCATCTGTGAACATCAATCACTTGATACCACACTACAAGTTACAAGTACTACTCTACTGTTCCTTATACAAAGAGCTTTTTTTTTTTGAAACGGTACAAAGAGCTTTCTCCTGCATGTTCATATACAGACGTGTTTTACGTTCATTGATTTAAGTTCATCTCATGTAGTATGTCATTCCATAGTACGTACGTCCTACATAGACTAGTAATAGAGCAGAAACTCATGTTCCTGACAACCAACATGCAAATTTGTTGAGGGATTAATGTTTCGCAAATTTTCTTCAAAGAAAAAACATAAACACGCCCACCGCGACAATTTCCATTCTACCCATTACAAACAAAGCTCAGAAAATCGGTGCAGAACAAAATGAGGTGACAAGTCATTTCCGGAATACAGCAACAAATATGCGTTTGGATCACAGTGGGTAGGGAAGGGGGAAAACAAACGAAAAGGAATTGTCGTGAGCGCTTATATTATTTATCTTTTCCTTTACCTTTACGAAATTCTACGTACGTAAATCCATGATCCTAACACAGCCTTGAGAGTAATTTACCAATAGAAGAAAAGCTGAGAAATTTCTCACCATGCATGAAAGTAACGCCTAGGATGGCAAAGCGTGTTTGCTGCCAAAAATGGTCACCATTGAACCTATCTTCATCCCATCCACCACTACCTCTCCACTTGCCTCTGCTGATCTCTTCTTAATTTCATCGTCCCGTTTCTCAAAAGTCGGCTTTCTTTCCACCAAGTGCTGCACTTTCTAATGCTTTATTGGCCTGTTCTTGCAACCAGGGGTATTGAAAGGGTAAACCCACAACAAAAGCAACGAAAAGAAAAGGGAAGAAGAAACAAAAGAAAGAGAGCTATCTACTGGCACCAAGCGGTAAGTGTACTTGAAAAAAATAATTTGTTCCCCATCCCATCATATATATACTTTAAAAGCTCGACTCAAAACAACATTTTACTTACCAAGGGCACACTCGATGCGTGCGCAAGTCAAATTTGACATATTTTGTCCGAGTTTTATCCATATTGTGTCAAAATTCGACTTGAACACATATTACGTGCGCTTGGCCTATAGTTAGCAATAAACTAAATCTGTTCCTGATAACTTCCAATTAGCGATGGACTCAACCAAAAACTCCAATGCTGCCCTTCCACTGCCTCAAAACACCTCAAATCAGCCCTTAATTCAACCCCAAATCAACCACAAATATATATAACCTCGAGCAACACCAAGACCATCCCCTAAAAATTGCACACAACACCCTCTCCCCCCCCCCCCCCCCCCCCCCCCCCCCCCCCCCCCCCCCACACACACACACACACACATCCCCCTAAATCCGCCGCAAAAAGAGCCACAAATACACTGCAAAAATGCCCCAAATAAGTCCATAAACCAGCCTCCATAACGCACCCGAAAACATCCCCTAAAAATAGCAGCCACACCTATTCAAACAACACCCCGGCAGATCTGAAACTCTACAGGCCAAATCAACTCTTTCTCCTCGCAGTCATCTCCCATTTCTTCCACTCGCTCTAACTCCGCAACCTTATCACTGTCGATCTCCTTGTTTGCAAAATTTTAAAAAAAAAAATTTTGAACAATCAATGGCAGTCAATAGCAATAATCACCACTTTGATGGTGTGAAGTTTTTAAATTCTGAAAAACATGGTATCCCAACATGCATAATAAGGACCAATACATGCTAACCATGACTTCCCCTGACCATTTCGCCCTTATGTCCTCTCTTCTTAAGGGATATGCGACATTCTTGAAGTGCAAGTGCATTAACTAATGAGGGAATCTCTATCGGAGTACAATTATACAAATGACAAGTCAAATAAGTTCAACCAAAGTGGGCCCATAAAGTCACCATTTTTTAAGAGATGTGAAATTGGTCACCTATAGTGGGCCCATAAAATGGTTGTCTAAGGGTACTAGAAACCAATACATTGACAAATGAGAGCAAATCCATCCAGTGCCCAAGGGTAAAAATGTAACTTTTCAGGCCTCACCATGCTTTTGGCATTGTAAAACTTCATACCCTCAAGGTGGTTTTCATTGACTACCATCGATCGATACCTCATAAATTTTTTCTTGAGTAAGAAGAATGTGTAAAATGGAAAAAGTTACGTGGTTTTTTAGGCCCTTCACCACTACACAATCATGTGATTAGGTCCAAGGTCAAGTGGGCGATTCCCACATGATTGTGTGTTGTAGGAGGGGTCAGAACACCAACATGTGGTGCTCCAAGGGAACTGAATGATCTCTCGAAGAAAGGTAAGATTATCACAGCATGTGGGCTTTTAGGTCCCACAACGATCCGTCAATTATTTAGCAAGTGGGCTACCCTAGTAGGCCTAAATAATGGCCCATGGTTTAGTGAAACCATATCCATCAATGATCTAAAACCAAACATAAAAAGCCATTCGACTTTCTTTCTTTCTTTTCTTTTGTTGTGCTTTTAACCTTTTAAAAGCCACCAGACTTTGTTGCCCTGCCGGCCCTATAATCTATAGTTCTATTAGACAGTACACGGGTCATGTCTCCTTTGTCCAATCTACTTCTTGTTACACAACAAAATCCAGGCGGAATCAACTAGGTTTATATAGTACAATAGGTTGTTAAACGAATCAAGCAACTTGAGTTCAGTTCGATTTTTGACTTATTCAAACTCGTTTAAAAAAAATATAAGTCAAGCTTAATCACTTTTTTTTTGTTTATATATGAAATCAAGCCAAGCTTGAGCATATGAGTGTTTGAGTGATTGACTCGATAGCCTCGTGAACAAAGAGGTCATTCCATAAATATTAGTACAAATAGAATGGTAGATTTTATAAATGTCCCAAAATATGAGATTTGTGTTGGCCTTTCATATGGGCATTTTCACCTGTTTTATAGTACCATTGCATCCAAATAAGAAATATCCTAGGTGAGATGTGAAAATTTAAGAGTTTGAGGGTTTTTAATTTAATAATGTAGTTAGTAATTGAATTTTATGTTTATAAGTTTTTTTTGGCCTAGATTAATGATGCTAGTTTTTTGTTATGACTTTAAATTAGCCCATTTAATTAATATTGGAACTTGATGAGTCTAGCTTGAAAGTTCAAGATTGGTTTGCATATTTCACAAGCCAAGTCAAGCCTATCACAAATACAAAATTTCAAGCTCAAGCCGAGCTTGAACAATTAATCTCAAAAATATTTTAGCTTAAGCCAAGCTTGAACACATGTAATATGGAATCAAACCATGCCTGTGCTTGGCTTGTTTGGCTCGATTAGGACCCCTACCGTCCAATTTTGATTTTCAATGAACTTTTCACACTAGGAAGTATATACACATCATGTTGCACCGAAAGGAAATTTATATACCCATAATGATCCACACGAGTATATTCTAATTAATCCAAACATATAATGAAGAAGAAGGGACAAATCATCAAACGTACTTCAATTTGGTTAAGTCCAAAATTCCAAATTATCAAATTAACATGCGTTAAGTTAAGATGTGCTATAAAATTACTAAATTCATGACCTATGGACAAACATCATCCTTGGATCTCCAATTTTCCTTTATTAAGTCCTGAAAATGCCTTTCGGTGTAATAGTATTCAAAAAAAGCACATCATGTAGAGTAGATTGTTTCATCACATTGTCTATATAAATGGTACTTTTTTTTAAATAAGCAGGTATTGTCGACTTACGTACATCTTGATTTATCTCAATGAGCTAATTTTATCGACCAAGTAAATCTCCGGTATCCTTAAAGTTTATTATTAATTTTTTTTTTTTACAGAATACACTTTGTATGTCATCTTCCTCTCTCAACTACCCAACGGAGCTGAGTACTTATGATGTCTCATTCATAAAAATTGTTGGTCACCAAAATCAAAAGAATGAGCGTGAACAAATTACTTCAACGAGATGGCCCTAAGGTCTAGCGAGACTTGTCGATGCTCCTACGTAAGTCTTGTTTCGTCTCAGGTAGGTAAGGTTCAAATATTGTAGTAACGCTCTTTACATAATCGCAAAATATTTTTCAGCATCTCTGATTCATAGCGATCAATTTAATAGTACCACACTCCAAATCCATTGCCAACATGCGATGAATACATAATCCAATCTAGTACTTATATCGAGAAGAATGCTCATGTTCTTGTAGACGGGTGGGCGATAATGGTCAAAGTTTTGAAAATCGGCCGATGAGGATCATGGGCTGGTTGACGGTCGAACCGACCGATGATGTGGTTCCGATTATTAAACCATTGGGTCAGAGGTCATGACTGTGATCCAGCATGGCAAAATTAAGACCGGCTGAAAAGTATAAGCGTCAGTTCACGAGCTCACACTGCCTGGAAATTGAAAAGCATAGACAAGTGGGGCCACGAGGGAGTGTACCGATACCATCTTTTTGGGAAGGGCGGTTTGCAAAGGTAAGGCGCAATGGGTAGAACAGTATGATAAAAGAAGAGGAAAAAGTTGATTGATAATATTGGACAGTGTTAGAGCTGGTTTTGATCTAAAGTAAGTGTTGCGATCGCTTTAGACCTTTAAAAAATTTCAAATTGTATGAGTCCATTTTACTTTTTTATCTCTTATTATAATTTAACAAAAAAAGGCCCTATTTTTAATTTTTATTTTAAGCCTCCGAAAAATCAGGGCCTACTCTGGTCACAGGTACAGCAATTTGGATCTGTCCGTTTGTGCGGCTTTTGGATGGGCCATGATCTCAGCTGGCTGGTGATGTGTGGTGTCCCCACTCTGGCCACCGGCCTAAAAACCCCATTTCATTTCTTTGTTGGCTTTTTCGGCCATGTCCACATTTGAGTGACATGCAGTGCACCAAAAAATGAAGTGATGTTTGTACGTACTATATTCAAATCGGAAATGCTAATAGGTGCAACATTGCACCGGATTAAAGTACTCTTTTGCAATCAATTTATCAACTTTTCCTCTGGCACATGGGACACAAACAACAGCACATTCGGCACCTTTCGAAGAATTATACCTTTAACCCATTTTCTTTATTTTACATTTCTTATTTACCCCAAGTTTCTCCTTTCTCTTTATATGTTATAACAGCTCATTCTTTAAGAAAGCATGTACACCAATAAATAGGTAAAATGTATCATGAACATTGCATATTTTTAGTTTAGCTATCAACTTTTTCTTTCACAATTACACTAACATTATCTATTTTTGTCTATTTAATTTTTTAGACTACTTATATATTAAAAATTAAGCGCTCCATTTTTAAAGAGTCGTGATTAACTCTGGTCTTTAGAACTCTCATAATTAAGTATCTGCGCTTTATGGATCCAATAGAGCAGATACTTGATTATGAGAGTCTTAAAGATAAAAATTAATCATGATCCTTTAGGATAAATCGACAAGAAAAATAAAATCTTTGCACTGGTTGGAGCACTTAATTTTTTAATATATAAACAGTCTAAAAAATTAGGCACTCCAATTTTCAGTTCATTTGAATCGGTGCAAAGATCTTATTTTTGTTACATTACAAGAAAAAGTATATTTGCTGACGAAACAACAAGATTTTTGTCACCATAAGTGACTTTCGGTCCTTCTAATTAAGACAACCTATAGGGTGACGCACCTTTTGGTGACGAAAATCTTGTTATTTCGTCACCTATAATAAAAATTAAGTTTTGTCACCGATTTTTCGTCAACAAATATACTTTTTCCTGTAGTGTCTTTACAACTCTCATAATCAAGTATCTACTCTACTAGATACTTAATTATAAGAGTTCTAAAGACAAAAATTAATCACCACTCTTAAAAGTTGGAGCGGTTAATTTTTTTTAATATATAAACAGTCTAAAAAATTAAATAGACAAAAAAATACATATTTTAATTGGTGTTAGGTAAAATAGATAATGTTGGTGTAGTCGTGAAAGAAAAAATTGATAGCTACACTAAAAATATGCAACTTTCATGAGATATTTTACCTATTTATTGATGTACATGTTCTCTTAAAGAAGGAGCTGTTCAAACATAAAAAGAGAAAGAAAAAACTTGGGGTAAATAAAAAATGTAAAATAAAGAAAATGGATTAAAGGTGTAATTCTTCGAAAGGTACCAAATGTGCTGTCGCTTTTGTTCCATGTGTCAGAGTAAACATTGATAAATTGATTGCAAAAGAGTACTTTTTTCCGGTGCTATGTTGCATTTGTTAGCATTCCGTATTCAAATTACTCAACATTACAATTTTGACTAAAACTCTAAACCTGCTTTTCCCTGATTTTAATTGCCAAATTTGCCAACAGCTTTGTTCAAAATCCTTTTTTCTAACGGCAAATTTGTTTGTATGTATATATGTATTTATATCTGTAAGAACGGAACGGTGGCATCAAAATTTGAGAGCATGCGACCACTTAAGAAATAGCTTCATAATGAGGAAAAAAAATTAGAAAAATAGATAATCAATTCTTAGCCTCAACAGAATTTGGTCTCCGATGTCTCAATAAAGCGTGTATATTGGTATAAGGGTATAAGGGGTCAATGCTTATTCCAGTTTCGCTTTGTGTTCTTTCCATGTTTCGTTTTGAACTAAGCTATCATTATATTGAGGAGTACTTGGAAGTTACTTAAACTAGTACTGATAAATTAATCAATATTGCATTAAAATCATTTCATTGCTAGCATTTCCCATCTAATAGAAAGACAGAATCAAAAGTTATGATCAAATAAATTTAAAGTTGGGATTGACAATTTTTTTTTAAAAATCAAAGCAAGAACGTGATTGAATTTACATGCATTCGAAGTCATCCAGATTGCTAACAGAACTATCGTAGAGTCTATAGATGGCTTAAGGTGGAGATCCTTTTTTGGATTAACGGTAGTAATTAGTTTATACAACCGTAAGGATAGGTTTTCTTTAATAGAAAGTTAGGGTCATAGTCTGACAATGTAGTAGAGAATTATAGGAAAAAGAAAAAGAAAACTAAATACTAAAACTTTATAGGATCGATAAATTCGAAAGTATTCTCAATTTATATTGGTGAATCATTAAAAAATTTATATCACATACCATATATTTTTACATATTTCAAAAACATATTATACGGTTCGGATTGGTTTGGAATCATAAAAGTGAACATGAATCCACAAAAAAAATATAAAGCGGAAACTATTTATAGACAACCATGAAGTCCAAACTATTAAAAGGCCAACCAAATTTTTCGGTTTGGAAAGTACTTTATTAGATTCACGTTTGGGATATAAAACTTACCATACATACGACTTAGAAATAGCTTATAATGAGGAAAAAGATTACAATTTAAAGAATTAATTCTTAGCCCCAACCAGAATTTTGTTCTCCCATGTCTCAAAAGCATGTAGATTCTCTATAAGGGTATAGGGCTCAATGCTTATTCCAATATTTCATCTTTCTTGCTTTTATGATTCGTTGTACAAATTTGAACTCTTTATATTGAGGAGTACTTGGATTTACAACATCCTAGTCTGCATAGCATTGTATCAATATTGCATTGATGAAACTTTTGCAAGCTAGTATTTCCCAATTGAATTACACGATTGCACCTTTATTACCAAAAATAATTACCCAATTTAAAGTTGGGCATTGACAGGTTTTTTTTTTTAAAAAAAAAATCAAAGGGCATTGAATTTACATGCAATCTGTAAATGACTCATCCAGAGCTAGACATAATGGCTTCACTAATGTCTTTGGTAATTAAGGTGGAATATCCTTTTTTTGAATTAAAGGGCATTGAATTTACATACAACCTGTAAATGACTCATCCAGAGCTGGTCCTATGCATGGAGGCCAACACAGAACACACCACACTATCATTTATGGAAAAACAAAAATACAAATGCCTAATATATCTCAAAATACTTTATTACTCCATTTGTCCCAATTTATTTGTCCAATTTCGATATACGTGTCTTTTAAAAAATTGTCTATATCTCACAATCCATAATGTTTTACATAATTTCAAAAACATCATATATATTTTAGATCTATTTGATATCTATAAAACAAGATCCATGTAGCATATAAAAAAATTATAAATTGAAACATATAGACAAATTTGTAAGAGGTTCCAAATATTTGAAAAGGGACAATTAAATCGAGACGGAGAGAAAGTACTTTATTAGAATTTTGTATTGGTAAAGTAAAAACATTTACAACTATACATGATGTGGTGTGCTCTTTGTGTCAGAGATATGAGATGTCAAATTTGCAAAGAATCTTTTATCAAAGCTCTCCCCACCCCATTGAATAATTTTTCCACCCCATCTCACCCATTAGACTCTCTCTATAAATAGCTCTCCAATTGAACAAAGCTCTTCACCTCACTGGCTCACTCTCAATTCCTAATTCCCTCTCTCTCTCTCTCTCTCATTTCCTCTCTCTCTCTCTCTCTCTCTCTCTCTCTCTGCATATCCAATTTTTGAACCCTTTGTTTTTTCCAATGGCCACTGTTGAGGTAACTAGCTAGTACTAGTTTGATTGTTTCCATTATAAATATAAGCTTTAATTTTCACTGTATTTCTTGTTCTACTTTTCAAGGAATAAACCAATTGGATGTGATCAAAGTGGTTTCATCCATTTGGTTAATTCCTAGTATTAATTTTGTGCACGTCAATTGGGTCTTCCAATTTCCTCTGTTTCTTTCTTTATCTGTATATATATATATATATCAGCAGCTTGTTTAGCTGTTGTATTCATCCATAACAATATAATGTTTTCTCCATTAATGTTGGTCTATCAAGTTCCATACAAAACAAATGATTAACCGATTGGTTGAGCTAGACAGTGATTGATCGCAAATTCATAAAACCAGCCGATCATTTGAGCTCGATCGATGACATTGGGTTTTTCGTTTTTTCGGAAAATGTTGACCGCGGTCGAGTTCATATTAATTTCAGCACTTCCAAATGAACATGGAATTTCTAACCATATGTTATACTTACTTTTGACGGCATACTGTATAATATCCTATACTTGGTATAGAAGTGGTTGGACAAAACAGTAGTTTTGAACATGTTTTTTTCCCTTTACAATTAAGGCTGTGCAGAATCAGTCTGTCAATTTTATTAACTTTTCTTTGGCTTATTTTTTTTTTTTATATTTTTTTTTTCCCGTTTTTGCAAATTCATGAATGTCTAAACTCCATATTAATCTGATATCACTCTTAAAAAGTAAAAATTCATGTGTGAGATATGTCTGAATATGATATATATACTATCTATCAGACACTAGCTTCTTACGCTCCGTTTCGCTTTCTCCCAAAACCTTCTTTTTCAAAAACAAGGTAATTTCAAACTCAACTATAATGAAAATGAAAAACGATTTTTCAATTTTTTTGGCACCATTTAAAAGATCTCAATGAGATCTATGAAACAAAATCCGTATTAGTAAGAATATTATTTGCGTAAACAAATGATTTTTACCTTGAAATTACCTTCTTTTTCTTAAAGTTATTTTTCTTGTAAACTGGAACGTCACCTTATACATTTGTCATTGTGTAGTCTGTAATTAACACTGACCATTTTATCCAAACAGATAAACAGAAACTTAAATAGTGTTATTTCTTTTGGATGAATCTAATTACCATGAAACTAGAGGTTTGATGGTTCTAACTTTCGACTCCTAAAGGCTCACTCGACCAGACACTTCTATCCAAGTCCATAAAATGAAAACTTTTCGTTCAAGATGTCGAAAGTTCAACTCTCATCACCAGTGAAAAATCCTTGGGGCCGCTGTTGTTGGTCAAGATACACGATTATTAGAAAATCAAAAATATTAACTAATACAAAGCTAAGAAAAACTTTACTCGTTTTCTTTCCAATTTTGTATAATTTCCTAATTAATCATTAGTTTTGCTAAAGATCAAAGACTGGATTTCTCGCAGGTTTCACCTGCTGCCACTACATTCCCAGAATATGTCCCAACTGAGGTGGTGACCAAGCCCTTGGAGGAGACACAGCCAGAAGAGGCAGTAGCCGTGGTTGCACCACCACCACCTGCTCCGGAGGAGCCAGTGACTGAACAACCAAAGGATGTAGAAGCCGAAGCAGAACAACCTCCAGTTGCTGCCACAGAGGCTGAAGCTCCTCCGGTCGAGACTAATAAGGAGGAGGAAGTAGTTGATGTGGAAGAGGAACCCAAAGTTGATGTTGAAGAGCCAGTGGTAGTGGTGGAGAAAGCATTAGAAGAGGAGGTTCTAGAGGTGAAGGCAGAGGCTGTTGTTGGAGAAGAAACTACCGAAAAAGCCGTCGATGCACCGGAAGCCCCGGCCGAGGAACCGGCCGTGGCTGCAGAAGAGAAACCCAATGAAGCAGTGGAGGTGGAAGCTAAATAAATAAGAAGTTCTCGCTGAGAAGAGTGAGGAATAGAGTCACAATGTCTGAAGTCGGATTACAGAAGTTAGTACTGGGAGAAAGTATTTTGCGAAACGGTTATATAGATCTTCCATCTCACCAAAAACATGTGGGTGCGAGTCTTGGAGAGGAGGACCAACATGTTTTGTGAGATGATGGCTAAATATCCGTTTCGTGCAGTTTATTACTTTTTCCAGTGGAATGGTGGTTCACTAGGATTGTATGTCGGTTTTAAGTTTTCAATCTTGTTTAGTTTATTTGGATTATCATTGTTGTTGCTATTGTGATTGGTATTGGTATGATGATTAGGGTAATGTTGTTTACGGATGGGGATGGGAAGCAAGCACAATGTTGTACTTTTGATTTCCAATGAATAAATACTCCTAGTAGTATATTTTGTTCATTTCACCCACATCGATCTCTTACATCCTTGAGGAAATGCTTCTACTTGGTGTTAAATTTTCTGCTTTCATTCTTTCCCTTGCTTATCTCAGTATTTGTCATTATACATCAGTAGCTAGCTAGACGCTGCTTTAGAATTTAGACAACTGTCAATTTCCATGATTCAGCCGGCTACTTTATTCACTTTTGTCATTCATCCTGTTTATCGGGACAGTTAAGATGCTCGTATGACAAGAACATCGATGGTGACAACTCGAAGGAATGGTGCAAAAGGAACTGACACTCTAATTGTTTCGGGCAAAAAACGGTTTACGAAAAATATTTTCCTCAAAAAATATTTTTTTTAAAACGACGTCTTTGTTCCGGTGTTTGGTGTAACGGTAAAATGTTTTCCGAAAAATATTATCAAATGTTTTGCAGACACGAAAAATCAACACCATGATAAAATGACTAATATTTTGTTTTAAATAGAAGTGAACAAAAGTTTGTGGCTTTTATGTAACAATTCAATCAAACTCAAATCAAAGTCTTGAATACCCAAAATATCTAGACGATTGTACCGAAAAAACAGCGATTTGTTCACGTCAAAACAAGCCTCAAAATTTCTTCAGAAGAGTCCAACATACATAGATGTAGATATTCAGCGATGTATGAATACCATATATACATGAACGATATGTACAAAGAGAGAGTGAGCGAGTTTGGCTGAGAGAAGATGTCAGTCGAGATTCAAGAGGTACCTGGTCTATGGTTTGAAAAGGCACGATACTGACGGAAGATGTCATCCCCCTGTAAAATCTTGAAATCATTTTCCAACTGAATTGGTTCATTTTTTGTTAGACCTTGGAATATGTTTTCCTCAGTTTTTCTTTTCTTTGTTGGAAAACATTTTCTTTTCCGCCCGAAACAAACGGAGCATAATCCCAATCCCATGTAGACTTCTTCGTGAGCCATACACAATAATTACATAGAAAAACACTTCAATGGTACAAAATGGACTGAATCTCAATCTCGTATCAGCTTCTACGTGAGCCCTACACTATTGCGTAGAAAGACGCAAATAATAGTGCAAAAAGGACTAAATCTCAATCTCATATCGACTTCTTCGTGAGCCCTACACGATTGTACAGAAACACACTTACAATGGTGCAAATGGACGAAATTTCAATCACATATTGACTTCTTTATGAGCCCTACACATAATTGTATAGAAAGACGCTTAGCAAAGACAAGACTGCTGCTTAGAGAAGCTCCCTGAAAGGTTCTTCACATTATGTAGGTACTTCGTCTAAGACTTTAACGAAAAAGTTTAGCCTTCCAGAAAGGAAAATCTCCGAGGGATAATTTCATCAAACTTCATACAGCAACAAAGGATAGATGGACAAATAGGGGCCCATCAAAGCAGGGGAACTTTTGCCCCTCCTCCTCAGCTTTTCTATTTAAACTATACCCAACAAACAGTCAAGAAGGAAAAGAGATGAGAAATTACAAATATCATATGAGAAATAAGATACTGACAGCAAATTCTTACATATTACAATAAATAACAACACAGCTGACACTAGCCTATACTTTGTACACAAGCTGCATACAAATGTTTTATGTGCAACCATCAGTTTACCCTTTTATCTTCTTTTTTTAAAATCTTTTTTGTCCAAAAATTGTTGATCTTGTCCATACTTTACCAAGTACCAAAGCTGCACCCAACATGTTCCTGGGTTATAACACGAAGACGATCTTCCATAACCACCATAGATGGATACGGTGGGAAACAAAGTCGATAAAAGCATGTGTGAGATGATGGGAGGCGATTATAGGACTCGGCAGATCTGTATATGTGTAGTCGAGAAGCCAAACCACCAAAACCCTCTATCGGTAGGTATTTAACTGAAGTCCAGAAAAAGAGGAGGACCTTTTTCTGCTCTGCTGACATTTCCTCGACAATCTGCAAGATTTATTTAAGGTTAATATGATCCTATGATGGATGTATTATCAAACATGGAATTGGATCCCATAAGTCATACATAGTTCACCAAGGAGGCTTTGAGCATGACAAAATGTACTGATGTCAACATAAGCTTCTCAAACTGTTAACCGGAGATCAGACATAATCTTAGCTTTTGTTTACTTTTCAAAACTATATTCCAAATCAAAGAATGCAGAAAAGGGAGTTGACCTTGTACTTAACCGACATTGACTATGAATAGCCATAATTTGAAATTCCAACCTTCTCATAGTTCAAAAACCTTGCACATTCAGCTATTTCTGTCTATTTTTAATCCCTTCAAGGAGTATTACCAGCTAAGACCCTAAACGGACAATTAATTAGAACTTCAGGCCCTCATAAAGTCAATGTAGCCCACGTAGGTAGCATCATTTAGCAATCATTAACGTCCGTCATCAGTTGGTATTTGAACTCGTCGATAAGGTTGCTCACGTAGTCGTCCTATGTCACAGTCCATGGTGTGCATGTGATGCTACACGGTTGTAATGAAAGATAAAAAAGCAATCAATTCAAACAAAAGCCAGACAACTCTAACCTTTCCAAGCAGCAAGCATTGTTCTAAAAGTCGGAGCCTAAGTGCTAGGTGGTGATCTGCTAGGCAACGGCTGGGCAGGATTAGGTGGGATTAAAAGGAGAATTAGGCAGCTAGACAGGATTAATTGGAGAATTAGGCGGCTAGGCATGATTAATTGTGAGTGAAATATGTAATTTTGCAAATCAAAGGGGTTAATGTTGTGGTAATATACTATAGGGGTTGTAGTGTAGATTAGATATAATATATACATCTACAATACAATATAAATGACTTATATCTAAACATAAATCGTTATTAATGTATACATCTACACTACACAAAATAAAGTAAATTTATGTGTATAAGACTCTATTTCTTGTGAAATTATATGGATGTTGTTTAATGTTTTGTTCAACTTAGATAAGTCTACTTACTCAGAAGAATAGTTTTAAAAAATTAGAAAGAAAGAAAGAAAAAAAAAATTACCGACTAATCTCTAGGTGCCGATTAATTGGCTTGCCTAGCTACTTTTAGAACATTGGCTAAAAGTCACTTGGGGCTAAAAACTAAGTACTTATCCGCCTAGGCAATAACATATTTACAAGAAAGGGCCACAGACAAAAGAAACACCAAATGATATAGAATTTGACTTGTGGTACCTCAAATCCCGAATTTCAACTCTAAGGAGGATGACCACATATTGACCAACACTTCACAAATATGATGGTCTGAACTAGGAGTGTATAAGAGATATTAATGCAGTTAAAACACTATTACACAATCAGTGTTCCCTCCGGTGCCAAAGCAAATTATTCATGAAGCAACCATAGCCATGCATTTTTACCCACCAAGGAGGGAAAACAAAAGATATCTATCAACAGAAGAATCCAAGCTTACACTTTCTGAATACTTGGGGACGAGGGTGAGGGGAACACAAGCGAAAAGAAATCCCATTTGGCTTGAGAGATTTGGTGAGAAATGATAAGGAATGGATGGATAAGAAACCCTCACTTGTTTGTTTTGTGAGAAATGAAGAACAATGATACACATAAAAGCCCCATTCCATTTCTCACCAAAAGCGGTGAACTTTGGTGAGAAACACTAAATCATTTCATTTCTTTTCTCCCCTACATTCCAAATGGACCCTAAATGTGCTTCAAAAGTTAAACATCGCAGATTTAGTAAAACGACCATCGTGCAGGCACATACCTTCCAGAACCAGAGTATCTGTGGATCTGTGTCTTTGTAGCCATTATATTCGGTATGCGCCTTCCAGTCCTCAACTGAAATAGGACTTTCACTCCCATGCAGCATCCAATCCAGATCTTCTAGCACTAAACTTTGGAAAAATAATTTCCGGAGCCTCACGTTGCAAAGAATATCAGAAAACCCTTGAGCAAAAAGGCCTACCTGATCAAGGATCGATGTTACAAATTGATGCTGAATCAGAAGAGAAACATATTCGTTCCTATTTTGGCTATTTACAGCAAGGGTTCTCCCACCAGGGCAAAGCTCCACAATTTTCCTGCTTCCTAACTCTTCGACTTCTTGAACAAATGTCAGTCCCAGGGCATCAGAATCTACCATCTCAGCATCCATCTCCAAAAGCTTCTTGCAACTATTGTACAAGCATGGATCTGCATCATGAATGTCTTCCAAAGAAACTGACTTTCCAGCCAATTGCAAAAAGAACACACGATCAAAGACGATGCCAACTTGCACCTTATGCATCAAGGCTAGGGCAATTACCCTGCCAGAGAACCTAAAATATTTGAGGTGCATGGGATCTACCTTGGATGCTGCAAAAGAACACAATGTATTAGGTGTAGAACGGTGGGTGCAACCGTGCAAGTTTTTGAACAGAGAGAGAATTCCGGAATTGATAACACTTGTGTTGAATGTGCATAACTTGCATTTTCTCTAACATAATTTAGGAGCAACTTTTACCTTTAGATGATGAAAACTGCATATACTGAATGAAAACATATCCATGTTACTTAAAGAAGCAAGAAAGTAAGTACAAGCCTAGGAAGGCTAATTTAAGACATGGTGCTTGTAGTTGCGCAATAGGCCGGGACAGGAGGGTTTTTGCAAAGGTCCTAGTGTCGTCAAAGAGAAAACGAAGGTACAAACATCTCAAACCAAACCAAGCCTTAAGTCCCAATCAATAAAAACATCTCAACCAATAAAAACTATTTTTAGGTTTCAATAGAGTGCAAATTATCTTTTTTTCCACAAACCAAACCAAATAACCTGAAAAGTCAAATACAAAATTCACGGGTTCCTCCTATTTTCTCTCCTACCAAAGGGGCCATTGGTTGCCACTGCAAAGATTAGAGCAGCCAAGCAAGGTGGAAATGCTAACAGCTTACCAAACTTCAGATGTGCTCAGATGGATAGGGTAGTTCCAGACTGGGGCCATAGAATTACAGTCATACGCACTTGAACCAATGGTACTAATAAAATCAAATGGAAACTAATAAATTCCATGTTACATCCTGAAAATACGCATTCGAGAACCAATGATAATGGTGCAACTTGATGCTGAACAGCTAGAGGGAGATAGCTGCACATTTGGGAATTAACACAGGTCAGTGTCAATTCTTGCTTAGTTGGAAAATTAACAAAATCCGAAGTAAACCTTCTCTTTTCCCCTTCTCGGCATTTTTAACACGGGGCTCGTAGCTAGGTGAGTGATGGCTTAGAAGAGAAGCTCTCTTCTCTATGGAGTTTATTAGGGTTTCATCATTCTTTTATCTTGATTTTCCTCCCTTTCTTTGTTTTCAATGGGGAAAAAAATAGGATTAAGAGAAGCCCATCTACCAAATAGCTCTCGAGGTATTCCATGAAGCGTACTACCAACATGAGGAAACCTTGGTGGTCTCACTCTGTAGAGTAATCTTGAACTTGAACTTGAACTTGAACTTGTCTAGAACTAGAATATGCCCCAAACTTGAACTTGTCTAGACTATACCCTTAATGTCGAAAAAATACTTGTCAAGACAAGAGAGTAGATAATACACTTCAATGCCCTCCCTCGCAATTGAATATGGTTATCTGCTACTTTTCATATCAAGGACAAGGGTAGAATATATACATACAAACATATGTCTGTATGTACTACCTCCGTCCCAATTTAATTGTCACTTTTGAGAGTTCATGTCATTTTTCAATTGATTGTATCTTGTAATTTATAATGTTTTAGGTGATTTTGAAAACATTGTATTATAGAACAAATCGAGATCTATCAAACAAGATCCATATTGGATACAAAATTCATTACCAATTTAAAGATATAACTAATTTTTTTATCCAATTAGAATAGAACTGGGACAAGTAAATTGGGACGGAGGGAGTATCAAACATCGCAGATGCAAACTGTATACAGAAATAGGCCATAAACCATTAGCCGTATACACCACCGTGAAAACATAAGCTCTACAAAATTCAAAAATTGCTCAAGAGAGGGATTCCTTCTCTGGACTCCCAATCCAAAAGGACTAGCAAAAAGGCTCCTTAAACATCTACATAGGAGTATGTAGGAATGACAATGGGTCGGTTCAGCCCAGGTTTTTGACAAGACCGATCTGAAACCCAAATTTTGCAACTACTACCAAACACGACAGGTTTCTTTTCTCCTAGACCGCAACCAACGGAAATCGGATAGGTTCAGTTTTTCCCGTACCTAGTGCAGGCTATTTGAATCCGCGGAACTACTGAACTTAACCCTAGGTGTGTCATGTGTCAGTGTATACAAATACAAGGGCATTTATGCACATATATAACACGGTTTTTGTTCGGGTTTGCATAAAACTGAATCAGAACAGTAACCGCTTACTTTTTCAAATTAAAAAACCAAAACTGAATCCACGGTCAAAAGATCTAGTAAAAATAACCATGATCGATGCGGATAGTTTCAGGGATCCATCGGTTTCAGGTGAGATTTGTCATTCCTATGCATAGCACTCACCATACCATTAAAAAGACATCGACTATGAACAATGGAGAAGAAGATGTAAACGCCGATTCCCAATTTTCCTTAAACATCCAACGCCTATTTTGGTATTTCGAAAAGTTGGGAGCAAAGTGCAGAATGTCACGATTGAGGAATGTACACTTGGTCATTAGCTCACTGCTTGGATCACGTGATCACACTTTTGCACAACCATTTGTGTTGGGCTGCACACCCCATAAAAAAGAACAACATTTCGAGGGGCATGAGTCCCCATAATGGCCTTCCAAGGAATTAAAGACTTATGATCCCTCCCTACAAAGACACAAGTAGAACACGGAATAACAAGTAAGCATCCAAACCCCAATTCACCAGATGCTCTCCTTGCTCAAACTAGGCAAACCATAGAGCCCATCCAAAAGGTCCACCAAATATCCCGTCCCTCAATCCTGGGCTTCGTTCCAAAGACAAATATACAACACTATTATTCCCCTCAAACAGAGTCCTCCAACGTAGCCTCCCCACCAATGGTCAATCTGTTAATATCTTAGACCATATTCCCATCAAAGGCCACACTTGTGACAAAAATCATGGTCGGAATTGCCACAAAGCTCAAAGAATACCCACCCCCCTCCCGCCCTTCCGAATTTCTCTCCATTTGGCAGCCCCATAAGACAAAGAGACTTCTAGTGGGGTCCAATCTACCACTTTCCACATACTAAAACTTCCCCTACTTCCTAACATTCTAGTATGCATTTTACTTTGGGTAGTTCATCTCCAGTCTCTAACTCCAAGGGTTTACTTTGTTACTCGTAATCTCTAACAACTAACTATAGATCTTCAACTACCAACCAGATGCGTTACATCATCCTAGGTCTTTTACAATGCTCTCATCATTTCCCAATCTTCAAATAACCTAAACCAGTTTATCTTAAACATGTGATCGCCTATGCTTTGTAAGCCAAAAATACGCCCTATCACATAAAGCATGCACCTTTTCTAGTGACATAACATCCAACATAAAGCTCTATTGAACATATTATCACAACATCTGTATGCTCAGCTAAACAGAATAGAATGTCGCACTCATCATTTTCAGAAAATTATAGCGTTGCTCATTTATTATTGATAAAAAGTCCTAAAATCTGTACTTGTATCATGGTCCAGTAACAAAAGAACAAATCAACACAACATGGGGTATCATGACCATTTTAAAACACTCTCCAGAATAATACTTTTGAACAAGCAATGTTTTATATTTAATAATATGTTATAAAGAAAGCATGGATTATTCACAGCGAACACCTACCAGGATTGGGGAAAAATCTTCTCCGATCGTTTGGGCAAGCTGCGAAAAGGGCATTCTGTGGATTGAATATTGCTTGGCATACCAAGAAAAACCACTCTCGCAATACACCAGGCCCTGTAGCTTCTTCGTTTTTGAACTCCATGAATAAACCACTACGTAATGTCTCAGGGTCTGCATGTGCAATGTACTCAAATGATTCTGTCAACAGTTGTGACCTGTCAATCAGCATCTCATGAAGCTCGTCGTACTCATCCTTCACTTCAGGAAGCATCATCAAAGCTAAATGCCTCCTAGATTCAAAATCTGTCACATCCTTGTGCTGAAGAAGCCATTCGTGATCCTCAGTTCTCTTGGCATATCTAACAATGAGATAACACACGGAAACTTTTCTATGCCTCAAATTTGTCCAGAACTGTTCTTTTGTATCTTCATAAAGTTCCGAGATACTATTCAATTCCTTCAAAAGAGCAAGACACTGGCACCATCTTTGACCAATGGATTCAACTTCCCCTTTCTCTTTCATAACCAAGAACTCCTCCATTTTCACCAGACACGTTTCCACTTTTCCAAATAAGTCGGTAAAAATAGCATGAAGAAACTTACTCCCTTCACCGTAACAGGGAAGGCTATAGTCACCTTCACCAAGACTCAATACTGAATGCCGAAAACCCACCTGCTCCTTAATTGCAGTACGCAGGGGGGCCAAGAATGCTGTGAAATCACGGACATCACTCGCCAATGGCCCCGAACTCGTTGATGATTCCATACTTGACACCAGATCCTTAGACAACTTAGCTGCAAGCTCTAAAACAAACGGGTAAATCTCTTGCACAACAATCAATGCCTCCTCCTCACTGCTCTTACCGTTATTTGACCCCCGACCTATCCCAATGCATTCCACCATTGACCCAAGACTACTCCTACACAAGGAATACAAAGGATCGTTATCCGCAGCTCTACCAAGTAACTTACAAAACTCCAACACCACAGGTGCACAGAGCGAGTGTACATTTTTCGGCAACCCATTCTCACTCGAATCGACAAACTGCCGAATCAATTCCTCAGCACATTCCTTATTACCCTCGTACGGCGACATATACAGCATAACCAGCACAGCCGGCACGCTCGCAGACAAAAACACCTGGAAATGCTTGACAGCCTTTTCGCTGTCGTTCCTAGGCGTCATGTTTAAAAACTCCGTTATCCTAGACTTGACCTGATCTACAGAAAGCAAGCCTTGACCCTTACACAGCCGGCAAATTAACGAAACGGTTTCGTCGATTACCTGCCAAGCTTGCGGGTGATGAGTGCTACGCATTCGCCCAACCAATTGGAGTTCGGCATCGTTCTGGACCGAGCACTCGCCCAGGGTTTTCTCCCACTGGAGCTGCTTACCCCGGTAAATCAAACGCTGCTCGATTACCGGTATCCCCGTAACCGATTGAATCCGTTCGTGGATCGACTTGACGGTGTCTTTGGAGTTGGCGTGTAGTACTAGGGTGCCTTCGGAGATCATCCTGACGAAGAATTGGAGTGGCGATTCGGCGTAGGAAACCCTAGGTTCGAAGTGGTGAGGTGGAGTGATGACGTGATTGGCCGATGACGTGGAGTTGACGGCGTAGGGTTCGTCCTTGCGCATCCTGACGGAGATTAGGTCGGACGGGAAGAAGTCTTGGTCGTCGTCGTCGTCGTCGTCGTCGGTGGAGCCATAGTCGTCCAGCTTGCGCTTGGATGAGAGGCGATCGAAGCCTTGTTGTTGTTGGTGTACGCCTTCGATCACGAGAGACATTGAAGGGCGGTGGATTAGGGATGGAGTGAGTCCATCGATGAAAACGGAACCCGAGGTTGAGTCGAGGAGGTGAATTTGAGGACTGAATCTTTAGAGAGAGAGAGAGAGAGAGAGAGAGAGAGAGAGAGATGAGGAGGAGGGCGGGGGAGTGACAGAGACGGCGAAGAGAGACAGAGAGGAACAAATGTCGCGAAGATGAGTATGAATGAGAAATGGTCGGGAAATCTACGCTATGTCAAATTACCAAAATGCACCTGCTGCCGTCTCGAAATTCAACCATTAAAATGCATATAACGTGAATTTAAATTTTGTTCACCTCCTACTTATTTCACGTGAACTATAAAAAGAGAAATATTGTAGTGTTAAGAGATGTATTGGAGTACGGTCATCAAAAGTTGAAGTGTGAAAAGAGAAATATTGTAGTATTTTTTTTTTTTTTTGTCATTCCAAATTTTTTGTCCATTTTTCGGTATGTATGTTATTTTAAAATTACTTATATGTTTTCAATCTACGATGTTGAAAACTTTATTTAAGAGGAATAATTAAAATTCATACTATTGCATATAAGAAATGTTATGTTATGTTATGAGAAAGTGGACAAAATTTGAGATAGAGGGACTATGTTTTTGGTGCTTTGTTTGGGGAATTGTCTTCCAAGAAGGGGTGTTTAATTTTAATAGTTGAAATATCGAAATATCACTTCTTGTTATCAAAACAAATATTCTATTTTGTTCAAAAAGTTTAAAAATAACAATCAGGTCCTATGTATTTCTCAGGGTTGCTATTTATTTACAATCTAACACGAATAGACACACAAAACATGTGTGTAAAAGAGCACATGATTCCACAAAAATATGCGAGTATATGTGCAATAGTGTGTATATTAATGGGTCTTTGGATTTAATTCATAATCTGATAAAAACTCAATTTATAAAAGGATTAAATCCATTAACTCTCAATGAAGGATTTGAGATAAAAAATACACAATCTCCTAATTTGTATCCAAAGGTGGAATGGAGATTGAAAATTTAGATGATGAAATTGCGGAACAAAATTGTTGAATTAGACTAATAATTCCAATAGAATAACTATGGTCAAGGAAACAATGGATGAGGAGAGAAGTAAATTGGGGAAATTGCTGAACAGTGGAAAGAGGGGGAAAAAATGACCAAGTCATGGGCTAGTTTTTAGGAATTCAAAATACATGAAAAGGACAAAAATAATTCCCAATACATGGAATTCAAAACAGACATGGACACAAATACCCCTTGTCCTACACCCGATGTCGTTCCCCTTTTTTTCTTCCCCCCCTCCAAACGCATGAAACCCTCTCAGGCTCCCACCCAAATCACTCTGAAACCCTAATGCCTCTCTCTCTCTCAATGCGTCTCTCTCCTCCTCTCCGACAACCAGAGAAATCTCTCTCTCTCTCTCTCTCTCTCTCTCTCTCTCTCTCTCTCTCTCTCTCTCTCTCTCTCTCTCTCTCTCTCTCTACGGCAACCCTCTACGGGAAGCGCCGCCAAGTGATTTCAGTTTTATAACATCCTTCCCGCTACCAGCACAACCCTTTCCTTTTTCCTATTGCAAACGAGGGTTCGATTGTGGTTGTTAATTTCTTTTGCTTTTCCTTTGTTTTTCTTTAAGATATTTCAGTATTATTGTTGATTTCTTGCTCCTTTTCTATCAGAGGTCTACAATTTAAGTTCTTTGTTCAGGTATCGTCTACCTCCCGCTGCCTTTGCGTCTTAGTGTTTGCCCCGAAACTCAAGTCAGTGGTGACTTTTAATTTTCATTTGACAATTCTGATCTTTGCCAACTTAATTTGGGGCTTTTGACTGCAAAGTTAGAATTGAGAATTTCTCTTTTGTGTTGACGAAATCAGTCGTAACGTATATCAGAAAATCTCTTCGGAGATGGAGGACGAGTTATAGAGTGCTTGGTTTAGTCATGTAGTAATTGCAATGTTTTTGTTTTAAGATATATGAATTGACCATTTTCATTGTTGAAATCCCTGGTTATGAATAAAACAAAAATGAAGCTGGCTTATTTTATTCACGTTGATTATCTCAGTTAAGTTGGTTACTCAAACTCATGTTCGCCCCAATGAACATGTTTGAAACCTTCTATGTATTTTATGTAACAAAAGTAAAAGGTGTTGCTTGATGTCACAGGGCATCACCATCTAGGATAGTTCCCTCCACTATGAATAGCATGTTGTTCCCAGGTTGGAGGAGGACAATGGGACAAAACCTTAAAGTACAATGGTGTTTCTTAGGAGCCGACCTCTTAAATGAGCTCCCAATCGCATCTCCAAGCACTGCTGCTAACCCACACAACACATAAGCTCCATGAACGGAAATTATGATAATTTTGCAAGTAAATTTCTTAGTCGAAGTAAATTCTAAAGCCCAAAACCATAAAAATTATTTGTGTAAGTGTACCTAACATCCGGGTATTGCAAAGTTGGTATAATATCCTAAAGCCAAAGTAAGAGTAGTTAGTAAGGATAAGGCAAAAGAGTTTAACATTTGTGTGAGTGTACCTATCATCTCGGTATTGCGGATTGACATGTGTTACGGTTGTGCCCTGGTTCGCGACATCGGCTGCAAAAAACTGTGCCCTTATCTTGTGTCTGTGACTCAATCCTTCTCTTTTTCGGTTGGCCTACCGGCGGTTTCACAGCGGGGGGATGTAAAAAAGGATCAGTACAAGAAACACCATTGTTGACATTATTATCGTTTAGCTCGTTCGCAGCCAAAAATGATGATGGACTAGGCATGTCATGCAACGGCACTGGGGACATGGTATTATCATATATCGCCATTTGCATCTCCTTTTTGCGGAAAGGATCCACCATGTCAAAAATAGAAAAACCAGAGCTCTGAATAGCATGAGCAGCATGAGCGCAAGGAATTCCGGACATCTGCCAAGCAAGACAACTGCAATGCCGAGGGATCAGCTTCACTGCATAAAGTTTTCTAGTGTCATTTGCGACAATGAACTCGGTCGGCGAGGAGTTACGATGCGTAAATTTCCGAGCATATTCTTGAGACTTCTTAATTTCCTTCTCAATTTCTTTGCCAACCGACAATTTCCATTTCCTAACCTCGGTATGCTTACGGAGCAACAATTCAGTGGTCTTCGACACATGTCCCGTCATAAATTGTATGATGTCCAAATCCCTTAATGGTAATATCCAAGAATTGAAACATTCAGCAAGGTTCGTGTACATCTTGTCCCATCTCTTGTAAGGGAAAAAAGCATTAGACCAATGCTTTGGATTGTTATCTTCCACCCATTTTGATAGATCAGGAGAAATTTCATACAACTTGCCTAAATGATACTTGAATGAGTCTTCTGTCCTTGCATACGCAAGATCATTAACCACCTTTAGAGCCGTGTTCCGTCTTTCAGCTTTCAACCCCTTTGAGCTAGCAAACTTGCTGAAGTTTTCCTTTAGGTGACGGAGACACCATGCATTATAATCCCCGCCAAAAACCTTAATTATACAATTGAGCAAAGAAGGATTCCGATCGGTGACCAAGACGACTTGACATCCTCCAAGAAGTTCCTTAAGATTAACCAAGAACCATAACCAGTCTTCATCATTCTCACTAGACACAATTGCATATGCTAGGGGGTACAACCCATCGTCCGCATCATGTGCACTAGCCGATAGAACTTGGCCCCGATAGCATCCGATCAAGAAACATGCATCCAATTTTAAGACTGGCCTTAGATAACCTGACCGGAACGCAGCAATGGAGCAACCATAAGAAACAAAAAGTTGCTTGAACTTGCCTTCATCTGTTGACGTCCATATTGCCCTAGTGTTTGGTATGGCTTCAACAAGCCGCCGACACATCCATGGGACTAGGTGGAAAGTCATCGAAGGAGGTCCTGTGATGGCTTCCTTAGCCTTTTCTTTCGCCCTCCAACCTTGACTGTAATTCAAATGACATTGGAACGCATGCTCAAAGTTATTGCAAATATCCCTCGGCAAATATTCAGGCTTGTCCACAATTCGGTTATTGAAAAGCAACCCCACTTGTTTACTGCGAAAGGTCAACTTATAGTTACTAGCATCTTCTACATTGTGTAGGTGCTCATTCCTTAACATGATGACATGAACCAAATCACTTGAACCCTCACATTTTGCAGTCAACTTCCAAGTACACCCTGCTACTTTACATACCAATCGATAGTAGGCTCTACTATTATCCAAATAAGTGAAGCTGAACTTGTTGGATGCAGCAAATAGTAAAACTGATTGCTTGAAAAGGTCAGGGCTTTCAAATAGTTGACCCTTTTCCAGTTAAAATCTCATTTGCATTGTCCGGCAAGTACTGCACCAACCCCATCTCATGGCTACAACAATTGCTTACTTGATTGGAAGAAGGTAGTGCCCGTATTCCTTCAGGCGAGCTACAATTGTCAGTGACCATCGATTCCCTAACAAAATAAAATATATATGGTTATTCAAATGCACATAGATAAATAATAACTATAAATTAAAATGAAACATCCCATCTAACCTTGTTGAATTGTAAGCGGTATTGCGGATAGGGTCATTATTCTGCCCTAAATCTTCTACAAATAAGTTGACATCATCTTCGTTCAAGTGGAACAACATTGAAACACCATTGTCCTCATTCAATGTTACATACTTCGTCTTGTCTCTCTTCGTGTTATAGAAAAACATTTTTCCTTCAAAATTAATGTGAAGGGCACCACAAACCTTCTCACATAACTCATTGAGTTGACTTCCTTCCTCAAGTAGAACTGCTACACACATCCCACTATTGTACAAGAAGGTGCCATTGGCGTTTACCTTCCGTTCTCCGCCCCAGTAGCAAAAACCTGTCAGTGTTTTCTTTTCCCTGTTCTCCATACCTAAAAAGAAACAATAAAGGGCATACATTCTTAAATAAAGAGTAACAAAAGTTCTTACAATGAGTAACATTAGGTGACTTAAAGAGCAACTATTTCATTCGCAAAAAAAAACATGTTACCTAAAATGTTACCTTACTTTAAGAAAGAAGAATCACATTTCGTATAGACCAACACACCCTTCTAAAGGGACAGCCAACCAGTGAGCTAAAATTTAATTAACTGCCCTTAACAGTCTAGGGTATACATTCTTACATAGAGAGCAACAAAAATTCTTACAAGGATTAACATTAGGTGACTTAAAGACTAAAATACTTGAGTGAAGGCCCTCGAAATGGTCTGCTTGCGTTGTTTTCACATCATTATAGAAAGGGAAAAACTTAACCCAAAAGCTAACAACTTGAACAAGAACCACATTTCATACAGACCAACACACTTTCATAAAGGGACAATCATTCAGTGAGCTAAAATATAGGTCATTGCCCATTGCTGATGGGAGAATGAAACACCCACAATATCCTACGTCTACAATATAGGTTATTTCTTTGTCTTCAACAATTTATCGAGCACATGTTATGCATGATAAAATAGGTACCTCCTCAGTCTATCTTTCAGAGAGGCATTTTTGGCTTAAAGAAAGTGTAGTTTACTTTCTAATGAAATTGTTTCATTAATCCTATCAGTTTGCTGTTGGAAATTGGGGCTGGGCTCTATTTCAAAATTTGAGAAATTCCTCGAAGCCATTTTGCTTGCGTCGTTGTTTTCACGTCACTGTAGAAAGGAGAAACCTAACCCAAAACTTAACAAACTTCTGCCTTTACCAGACCACTCACTCATACTGAAAAGATCAAGTTGCTTACAAACAGAGACATAGGGATGAAATGAGAGAAGAGAAAGCTACAAAAAAATTGAATCACCCAAAATCTTACTAACTGCTTACGATGATGAACTCACTCGGGGAAGCAAAAGATGCTGCTGCTTCTTGGGTGGAATGTGTTGTTTGAAATGAGAGAGAATAAGAAAGGTGTATAAGGTGTTAACTAACCCTAACACAAGTAAGCTTTATTTATATTACGTGGTGACTAGTTACATAACATAAGTAACCAATGTGGGACTTAGTCCAACTATTCTAACACTCCCCCTCAAGCTGGAGAATAAATATCACAAAACCTCATCTTGTTACATAAAAACTCTAAACGTGGTTTAAATAAAGGTTTGGTGAAGATATCTGCCAACTAAGCGCCTGTAGACATGAAAGGGGTAGCCAACACGCCACTATCGATCTTCTCCCGAACAATATGACAATCTACCTCGATATGTTTAGTTCTCTCATGAAATACCGGATTTGAAGCGATATGTATTGCTGCTTGATTATCACAATGCATAGAAATAGGTAACTGTACGCCAAACCCCAACTCTTCGAGCAAAGCTCTCAACCATACAACCTCGCATGTAGTATGAGCCATGGCACGATACTCTGCCTCAGCACTAGACCGAGCAACCACAGTCTATTTCTTGCTCTTCCAGGTAACCAAATTTCCACCAACAAACGTACAGTACCCAGTTGTGGACCGTCGATCAAATGGTGATCCCGCCCAATCAGCATCAGTAAAGGCCTCAACATGCAAATGACCATTTGAACGATAAAAGAGGCCACATCCAGGATGAGCCTTGAGATACTTCACTATACGAAGACAAGCTTCCCAATGTGGAAAACGAGAAGCTATTATGAACTGACTTACCATACTAACAGCAAATGAAATATCAGGCCGTGTATTGGTGAGATAATTCAGCTTGCCTACCAATCGACGATAACGGTCTGGATGAGGAAATATCTCCCCCTGATCAACACACAATTTGATGTTTGGATCCATAGGGGTCTTTACAGGCTTTGCTCCCAATAAATCAGTCTCTTCTAGAATATCTAGTGCATACTTTCTTTGGGACAAACTGATCCCTTCCTTGGACCTTGCTACCTCAATACCCAAGAAATAACGAAGCTTCCCCAAATCTTTGGTGTGAAATTGACGTTGTAAAAACTGTTTCAACTCATCAATACCTTTCTGATCATCTCCAGTAATAATGATATCATCCACATACACAATCAACACTACTTTCCCCCGATCTGACTGAATGGAAAAGACAGAATAATCAGAATGGGAGCGACGCATACCATACTGCAACACAGCATCACTAAACCTACCAAACCAAGCTCGAGGTGACTACTTAAGACCATAAAGGGCTTTGCGAAGATGACACACCTGAGAACGCTCCCCCTGAGCAACAAACCCAGGAGGTTGCTCCACATACACTTCCTTAAGCAGGTCACCGTGGAGAAAGGCATTCTTGACATCCAACTGAAATAAGGGCCAACCAAGATTGGCAGCCAAAGATAAGAAGACGGACAGAGTTAATCTTGGCCATCGGAGAGAAAGTCTCGGCATAATCAACTCCATACGTTTGGGTATAGCCTTTGGGCACAAGACGGGGCCTTGTACCGTTCTATGGAACCATTCGGATTATACTTGACGGTAAAGACCCACCGACAGCCAACAGTAGACTTTCCTGGCGGAACAGAAACCAACTCCCAAGTGTCATTGTCATGAAGAGCAGACATCTCAGCCTCCATTGCTGTCCGCCACTCAGAAATAGATAAGGCCTCCTGAACAGTATTAGGAATAGAAATGGACGAAACAGAAGTAGCAAAAGCATGAAGGGACGGAGACAAATGATTATAGGAAACAAACTAAGTAATAGGATGAGTAGTACAAGACCGAATACCTTTGCGAAGAGCGATAGGAAGACCAGGGGAAGGGAGAGGCGGCGACGGCGGTGGTGGTGGGGAAGCAGGATCTGGAGACAGAGGAGACGCAGTGGGAGGCACTGGTGGGGCTGTAAACCTTTGCCGTTGACGAACATATACCTGCAAGGGTGGCACAGAAGCAGGAGGAACATCGATGGGAATAACATACGCAGACTCAGAAAGAACATACTCAGATTCAGGGGTCCCTGAAAAGAAAGGCAATGACTCATTAAAGGTAACATCAGCACACACAAAGTGACGACGAAGAGAGGGTGAGTAACACTTATATCCTTTCTGAGTACACGAATAACCGAGAAAGATACACCGGATCGAGCGAGGATCAAGTTTATCCCGCTCAGGATCTAGTGCATGAACATAGCACGTGCACCCGAATACCCGAGGACGTAATGGGTGGAGAGGATGACCAGGAAATAAAACCTGGTGAGGGATCTAACCACCAAGAACAGTGGAGGGTATACGATTAATCAAGTAACAGGCTGTGAGAACAGCATCACTCCAGTAAGACATAGGAACCTGCATTTGGATTAACATGGCACGCATAACTTCAGATAAGTGTCGGATCTTGCGTTCGGCAACCCCATTTTGTTGGGGAGTACGAGCGCAAGAAGACTGGTGAATGATCCCATGAGCATCAAAAAAACGCGAAAGAGCAGTATGAAAATATTCTCGTGCATTATCAAAACGAAAAATACGAATGCAAGTATCAAATTGAGTCTTTATTTCTGCATAAAACGACTGAAAGACAGAAGACAACTCTAACCTCGTTTTCATGAGATAAAAATATGTAAGACGAGAGAAATCATCGACAAAAATAACATAATACTGAAAACCAGTCAAAGTGGGAACATGAATAGGACCCCAAATATCCAAATGTACTAACTGGAAAGGACGCGACACACGACGCTCAACCCTAGGATAAAAAGACACACGACGGTGTTTACTAAACTCACAAACTTCACATTGTAAGTTCTTAACATTATTACATGATGGAACCAGACGCTTCATATTCTGAAGGGTGGGATGGCCCAGACGACAATGTTGTTGATACGGAGAAACGGACGACTGAAGAGCAACAAATGCAGGACAGAGGTCATCGGTAAAATAATATAAGCTGCCACGTTCAGTACCCCCACCAATCTTCCTCCCCGTCTTTAGATCCTGAAACACACAATCATGAGAAGAAAAGGTGATGGAGCAGTTTAAGGATTTCGTAAGTTTACTAACAGACATAAGATTAAATGGAAAACTAGGAATATGGAAGACAGAATCTAAAGTGAGAGATGGAGTAATAGAAACGGATCCCAAACCAGTAATTGTAGAGGTAGAACCATCTGCTAAGGTAACATGGGATGATGGACCAACAGACCGACGACTAGAAAAGACCGAAGATGTACCAGTCATATGATCAGAAGCACCCGAATCGATAACCCAAGGAGTGGAAGAACGAGAAGAGGCAACACAAGCAACAGAGGAACCGGTCTGAGCGAGCGTAGCAGTAGAGGGTGAAATCTGATGTGACACTAGGCGCTGATACTCTTCTGCAGAAATAGTCACCACAGGGTCGGCAGGGTGAGGATGAGATTGAGGCTCAACATCCTCAAAAATAGCCGCCTGATGAGCCTGAGGGAACCCATGGAGCTCATAGCAAGAATCCACAGTATGGTTGGTTCCCCCACAATAAGTACACAATCGAGAATCACGACCACGACCACTACCCCTACCCCCTGACATGCGACCACCAAAACCACGACCAAAACCATCAATACCAGAAGTACGAGCACCTATACCAGAGTCACGACTACCAAAGCCACGGCTAGAACCACGTCCACTAAACCCAGAGTCACGACCATGACTACTAATCCCAGAATCACAGCCGCGACCACGACCACGACCACGACCACGACCAAATGAAATACTAGAAATACCAGAGACAGCGGAAGCGAGTGCTGAACGATCAGAGGGTGGCACAGGCACAGAAACAAAAGACTAACGAAGCCGACTAAAAACCTCACTGAGAGAAGGTAAATCCCGAGACCCCAAAAGTTGATTACAGACAGGACCATAAGTAGTCGATGATACACCGGATAGGAACCGAGCAATCTGCATACGCTCACGCTGGCGCCGCATGACCTGAACATCAGAGGAAATCGGTTCACAGATATTAAGCTCCTCACAAATACCACGAAACTTGGCATAATACGCCTCCAAAGATAAATCACCCTGGGATATCGAAAAAAAAGAATGATGAAGCTCATACGCCCGACGGAGATTATTAACACCAGAATACATCTCCTGAGCCTGTGTCCATACTTGTTTAGCTGTAGGTAAGAAGATCAACGTACTAGCAATCTGTTCTTCCATACTATTCCACAAATCAGACAGAATATTGGCATCCACAGATACCCATGCCTCATAGGTAGCAGCAGTCGCTGCGGGTGGATCGTCAGTCAGATAAGAATAAAGTTTCTGACCCACATAATAAACCTCGACGGCTCTAGGCCAGATGGCATAATTCTTACCATTCAAGAGAGTGGAAGTAATAGATAACTTTTCACGATATCGAGATCCAGACAAACTACCAACAACAGTAGAGCTCGAAACACCACCAGAACCAGACTTTGGGAAAAATTATTCCCAATAAAGGGAAGAAGATCGGAGTGGAGGAGAAGAGGTCTAAGGATAGCAGAAGCAGTAGATGAAGCCGAAGAACCCTGCCTCTGTTGTTTGTCTTCCGCTTCAGCGCACGAATGGGATTGGGGGTGGATTTTGAAATAAGAACGGTGGGTTGGATTGAGGATTTAGGGCTTTTTCATGAGGGGCATAATAGTCTTTTTAGGTGGCCCTCTCTATGTATTGGGAATAATTTTTCTCCTTCTCATTTTTAGATGAATTTCCTGAAAAGGGGTCCATGAGTTGGGAATTGTTAGCCCCTTTCTCCACTGTTCAGCAATTTCCCCTTCATTATTTGGGTGTTGTCTTATACAAACACTCACTTCATCTTCTTTCTGCCTCATACAATGTTTGATGGCTCCCCTCAATTCCCATGCCAACTTTCTATAACCATAGCAATAACCATAGCAATAACTAACTATATTAATAGATTACCAATTACTGGAGTTTTTGTCGTGAAAATTAGTTAATACAAAACCTCTTAAACCAACTGTTTCGCTCCAAATCCAACAAATTCACAAAAATCCATGTAAAATGTAGTCATCCATTCAAGGTATGAAAGAATAACCCAAGTCCTTTTCTTTTCCATTCTTTGTAAGAATCGTTTAGTTCCACAGGAGCGTAGGCATATCAAATTTTTACTTTTTCCATAACCAGCAGGAATCATTTGTGCAACATGAATCATTTACTTATCCCTTTCTTTTCCATTCTTTTCAAGTATTATTTAGTTCCACATGTACAGGAGTAAAGGAACCATGTCTATCTCTTTTAGAATCATTTGTGCAATATCGAGTTGAATTTCAAATTGCCATTGGAACATTGTATCGAACAGTTAATGGGCAAATAAGAACTCTGTTTAGAACTTTGCATGAGGGGTCTCTAGTTTTCAAGGGTAAGCATTAGGAAAATACAAAAGCAGTTCAAAAAACCAAAACACCCTCAACAGTTACACATACAATTCATACATTAGATTTTTCAGAAAGGAAAAAGGAAACAAGCATGTGCTACAGCACACAAACAAAGGACATGAACACAATAACAAAGAGGCCACTCTCTCATACAATGAAAAAATCAAATTGCTTGCAAACCGAGACACATGGACGAAATAAGAGAACAGAAAAGAGAGAACAATGCAAAAAAAATTGAAACACCCAAAACATATACGTACTAGATGCGTACGATGTCCCTTGGTCAAGGAGAAGAGACTGTTTCTTCTTCGGTGGAATGGAGAGAGTACTGTTACTACAGAGAGATGAAGTGAGAGAGGAAGAACAGGTGAGGGAGAACGGTCTTGTAGCAGAACGGTCTTCTTCGGTGGAACGGAACCCTCGCCTGCTGTTCTCTCCTCTTCAGCAGCAGCGTACGAGGGAAGGATGGCAAGAGAGAACAGTGACTGGGATTCAAAATGGGGAAACTTAGGGTTTCTTTCATCAGGGGCATCTTAGTCATTCTAGGTTGCCCTCTCCATGTATGGGGAATTATTTTTGTCCTTATCATGTCCAGATGAATTCAGCAAAAACTGCTCCATCACCTGGGCATTTTTTCCCCCTCTTTCCACTTTTCAGCAATTTCCCCAAGTAAATTTCCAATAGTAACTGAATTTTCAATTTTTAATTACTTGGGTAGCAATATACTTCTATGGAGGTCGAAGTGGTCAAAATACCCACCAAACTCTTTTGTCCGATCCGTTGACTTTGTCAAAAATACTATTAATAATACTTGCGTAGGCTAGAAAATACTCCAACGAAAAAGCCTCTGGAACCGGAGCGGCGATTTGTCTGGCCACATGATTACGCCTGGGGTTCTGTTTCCTTCTCCTCTCTCTCTATAGATCTATCCATTCCTGAGTTTGGTGCTCCCCGTCGATGGCCCTAATCGTTCGCGTGCAGTTCGTCTATGGGCTCTCTTTTCCAATCATCCTCATCGTGTGAGTTTTATCGGCGTTATCAGGTCGGCCCGGTCTTGTCATTTAGGCATCGCTTTTTCAAGCCTTGACAAGGTGGTTGTTATGGGCCGAAGATAGCTGTTGGTGTTGTTAGATGGTGAGGTATGGTTGCTGCGGTGATCTGCAATCTCAGTGCCAAATTTAAGAGTGTAGATCTGTTTATGTAGGTTTTGGTTTGTTTTTCTCTGCTGCGTTTGTTTTTTTGGTTTCCTAACTTTGATGGGGCTACTTCTTTCCCTTCGGGAGTTTCTTTTGGTTTGGTTGTGCATTCTTTCTGCGGCAAATATTGTGCCTAAAAGGTGTGTGGGAGTGGGGTGCTTTGTCTCCCTTGTGGCTCGATTCGCCCATTATGTTGTAGAAATCTTGCTCTTCTTGATATATTGTTTCTCTTATCAATGAAACCTCCTAACATTTTGGCACAAAAAAAAAATGACTAGAAGATCATACATCTTACGTACTAGGAGTTTTCCTTACTACATCGTTTTCTCTTCTCTCCTCCACCCCAAAGATCGTGGATCTCTCTCTCTCCTCACTGCCCTTACCGAGGGAAGGGTGGAGCCTCACCACTACGCACTAGTTTTGTCCTCATGCGGCACCGGTAGCGACGATGGTAGTTTTTTCCACGGCACATCATTGTCTTTTCTGGCATTTTTCAAGGGTCATGGTGGTGATGGCATTTGAGTGGCTGCAGTTCTGATGGTGGTGGCTTGCTCGATGGCTTGGTGGCTTTTGCACGAAGACACTGGTCTTGTGGTGTGACGGCGATGCTGAAGGTTGCTCCTAGGGTTAAGGTTTTGTCTTTCTCCCCTGCGTGGGACTTTCTCACCCATTTGTGGGTGTTTTCCATTGGTGGTTTGGTGTGTTGGTTTCTGTGTGCATGAGTACTGTGTTTTCAGGTGCGTTGGGTTTGTCTACTTCAGTGCGTGGCATGTTAGGGTTTGGTTTTGGAGGTGTAGGGGTCTCTATTTGCGAAGTCTACCCACCCGAACGGCTGTCCAACCCCGCTTTGAGGATGATAGCTTCTTTTGATTTGTATGGTTTTATCTCTATCAATAAAACTTCTATAATTTTGACCAAAAAAAAAAAAAATTAGGTCTTAATTTATAACATAAATCTCACCATAGATCTTATGGAAACCCAATAAAAAAATCAAAAAGAGTCGATAAGGGTGGCACAACCACAATGTAATATGGAGGAATGAATCTTCATACTCTCCAGCATTGAAAATTGCTACTCCTATCATCATTTGATAGGAAAATAAAAATTTTTGCTTAACTAACTGACCTCATTGGTTAGGAGGGTTTTCTGAACACAATGGCAGCAACTATCTAGTTAGGCCTCGTTTTGCTAAGGTAAAAGTATTTATTTTTTTGAATTAAAGGAAATGTATTATGGGTGAATGACCTATTTCGTAAAGCAGAATAAGTACTTAAAAAATACTAATAACCTTAGCGGAACGGGTTAAGGCGTTAAGCATGTCCTTTCTAGAGAACAAAATTATAATGGGGAGATAATTCAACATTGCTACCACCTAAGAGACCAAGATATGCGCAAAGTCTTTCTTCCTCAGGAGGAAATGGGATGTTCACACTAATAAATAATCCATCTATAATCACAAATTGTTTACACTAATGAATAAGTTGTGAATATGAAAAAATGGTGATGCACAACTTATTCGTTAGTGTGAACAATATGCAAATTTGGCACAATTTGTTAAACAAAAATATTGGTGGAAACACCACATTATTCATCCATAATCACAAGTACGTTGTTCACACTAATGAATAAATTGTAAATGAGAAAAATGGGAATGCGTAATTTATCAATTAGTGTGAACAACATTCAAATTTGGCACAATTTGTTGCCAAAAACATTAGTGGAAACAAGTATTAACTAGATCATTCTAACAAGTATTGCATAAAAGGTTAAGTTCCTATTTTAACTCGTTTCTGAATAATATGTAGGATGTAGCACGCGACCATACGTGTAACAGCAACTACAAAAGCTACAACGCCCAAGTCTCTCAAAGAAGAAGATTAGTGTTTGAAATTCCTTTTTCGCTGTAAAAACTCAACAAGCAAACTAAAAGGAATCGAAAATAAATAAACGATGAACATAATGATATTAAGTGAAAAATTCCTTAAAAAAGATAAAAACCACAAGAGGAGGTCAACTTACTAAAAACTATCATTGTGCAGTTACAAGGCTAGGAGGGTGGTAGTTGATGATAGTATAGAGGCAGTGGATCAACTCATTGATCCGGTGTCCAGAACTTGGAAGGTGAGTGAAGTTCAGAGGCTGTTTGATAGTGAGCAAGCGCAATGCATCTTGAGCATTCCAGTGTCATGCACAAATGCTCTTGACTCTTTGGTTTGGCATTTCTCCTCTTCGGGAACATATAATGTCCGTTTGGGTTACATGATGGCATTGGAGCTTAGTGACCAAGGCTCGACGGCGAGTGGAGATGGCGAAATTTCTATTTCTGCTGCCCTTTCAGAGAATCGATGGCGACATCTGTGGAAACTCAAAATTCTGAAGAAGATTTTGCCCTTTATTTGGAAGTGTCTTCATGAGATTTTGCCGACTAAAGCAAATCTTTTTCGAAAAAAGGTTGTTGAGGAGTCAAGCTGCCCAGTTTGTGGGGTGGAAGTGGAAACAATTCTGCACTTGTTTTGCATATGCCTTTTAGCGCAACAGGTCTGGTCTTTGTTCCCTTTTAATACGGGCTTGGTTGGTGCTAGTTACAATTCATTTGTTGATTTTTGGGATTCTTTTGAAGCTCATTGGCAGAATGTTTTGAATAAGGACTGGCGTTGTTCTCTTATAGCAATTGGGATGTGGTATATTTGGAAAAATCAGAATGGTGCTGTGTTTGAACAAAAAAATTTACTGCCTCAAGTTGTTAGTTCTAGGGTAGCAAGTTGCTTGGATGAATACTTTGCAGCAAACCAATCAGTAGGAGAAACTCGGAGTACTAGGGAGGA